>JAANYP010000257.1:284705-884705 GCA_020465985.1 Centrapalus pauciflorus
TTTAGGAAACTAGAAGTGTGGGAGTTAGTTCCGTTACCTCGAGGGGAGATTGCAATAGGAACCAAATGGGTTTTTAAGTGCAGAAGAGACGATCGGGGTATAGTCACGCGCAACAAGGCGAGATTAGTTGTAAAGGGTTTCAACCAAGAGGAGTGAATCGATTACAACGAAGTTTTTGCACCAGTAGCAAGGCTGGAAGCCATTAGGTTGTTTCTAGCGTTTGCCTCCTTCAAAGGCTTTAAGGTATATCAACTGGACGTTAAGAGTGCTTTCCTGTATGGGAAAGTGAAGGAGTTGGTGTATGTAGAACAACCGCCCGGATTTACAGATCCTAAATATCCTGATAGAGTATATCGCTTAGATAAGGCTCTTTATGGATTACATCAGGCACCTAGGGCGTGGTATGAGACTTTATCCAACCATCTTTTAGAAAACGGTTTTGAAAGGGGTAGGATAGATAGTACTCTATTTGTGAAGAGGAAAGGAGAACACTTTATCTTGGTACAAGTGTACGTCGATGATATCATTTTTGGATCATCAGACGAACAAATGTGCAAAGATTTTGAGAAGGTGATGAAGTCTAAGTTCGAGATGAGTGCTATGGGGGAGTTGAATTTCTTTTTAGGTTTACAAGTTGACCAAAAGAAGGAAGGGATGTTTATCCATCAAACTAAGTATGTCTATGACATATTAGAACTGGTTTGGGGATGGAGGGAACCTAGTTTTGCACTGCCCACTTCAAGCACGCGTTCAAGGTAAATCACATCTCGGGCCCGGGTACCTGAAAGTGATACCGATGTGGATCCGACTTTATATCGGGCCATGATTGGGTCACTTATGTATTTAACTGCTTCAAGACCTGACATAATGTTTGCTGTTTGTATTTGTGCTAGGTTTCAAGCGAATCCGAAGGAGATGCATATGAAAGCTGTGAAGCGGATTCTACGATACCTCAAGTTGAAACCGAAGCTGGGACTTTGGTATCACGCGGAGGGAGATCTAGAGTTGGAAGCGTTCACAGATTCGGACTACGGAGGATGCAGCTTGACGCGCAAGTCAACGACTGGAGGTTGTCAGTTCCTAGGAGGGAGATTGGTATCCTGGCAATGCAAGAAACAAACATCGGTAGCCATTTCAACGTGCGAGGCCGAGTATGTTGCTGCCGGTAGTTGCTGCTCACAGGTTCTGTGGATACAACAACAATTGCGGGATTACGGTTTGGCTTACACTCAAACTCCTATTAGGATAGACAATCAATCTACAATTGCTATAACTAATAATCCAGTTAAACACAGTAAAACAAAGCACATAGACATAAGGCATCATTTTATTCGTGATTGTGCTGAAAAGAACTTAATCAAACTGGTAAAGGTGGCAACAGAAGATAATAATGCAGATTTATTCACCAAAGCGTTTGATAAGTCACGATTTGAGTATTTAATTCAACTGAATGGAATGCGCAACCCAGAGTAATTTGACCTTAGTAGTAGTAAGTTTATTTTATTGTAGTGTAGTAGTTTTTCTTTCTTTTCAGTAATCTGCTAATTTAGGAAAGTTTCTATTTTTAGTAAGTTTCTATCTTTAGTAAGTTAGTAGGTTAGCTTATTTTACTGCTTTTCTTATGAAAAAATAAAAGAAAAAAGAGAGAAAATTACAAAAATACAAAAAAAGAGAATATCAGAAAAAAGAGTTAAGTCTTAGATACATAGGTTCAAAGTGACGAAAATTAGCACCGTCGTTACAGACTCTAAGTATTTAGGCTTTCACACATAATGCAACTAAATCCTAAGTGTTATACTTTACTTAGTTTGATGTGTTGGTAGGCGTAATACATATAGGGAATCTCAAGGCTAATAAAATATTCTAGAAATAGTCAAGCGTGTCACTAACTTAGATATATGACCAATCGGTCTTAATTTTTATGTACAAGACATACAAACATTGAGTCTAAATGAGGTATGCAAACCTTCTGGGGATGTATGGCAACATCAAATACATCTGAAAATGGAAAGAATAGAAATATCATGTAAAACTGAGAGTCGAAAACATGCAACTCTGTTGTACGTAAGTACAGACCTGTTGTCTCTGTTTAGATTCGGGTTAGCAGACATGTCGCTTTGTTGTACGTCAGTACAGACCTGTCACCGCTATCTGCTAACTTTAAAAGAAAACCTTAAGTCGAACTAAGACACTTTATTGTATGAAAATACAGACCTGTGTTCGATGTTTGTCTTTTAATGAAAGTTTGCAAATACCAACAAGTTAGAATCTTTGTCTGTGTGCCTTGATCATAAAAGTATGTCTATGTCTGAGTCACGTAAGATAATTTCCTGATAAATAAAAAGGCCAAGGGATATTCCGAAATGTAGAATGTTTAACGGGGTAAAATACCAACAATCGGCTAAATAGGTATGTCACAACAAACAATCAAAGGAATAAAAAATTCCTAAGTGTGAAAGTTTAAGTACTGAAAGTTAGTATCAGACATCGCTATCTGATTGAACCTCTCTTAGACTATACTCATCAAAAATATGTTGTTTAGTATTTAGCTTAGCTTGTAAATTTTTTTTTTTTAGCTTAAGTCTAGATTAAATGTTTTAATCAAAATTTTATTTTATATTATTTTATTTTCTTTTTACCTTAGTTTATTTTATTTTAATTTTACTTTACTATTAGTTTAGTTTAATTTTTTACTTAGGGAAAAGGTCAAAAGTTACTAAGGGTGCATTCAAAGTTGGATAAAATAAACAATGCGTGAACTATCTTGAGCTTAGGGTAAAAGAATTGGCATAGTTTATCTGGTTACACAATACCGTAGAAAAAAAAAAAGTTGGAAAAGTTGAAATTATTTCAAAATTTTCGAAATTTTTCTAAGTGTTGGTGGTTTCGAATCTAAGACAGACTCGAATAAGGAGTAATTCGAATCTGTCAGTTAGACTCGAGGGTTGGTGGTATAAATAGGTCAACAGTGAAGTCATTTAAGACCTTACTGTTTTCGAATCTATACACTCGAGTCTACTGCGGCGATCTCGATTCTATTCTCGAATCTATCGTATTTCTCCTAAACGACATTTTGTCGAGTCTCTTACTTGGTGTTTCGATTCTACAGATACATCTAGGTATAATCAACCAGATTGTACAAGATTTGTGTAGTGTTATGCACAATTTTAGACCAAATCGTCAAATTTTAAAGTTTTATAGGTCGAAATAGAGTTTTTGCTAAATTACCAAGTTTGGACCTTTAAAAGATCAAATTAAAAGCATAAATCAATGATTAGAACCTAGTTGAACTAATGTATGTGAATCACTAAGTTCAAAACGGTTAAAATCTTGGATTTTTGGTGAAAGAAGGACCGACGGGGTTTCGAGTCTGTTCCTGGACCTTCGAATCTGTTCATGGGTTTCTCGAATCTATCATTAGATTCGAGATGACCATGATATTCGAATCTGTCCATTAGACTCGAATAGGGACTCTTCGAATCTGTCCATTACATTCAAATATGGACACTTCGAATCTGTTACTTTCGAATCTGTACTTTATTTATTCTGTTTAATTTAAATTTTATTAAACTTGTGGAAATTTAATTGTGTTAGATTTTGTATTTAAAAAGGTACAAAATAAAACAAATTTGAATTTAAACAAGTTTATTGATTTTTAATGAGTCTAACAGTGTTATTTATTGTGCAGATATGGCAGTTCGCGCTTTTGTCCCTAAGCATAATATGGTCCTTAATCCAGACAATAATATCCCTGAGGCGCAGGGTTTTCGCCAAGTTTTGGATTTCCTAGCTGAATCTAGGATTAGCTATGCTTTGTTTCATAACATTCCAATTGTAATTTTGTATGTACGCCAGTTCTATGATCATTTACAGGTTGACTGTACTGTCACCCCGACAGTTATAATAAGAACCAGAATCGCTGGCCAGCCTCTAGTCTTCTCAGCAGATATGTTGCGCCAAGTTCTACAGTTGGGTTCTCAGGAACAGGAGGACGGGCCTATTGACTTCCCGTTAAGTATTAGGCAGACCGCGTTTCTGAGGATGGGCTATAGTTTGGACGTTACGAAGTCATCGTATATGAAAAGTGGCCTGATAGGGCAGTGGAGATTTTTGGTGCATGTGTTCATGGTTTGTTTTGCGCCAAAGAAGGCTGGATTTGACTACATCGTGTCAAAGATCCAATCGGGGGTTATTGCACTGGTGTATAATCGGAAGTTCAGCTTCTCTCAAATGTTTTTCTCGGAGTTCGTCCATCAGATTACAGCTCCAGACAGGGAAAGGTTTCTGCTATATCCAAGATTTGTCATGATGTTGATAAGGCACTTTTTGCCAAATTTGCCACAATCAGATGACTCTTTGAGCGTGAATGTTATGGACAAAAGGATTTTCGCTGATTGTTCCTCACACCGAGGAAGATTGGTTGTTCCTGTTGCTCGTCCATTGTTCGGAGCTATTGTGGATAGGGATTTTCAAGCCCCGGAAGATGCCAACTGGGCAGGGGTCGTTGAGTTTCCGCAACAACAACAACAGCAACAACGTCAACAACAACAACAGCCAAGAGTTCAAAGACGCCTTCAGAGACCAGCAGTGAGTCCAATCCAGGCATCAAGGCCTTCTACAAGCGAGCAGCCCCAAGCACAGGAAGCAGGGCCTTCAAGTGCAGTTCCTGATTCTGAACAAATTGCGCAAACTCTAGAAGAGATATGGGCATCAGGACCCCATGCGAACGAGGACGTGGCCGCAGCATTAGTGGGGGAGCTGCTCAGTCCACAAGAAGGAGCAGAAGATGTTCTTAGAGATGTGGATGAGTATGAGGCAGAAAGGGTTGATGAAGGCTTGACATCATCAGCATCAGAATCAGATGATATGGATGGGCAGGAGGCTGAAGCTCCTGAATCAGTGGCTGCAGATCCCAATATTCACATCGGAACCTATGGCGCTAGGTTAGTAGTGAATGAAGCAGCAGGATCGAGGAGGAGAGAAGAAAGGGAATCTGAAGATTCGGATTTTGAAGAAGATGAAGTTGCTCAACTAGTGACAAGGCAACGGGCCAAACGTCACAGGTTCATGCAGGGGACTTCATCAGAGTCCGATGCACAACCTCAGCCTCAAACTCAAACCCAACCACAAGTCACAGCTCCACCATCACCGCCACCTCAGCAGCATGAACCATACATTCCATCACCTTTCATCTCATCTCCCATTCAGTCCATTCCTTCTACGTCAGCTGCATATACCGAAAATCAACGATTCATGCAACTCAAGAGTCGTGTTGACTTTCAGCACGTTCAAATAATAACTCTTACAAAAGCTGTAGGTGAACTCCAGGAGCATAACTCAAATCTTGATAAGGAGAATGCAGAGTTGAGAAAGATTGTGGAAAGTGTCAGAGACGAAAACACGGAGCTAAAATCTTTCGTAGCTGATCAATCTTCAGAAATCCGAGCAATGAGGTCCCTCCTAGAGCAACTTATGAAAAATCTACAAACTCAGGGGGAGACTAGTTGTAAGGATCAGGAGGTGCAGAGAAGAGATGATGATAATGAAGGCGATGATCCCGGTGCGAATAAAGAGATTGAGTCTGTAGATTTTCCTGCAGCTCAAGCTACACAAATTCAGGGGGAGCCAAGTACAGAAGGAGAAGTAGGAGGATCTGGAAAAGAAGCAGGTTCCTCGAGGGTTCTGGACAGTGACATGATTGATGCACTGAAGGACATAGAGGAAGAGCTTATGGATTTTGACGATGAAGAAGAAGAGTTAGAAGAAGGAGAATTTACTCCAGAGGAGGTTGTGGACTGGAAATCAGACGATGAAGTGTTGGATGATGAAGACGATCATGTCAATGAGGTTATTATCAATTCACAACCTGTCACGGAGCTATATGAAGGACAAAATCATAATGTGATTGACGTTGACTATATCAAGGTAGCCTCAGTCGAGGACAAAGAACTTGAAGAGGCCGAGAAGGAGCCATCTAGAGCTGACTTGATAAATCTTTGGTTCAAGAAAGAGGAAAAGAAAGATCGTTTGAAGATGAAGAAGAAAATGAGAGTTCCAGGTGCTGGAAGCTTCTCAGGAGGCATTATAAGCTGGTTCTTTGACAAAGAACTGCAGCTATTTATCTTGAAAAGAAGAGATGGACTACAATACTTGAGGCGAACACTAAAAGCATTTAACTCATTGCCCAAGATTGAAGTAAAGGAGCTTGCATGGAAAGAGTTAATTAATATAGGTGAAGACCAGTACGCTGAAGTCGTGGCAAGAATTATAAGGAAAGAAGGAAGATCAGGAAAGTTCGAGCGACTCAAGCCAAGGACCGGAAAGAGGGTCGAGGATCAGTCGAGAATAGATCCTCATACAGGTAGGCCATGGGCCAGGATGGTATACAAACCTGTGAGGTGTCTAAAGAAAGTACCAATGAAATCGATGCCACAGAACGTTTTGAGCAATATGAAATGGTGGTACCTCGAGATTGACACTGCTGAAGCCATCATGGAGGATCAAGACGAGCAGGTCATTTTGAAGGTATATGATCCACTGCATTTGATAAACCTATCAAAGGACGACCTGAAGAAGCTTCATGATCAGCCTATCTTCTTTACTGAACCATGGAGATCTGAAGCCAGGAAGTTCCAAAAGGTAGTTAAAGTTTGTATAGATGCTGGATTATATGCAGGTAGTAGTATATATAGCTCTAGTACTTAAATTTGATATAATGTAAATAATTAGAAGCTATCGTCAAGGGGGAGTCTGTTGGTACACCCTGT
Organism: Centrapalus pauciflorus; assembly: GCA_020465985.1. Lineage (NCBI taxonomy): Eukaryota > Viridiplantae > Streptophyta > Magnoliopsida > Asterales > Asteraceae > Centrapalus > Centrapalus pauciflorus. The sequence goes on from JAANYP010000257.1 coordinate 291,473, forward strand.
GTGACGATAGCAGTCTAATCGATCTGCATTATGGTTTAAGTAATATTCTGAGTATTAACAAGTGTTTTGATATATATGTTTATATGTGTTTGTCTGTTATTGATTGTGTGTTTGAACTTGATGTAACATATTACAAGAAGTTCAAACATAAAGGTCAAAGATTAACTCAAGCATAAGTAAAACATAAGTTTCATCACTTAAGAGTTTAAGTGTTTTGGCTAGATTCGAATTGCTTAAGGGAACACATTCGAATCTGTGATAGATTCGAATGAGACCTTAGATTCGAATGGGCTAGATTCGAGGATGTCAATATGGACAGACTCGAATGGGCCTTGGGCCAGATTCGAGTTTGGCCCACATCAGACTCGAATCAGGGTCTATAATTAGGGATAGACTCGAATCATTAAGGGACTTTTTAGCAGAATTCGTGAGGAATTAAGCAAAAGGCGATCTCGAGTTTATCAGCTAGGTGAGTGCCGTTTCGGAGAGAATTAGTTCGTAGGATCGTTCGTGTGTCGTTCGTTCAGCGTCTAATAGTCTCCGTGTTCCGTTGGTTGAGAGTTGTCCGTCTAACCGTCAACGAGGATTCCGCACTCGTTCACGGATCCGCGTCTAGATAGATCTTGCAGTCGTAGACCTTACATACAAAAAACAGTTTGTTTAATGCATTATAATTTAGAAACAAATTATGTTCTACTTACTTTTTTACTACAGATCATTTTTACCGTTGGGTCAAAATTACCGCTCCTCCAAGTTATAAAATCCGCTAACTCAATTAGTCAAAAGTTTTTCAAGGCTTGTTTAAAAGTATTGACATGTTATTAACTATTAATTTGATTACTTTAATTATGCAATCAATTTATAAAAGGAATAATCATAAAATTAGCCACATTTTGGAGTGTTGTTTTAAAAATACTTAGGAAAAAAAAATTTGTTTGTCGATTTACCCTCTCTTTTCGTGTTAAATTTTTTTTGTGATTACAAAGAATTTATAATGTGACTTGCAATGTTTTTATTTGTTTCTCGTGATAAAATTAACTTTATCTTTAATAATTCAAAAAAAATTGTGATAACATTTTTAAGATTTGACAAAAGATGAAAAATTCTTTAGGATTTGAGTTTTGACACAAAGCAGACAACATCTTTAAGATTTGATGTAGAATATAATAAAAAGTACACATTACAAAAGGATAAGTTGTCTTTGATTCTATATTTTTTGTTAAATCATGAAATTACATATTAATTTAACATATATGTTTTTATTTAACATTTCTTGTATCGTTGTGTTACACGATTACATAAGAGTATTGCTATATGTATACTCACTCTCCTTAATTTTTACTAAACACACACCCCCTTACTCACATGATTTTTGTTACTGACATGAAATCCAATTATTAAAAGTTAATCTCATCTCACATTAAGAATAGGGGTGTGTAATTAGCAATTGAGTGGGTGTGCATATAGATACCCTTACATAATCCTAGGAATAGAACTTACAATGATAATAAAGCAGAAGTGATAAACTTTGTTCTATGATTAAATTCTTAGAGGGTGTTTGGATTTGCGTTTGAAAAAGTGTTGTAGCGTTTTGGAAACTAATAATCAAATAATAGTTGTAACAAAAAGTGCTGCAGAAAATGTAGTGTTTGGTTTAGCTTCTGCTGTTTGCTATCATAATTATCAAATAATCAGTTTTTAAAGTGTTTGGAATTGCATTTTTACTTGTAAAATGACCAAATAATCACTTATTAAACAAATAAGCTACATTTTTTAACTTATGAAAAAGTGTGGTAAGATTAACGCTAAACGCAAATAATCACTTATTAACGTATGCAATCCAAACACTTTAAACTAATTATTTGCGTTATTGTAACATAATAAGCCGATAATCTGGTTAATGACGCAAAACCAAACACCCTCTTAAAATGATATGATATTAATTATTTACTTCATTTAGATTTTGTATCCTAATTGTTAAAGGAAAACAAATTTTAATGAATTCATAAAAGTTGTTTTTGTAAGATAAAATCCGAACCAAATCAAACCATGCAAAACCTTATCAAGTAAAAATAAAAACGTGTTAATCGAATATTGTAACGAATTGAATCTAGTTACTCATACTTGCAAGCCATCAAACCCACATTGCTTCGACGTAAGAGCTTGCTTTCTTGGACTTATGATGATTGCACAATCAACAGATGCCTACAAAATATGTGTTGTTAGTTTGTAAGATTTTTTTAATATTTTCCATGATTTTTACTAAATAATTTTAGTAAACTTTATACAAGAATCACACGAATAACAATTTTTTATAAACATGCGAAGACATGGTAATCATTATTCCATGCAATGTTTTAAACCTACCATGAATGTAAGATTTTGTTTCTACTCAAGTTTGAAATCACATCTGAAATGTAAAAGATGGTCATAAAATTTGAGTTTGAGATCTTAAATTAAAACTCTAAAGGTTTTTAAAAGTTGTTTTTTATAAACAAACAAGGTTTAAAATAGTACACAAAAGTTATTTGTGTATTATTTAAAATCTATTAAATTTTGATCATTATTGACAATTTTTATGGGGTTTATTATGAAAAAAACCAACATATTTTCACGTTTTTTGCGTTTTCGTCCCTCCATGTTATTTATTTCCATAAAAAACCTCAAGTTATTTTTTTATTTTTGGTTTAGTGAAATTTGGACATTAGACCCCGGTTATAATTAGTGAACCGGGTTTAAAAAAACTGAAAAACCTGGTTTCATTGTCCATATTTCACTAAACCAAAAAGGAAAAAATAACTTGAGGTTTTTTATGAAAAAAGATAACATGGATGGACGAAAACGCAAAAAACGTGAAAACATGTTGGTTTTTTCCATAATAAACTCATTTTTATATAAACCACTAAACACATATATACCCTAATCTTATTTTCTTCTTTCTCTCGTTCTTGAGTAAGTACGAAAAGTAACCCTTTTAGTAAGAGCGGAGGGAGTGGTCGGCAACATTAGCGTTATATCAATTTTTTTCCTTTTTAAAAAATTCCATCTTTTTATCGTAGTAATCATCTTTTTATTTCTATATTCCACTAACCTTAAAAATGAGAGAGAGATATGGAGAAAGAGAGAGTCATATTTCTCTCGAGACGTGGGGACATTGTAAGGTGATTTCACCTTCAGGGGGGGCGGTGTTTTTGCCGGAATCACCTTCTTGGTGGTAGCAAACTAGCAATCCCGGCCAACATTCACTCTTAACACTTTTGTTTTGAAGATACTTATAAAGATGACCAATTTTTAAATAATTTTTTGAATTAATCTTAAATATAGGCCTTGTTTGTTTTTAGTTAAGACCCTCTTAATTACGTCTAAAGTCTAAACTTCAGATCTAAAATGAATTAAAATTGTTTGTTTAAATGTAGACTTTAGAGGTTAAAACCTCTAAATTTACCTCTTAAAATTAAGAGGATGAATTTGGGTTGAAAAAAAATTAAGAGGGTGTTTTCTCTATAATTAATTTAGTTAATTCTGATTTTAAAGTATTTATCATATTAATTATTTTATTTTAATTTTTTTTATTTAAATTAATTAAATATAATATATAGCTAATTAGTTCTAATATTTAAAGTAATATTTTTCATATGTTGCATATTACGAAACAAACAATCTTAAGATCACCTCTTAGATTTCAGATCTTAAAACCACCTCTTAATTTCAGATGTGGTTTTCAGACTTCAGACATTTAACCTCTTAAAAAACAAATACCACCATACTTGTCTAAACGGACCCATCAAAAAAATATGTTGTTAACTAATGAAATAAACCCTCTTATAAAAATCTGATTTAAACACTTTAGAAAACAAAGTGTATAAGTGTACTAGATTCAATAATCATATGAATATTAGGTTTGAGATTTAATAATTGGTATTTGGAATGAATATATGTTCTTTCCTCTTAAATAACTAGAAAAATTATCAAAAAAAAAAAAAACATAAGATATAAAATTTGACAATAAAAGTATTGTTAAATATTTTAGATTGATAAATGATTATGGGTCTAGAAATGACATTAAATTTAATTTTTTAAACCGAAAAGGGATAATGAATACTTTTTTTTGCTTTAAAAGAATCATAAAATTTAATTTTTACCATGCTATTAATTAGTCAACAATATTTTTGTTTGTAAATTTGTATTTTATAATTATTTTTCGTACTAAATAATTTCAATTTACATTTATTATGTAAATTAATATTTTGTTTTATCTTGGTAGAAATTAATAAAAATAGCAAGCAATTTTTTTCATTTTTCTATTATCGCAATATCGTGAATTTTGTCTCAAATAATGGAATCAACTCATAGTTTACTCCCTATTATAACATTTAACCAGTAAATTGTTATTTCAAACAACATATTAAATGGTAAAAAATAAAACAGATTGTCACAATAAAAAAATAAAAAGTAGGTTGTTATTTCAAACAATAAACCCTATGTATAACCTTTTTTCACCGGTTAATTTTTGTTGCGTACCGATTAAATGCTATAATCGGAAATGAACAAAGAGTTTGTTCCTTTATTTGGGACAAAATTTATGAGATTACTATAACAAGGAAGAAAAAAAAAGTTGTTTATTATTTTAAGCAATTCTTACGTTATCTTAATTGATAATTTACGCGAAATATTTCAAAACTAAAATAGAAGCTGGTGAGTAGTGGTGAGTGTGACTTGTGATTGGTGAGGAGCTGAGCTAACCTGCACCGAGGGTGAAGTTAACCCAAGGATCCGGATCTTAGCATTTACATCCCCAATTATCCGTAACTCGACCCGGTCATTAATCGAAGCGTCTCTCACCAAATCAGCAGCATCCGCCTGCAACAAATTTACCCGATCCACCGTCACAGTCGTCTGTACCTGCCTCACACTATGAGCCGGTTGGTAAAATCCGGGTACGGTACCCCGGCCCAATGGTATCCCACGGTACATGATATTAAACGTGGACACTCCGTACTTGATCCCCACCGTGTTGTCGTTTTTGGCGACAAATAGCATCCGTATTGCGAGAGACAGAGAGGCGGAGGAGGCGGTGGTTGGTGCATTCACCGGCGCGGCGAGGTTTATGTACTGCACACCGACTTGTTCGAGGACGAATTGAGGTTTTTTAGGTTTAACGGCGAGAACGACGACGAGGACGACGGTGACGACGAGGAGTGCAATGAAGGAGAAGAGAAGGATAAGGCAGCAGCAGCAGCCTTTAATGGAAGCGGTGGAGGAGGAGGATGTTGAGTAGTAGGTAGATTGTGGTTGGTAGCGGCGGTTGTTGTTGGTAGAGTTAGAGATCACCGGCGGTACGTCAATGTAGTCGTTGCGGTGGTAGTGGTTGTCGTTGCGATGGTGGTGGTGTGAAGAAGGCTGTGGGTGGTGGTTGTGTTGGTATGATCGGTCGACGTGGTGGTGGTGGCCGGCGTCCATGGTGAGAGGTTTGTGGTCCGGTGAGGATGTGAGTGTGAGGTGGGCAGTAAATTGTATAAAATGGTCCCCACTTCTCTGTTTTGTTTTTTCCCCACCTTTTTAACTTTTTTATTTTTTATTTTTCGGGTGCGAGTTGTGACCGGGGAGATATGAGATCGTTGAGACGTTTGGGGCTTTGGGGTGTGTTTAGTATATTTTTTAAAAAGGTGAAAACTTGTTTATCTAGTAACAACTTTTTAAATTTTCATTTCACTTTTTAAAATATTATTTTGAGTTAATTACAAAGATGGTCTCTATGGTTTGTCCTAAAGTTTGGATTTGGTCCCTAAACTTTCAATTTTGCAAAAACGGTCATTATTATCATAGTTTGTTTGCAATTTTGGTCACTCAACCTATTAACTTTTCTAATATGACCAAATTACCCTTATTTTGATGCAAACTATAGGGACCATTTCTACAACTAATTTTTTAACTCTTATTATTCTTCATTAAATAAATTATTTTTTAGTGTTACTTAAATTTAACAAACTATAAAAAAAGAAAAGAATTATTTAATTATTTATGTTGGTTCATAAATGATTTAGATATTTTTAGTCTTAATTAATTTTAGTCTACTATAATAAAAGTGTAAACAAATCAAAATTTATAATCGAAAAAATCATTTATGTTTAGAAACTATTTTCTAGAGGTTTCGTAAATAAAATATTATAAAAATATTTGACTCTAAAATTATTTATGTTGTTTAATAAATTTATAATAAAAATATGTTTGTTGGTCAAATATATATTACTTTCTTCTTAAATAAAATCGGCTAAAGATTCTATCTTATAATTTGTTCACATTTGTATCAAAACAAGGTGATAATGGTAAAGGTGTCTGTAACACCCTCTAATCCCAGCTAAAAGTCACGTCATTTACAATACACAGGTGGCATTAACGCATATAATATTCAAATATTCACATACAATCCCAGTACAACTTATCCCAAGGTTTCCCAACAGAACAAGGAACACATACAGAACAAAAGCAGAATCTCTCGGCAACAACAAGTCAAGCTCCTATCTTCGCTCGGGAGCCGGCGGTCCTATCTTCGGTTCCCCTGATTAGGGGTGTAAACGAGTCGAGCCGAGCCCGAGCCCGTTTAAGCTCGAGCTCGGCTCGTTTAAAAGTATCAGGCTCGAGCTCGAGCTCGGCTCGTTTCGAGCTTTGTATGTAAAGCTCGAGCTCGGCTCGTGAATAATTTTCCAAGCTCGAGCTCGGCTCGGCTCGTTTATTATATATTTTAAATTTTTAATTAATTTTTAAATAATCTTTTTATATAATATATATATATAACTTGTTATTTTTAATATATTTATATTTATTTAATCTATATATTATATATTTATAATTTAAAATTTTATTTATGTATAGGCTCGTTTAAGCTCGTTTAGGCTCGCGAGCTCGATATGGGAAGCTCGGGCTCGAGCTCGTTTATTAAACGAACTCGAATTTAGGCACGAGCTCGGCTCGAGCTCGTTTAATTCGAGCTTTTAACGAGTCAGGCTCGAGTAGCTCACGAGTAGCTCGGCTCATTTACACCCCTACCCCTGATACACACATCAGACTCGAATACGTAAGCTTCGCAGCTCGTGAGTACGCAAGGGTTAGACACTGCACAGTTCACATAATCACATATCGCATGTCACATGGCAGCCCTACACTACACGGCATAACACATGCCCATGAGTCTCTAATCAGAGACACTAGAGATCCAATACAGAAAGAGATACTCATCTCAATTGGGGAATCCCTCCCCCCCTGGAGCCAAACCACGCCCGTGGAGGCTAACAGGAGTAACGGCCGCATACATATATATATATATGGGAACCCTACACAGGGTTAAACAGAGCTACACAGCTCCTACGATACTCATCGTGATATATAGTAATGGATCTCAAACATATAACACATATAAAGAAGGAAAGGTCATACCTGAGGGGCAACTCGCAGTGCCCAACAATTCATATAATCACATATGAAATATTAACACAAAAGACTCGGAAGACAGCGACTAGTCTTTGGAAAAAGTCTCGCGTACTCACCTGGATCACCCTGCACAATCTCCCTAACTGATTGCTCCGAACCCGGCCCGTAACAATCTCTGGCAATCCCTGTACACAAATTAATTCTCCCAGATTAATCTTGATTATCCCATAACTGTTAATATACCCAAATGAACCCCACAAAACAGCCCAACGGACCCCCAAAGCCCAAATCGACCCAAGCCCGCAGAAGCCGGATCGCGGCCCGCGCTCGAGGAAGAACATCGCGGTCGCGCTCACGATACAGAACAGGTCCCCTGTTCGTTTTTCTACTCTGTCCAGGAGGTATAATCCTCCCCCAAATCGATTTCAGCATCCATAATTCACAAAAATGATACCAAAACTCTTCTAACACATAGATACACCAATTCCCAACATATCTCAACATTTAATACATAAAATCATATTCAAATCTAGAGGTTTACTCACCTTGAACTCAAGAACACCACAAAAGGCTCCCAATCAGATTTGCAGCAATTGAAGTATGGATTTGGCTCCAATTCAATTTCCAACAGCAAGGGTTACACACACACTTATCTCTGTGAATTTGCACAAAAGGAGGATAAGGGAAACACGTCACACACATATATATCATATAAACGGATCCCGTTATATCGCGGGTTCGACACCGATACCCGACCTCAATATCGAAAATCCACTATTTATATCATTAAATCCCATTTAATCTCGTGAATCTATAATTATAATTTATCCACTAAAATTATATCTCGAATCCACGTAATTCACCGTCCCGACACGTATAATCCACTATACGGGACGCAATTGGACCAACGCAATACTCAATAAAATAATTGGTCAATAAGATAATTACACGTACCTGCTCGGGAGTCGGGGTGTTACAAATCCTCCCCCCCTTACAAAGATTCCGTCCCGGAATTTAACTCTGGCTCTGGAACAGGAAAGGATAGCGGCCTCGCATCTCGGATTCGGGCTCCCAAGTTGCGCTGGTACCCTTATGATGTCTCCATTGAACGAGTACCAATGATATCTCCTTATTGCGCAACTTCTTCACCTTCCGATCAGTAATCATCTCTGGCTGCTCAGCATATCTCAATTGATCATCCACTGATATCTCAGACAATGGCACATACTGATCCTCTTTCGCTAAACACTTTCTCAAATGGCTCACGTGGAATGTATCATGAACACCGGCCAATTCTGGCGGCAATCTCAACCGGTAGGCCTGATCTGTGACTCTAGCTAAGATCTCAAACGGCCCTATATATCTCGGACTCAACTTGCCCCGGTGCCTGAATCGGATAACACCCTTCCACTGGAGAAACTTTCAGCAACACCTGATCCCCAACCCGGAACTCCAGCTCTGAAGTACGGCAGTCAGCGTAACACTTCTGACGGCTCTGTGCAACACGCATATGCTCCTGGATCACAGCTACTTTATCACTTGCCTCCTGAAGTAGCTCGGGCCCACTGATCGGTCGCTCACCGACCTCACCCCAACACACTGGGGTTAGACACTTACGGCCATATAACGCTTCGAATGGTGCCATCTTAATCGAGGCATGGTAGCTATTATTGTAAGCAAACTCTACTAACGGGAGATGCACATTCCAGCTACCCTTGAAGTCTATGGCACATGCTCTCAACATGTCTTCGAGTGTCTGATTTGTGCGCTCAGTCTGCCCATCTGTCTGAGACCTGTAAGTTGTGCTCAGCTGAACCCGGGTACCCAGCTCTCTCTGGAAGCTCTGCCAGAACCGCGAGGTGAATCGAGTATCGCGATCAGAAGTAATCGACTTCGGGATCCCATGTCGCGACACTACCTCATTAATATACAGCCGCGCTAGCTGGTCCATCGTGATCGTACCCCGAACAGCAAGAAAATGCGCACTCTTAGTCAATCGGTCCACAATGACCCAAATCATGTCGTTCCCACGCACGGTACGAGGAAGTCGGACGATGAAATCCATTGTAATGTGGTACCACTTCCACTCGGGAATCTCCAGTGACTGTAGACGGCCGTGCGGTTTCTGATGCTCACTTTTAACCCGCAAACATGTCATACACTGCTCGACATAACGGCCCACGTCCCTTTTCATACCCGGCCACCAGTAGAACTCTCGGAGATCTCGGTACATCTTGGTGCTCCCAGGGTGAATAGACAACCTCGACTTATGTGACTCATCAAGGATCAGTTGTCGCAAGTTCCCAACTCTAGGAACCCAAACTCTGCCTCTCAACATATACAAACCCCGGTCATCCCTGACCAACGCCTCGGTCTGCCCCACCAACCTCTCTCTCTTCACATTCTGCTCCCGCAGACCCTCTATCTGTGCCAATCTCAGACTGTCAATCAGGATAGAGGTGATCTCGAGTCTCACAGCTCGGGAGGTAACTGTCTGGGCACACGCCTTACGACTCAAGGCGTCAGCTACAACGTTCGCCTTCCCAGGGTGATACTGTATCTCACAGTCATAATCTTTCAGAAGCTCTAAACTGCGTCTCTGTCGCATGTTCAATTCCTTCTGACTGAAAAGATACTGGAGGCTCTTGTGATCAGTATAGACCACAAACTGGGACCCATATAGATAATGTCGCCATATCTTTAGCGCAAAGACTATGGCATCCAACTCAAGATCATGGACAGTATGATTCTCCTCATATGTCTTCAGCTGTCTCGAAGCGTAGGCAATCACCTTGCCCCGCTGCATCAACACACAACCCAGCCCTGTCCCTGATGCATCACAATACACAGCGAAATCATCCGTACCCTCGGGCAAAGCCAACACCGGCGCCTGGCACAATCGAGCTCTCAACTCAGCAAAGGCAGTCTCTTGCTCGTCATTCCACTCGAATGGTACGCCCTGCCGTGTCAATCTCGTCAACGGCATGGCTATCCGCGAAAAGTTCTGAATAAACCGTCTGTAGTAGCCTGATAATCCCAGGAAACTACGAATCTCTGGCACGGTCTTAGGCTGCTCCCAACTCATCACAGCCTCGATCTTCGCGGGATCCACTTTGATGCCCTCGCTGCTCACGACATGGCCCAAGAACTGCACCTCTCGGAGCCAGAACTCGCACTTCGAAAATTTCGCATAGAGTCTCTCTCTCTGCAGCACGCTCAGGATCTCCCTCAAGTGCTGCTCATGCTCCTCGAGTAGATCAATATGTCGTCTATGAACACGATCACAAACCGATCCAACATGGCTCTACACACCCTGTTCATCAAATCCATGAAAGCTGCGGGTGCGTTAGTCAGTCCGAATGGCATGACTAAGAACTCATAGTGTCCATAGCGCGTCCTGAAGGCTGTCTTGGGCACATCCTCTTCCCTGACCTTCAGCTGATGATATCCCGATCGCAAATCAATCTTCGAGAAAAAGCTAGATCCCTGTAGCTGATCAAATAAATGGTCTTTGTGGTTTGATCAACATAAATATTTTTATTATAAATGTATAAACCAGTATAAATAATTATAGAGAAAAAATTTCTTATTTATGAAACTTTAAAAAATAATTTCTAAACATAAATGATTTTTTCGATTATAAATTTTGATTGGTTTACACTTTGATTATAGTAAATTAAAAATTAATTAAGACTAAAAGTATCTAAATCATTTATGAACCAACATAAATAATTAAATAATTCTTTTCTATTTTTTTATAATTTATTAAATTTAAGTAACACTAAATAAATAATTTATTTAATTAAGAATAAAAAAGAGTTAAAAAATTAATTGTAGAAATGGTCCCTATAGTTTGCATCAAAATAAGGGTAATTTGGTCATATTAGAAAAGTTAATAGGTTGAGGGACCAAAATTGCAAACAAACTATGAAAATAAGGATTGTTTCTGCAAAATTGAAAGTTCAGGGACAAAATCTAAATTTTAGGACAAACCACAGGGACCATTTTTGTAATTAACTCTATTATTTTTATATTCTCTCTCTTATTTTTTTATATTCTCTCTTACTTTTCATTTTACTTTTTAAAATACCTCTTTTTATATTATCTCATTATCCTTAAAACTAAAACTTTATCATATAAAGAAGTTTAATTTTATATAAAAATCATTGTCTTTTTCTTAAAAACTATAACCTGAAAACTAAAATTGAAAAATGATTATTTTTCGTTTACTAAACACAACCTTAGAACTTGCGATTGATGATTTGATATTGGTAACGAACAAAACTATTAAGATAGAGATCGTAATATAAATCGTTTTATTCTTTACAATATCAATATCTTAAATGGATCTATTGTCATGTTAATTTAAATCAAATATTAATGTGTATCAAAATTAATGAAATATTTAAAGTTTAAAGATTATAATGAAAATCTAATACAAGTTATTAAAAAAATTAATAATTGAAAAAGTTGCTTAAAAATTATAGAATTATAGAGTAAATTACAAATTTCGTCCTTTTGATTTACAAACTATGAATTGAGTCATTAAACATTAAAAATTATACTGATAGATTTTGTGGTAAGTGCACTTCACGCTCCATATTTTTGATGATTCAATTTATATTTCGTGGGCGAGACAGAGGATATCTTGATTGGGGAGAAAACGAGGAAATCCCATATTTTGTCACGGATTTCGCCATTTAAACATTTAAAAAACCATTTTACCCTTAGGTTATTTCGCGGTTATTATAAATGTTGATTTTATTATTATTTGTATTATTATAAAATAATAAACTAATAAAAAAAATTTTAAAAATACAAGTAAATTTAATTTAATGTAAAAAACATAAAAATGAATAACAAAATATTTTTAAAGACATATGAATAATTAGGATTATTAATTAAAATCTAAAAGAAACATCATGTGTTTGATTTTTTGAATTTTTTTAGACTAAATTACATAAATGGTTAACGTGGTTTATATGAAATTACGGTTTTAGTCCTTGAAAAATTTTTATTACACAAGTTTTTAAAATCAAAAAGTTGTAACATCTTGGTCTCTGAAACTAACTGCAGTTAACTTGAACCGTTAGTTTCAGGAGAATTTTTGTCCTTTTGACTTTCAGGGTTCTTTATTCTTTATTTCTCTTTATTTCTTTATATTATAATATATTTTCATATATATTTAGTATTTCTCTCTTTTTTATAATTTAATTATCCAAATGTGTCATTTTATTTTTTATTCCTTTTGTTTTAGTTATTAATTTTTATTTGTATGTTTATTGTTATTTATGTTAACTTTTTTTATCATATAATATATCTGGTTCATTTTTTTCAATTATTTATTGAGAATCCAAATTCTTCTCTATTCTTTTTCTCATTTAAGAAAAATAAAAATAAAAACAAGTTGTAGTTTTTTTTTTGTTCGGAAAATCTAAAATCGAAATGATATATTTCTTTTCTCCATTGAATAAAATTTAAAATAACGACGTGTTGAAGCTTTTTTTCATTCCTGCGTGATGCATTAAGATTTTTGCATTATGCATCACCTGATTCAAAGGCTATAAAGTGGTTCACTGGTTTTTCGATGCATGTGGGTTCTCCATTGAACCCACCTTATATATATATATATATATATATATATATATATATATATATATATATATATATATATATATATATATATATATATATATATATATATATATATATATATATATAGACCAATGAAAAACCAACATGTGTCGGAAAACCTTGAAAAATCTCCATGCACCACCACAAATGCATCACAATATTTACATGATGCATTCATTATTTTCCACATGATGCATCAATTTCCTGCGTGATGCATCGACTTTCTGCGTGATGCATCACCTGATCTAATGGCTATAAAGTAGTTTCCCGGTTTTTCGATGTATATAGGTTTTCCATTGAACTCACCCCTGTATATGTATATATATGTGTATATGTATATGAGATCTAATATGAACAATCTATTCCTTGTGAGCGTTGTGAACAAATAAAAAAATGCATATAAGCATTCACATACACCACCAATTGCTTGTAGCAAGTCACTTAGTATTTTTTTTACCAATAAAATCTTCAAGTTATTTATTATTCTGGTTTTCAAAAATTTATCCATTATGACTGGTTAGAATAGGTACACCGGATTTTTTAAAAACAGTTATAATATGTAAATATTCGAAAACAAAAAAAATAACACGGATGAACCAGACCGTTAAAACGTGAAAAAAATGTTTGTTTTATTTTTACCGGATCCCTAATTTTTTAACGGATCCCCATCACAACACATGAGTGAATTTAATTAGTTATTATTTCTGAAAAAAGAATCCCAAAAAAAAAAAACATGCAAACCATCGGATAACATGACCACATCATAGTAAGGAAATTGAAGAAGAATATTTGCATCAAAGCTTCTCTCACACATACATGAAACATGATACATCCACCTTTTTATATATCTTAAGAACTAAGGGACCTCAACCCATGTGCAATCATCAACTTGATACTGGGAAGTCACTCTGTTTATTTAAAATTATTTTTTTAAAAAAAATTAGCTACATACTTTCCATCCTTATATTATGAAACTAGTTTATTATCCGTGTATTACACAGAATACGTAAGTAACTAGGTTTAAACTTTGGTAGTTGGGAATGAAAAGTTTCGCTAAAGGTTGAAGAACTCTATTGCATAAGAAGAGACCAGAGAGATTGAAAGATGAGAAACAATATTCATGTGTTTTCAAAACAGAATCTCTATTCAAATGATTTTTTATAAATAAATTATTTTAATTTTATTTTATTTCCAAGTGACAGTCTATATTTAATCACCCAGTGATATATAGTTACTATTTTAATAGAATAGATAAATGAAATGCATATTATTTAACATTTAGATTTTAAGCTAAGTTGGTTTGATTCCCAAACATCTTTTGCATTATACGAAACTGATTATAATGGAACCAACTATGAACAGTTTACAACCGATGGCTATCTTATCTTCAACCTGTTACAAATGTCCTTTTCGAAACGATAGAACTTCTCCAGAATCGATTCTTTCGGGTATCTCTACTTCGAAAACCCATTACCCATTAAACTAACTAATGTTTATAAACTACGAATCAATAAAACAATCGTCGGTAAAGAACAGACCGCATGCGAAAAATAGTTCAAGAATCAGCATGTAAAAACTAAAATCATCTTTTGCTTTTTCTCTTTCATGAACATAACTAATAAACCATCATAAGCTAATATTTTTTTTTGTTGAATGGAGCTGAACCCCTGTCAAGAAATTTTAAAAAGAAAGTAAAAAAATTAAAACCAAAAATTGACCAACAAAACCCCAGATTTCTTCTTTGCACAACCCTGATAAAAACCCTAAACCCTAGTCTGCTACTACCTCAATCCTTAAAAGAAAAAGTCAGAAATACCCTCCAGTGAGTGAGGGTTAGAGAACATCTTATCTTCAAAGCAAAGTTGAGTTGAGTTGAGTTGAACCCTTCTGGACCAAATATGTTATGTACTTATTTCAAAACTTCCCAATCCAATTCTTCCTCCCAATTCTTCAAAACAAACAAAAAGAAACCCGGAAATCAAGTCAACCGACCGTCCACCTTCGCGTCGGAAGAAACCTCCCCCATCGCTGAATGGATTGGCATCATTAGTTTCGCCTCTGTCCCCTTCAATGACGGCTTTAAATTCAAGTACTGCAAAACAAAACCAAGAAACATGCGCCTCGTTATTTGCCAAGTTTTAAGGACAACCCAAAGATGTAAATTTGTAAAAAAGCTACTCACGTTTCTGTAGAACGAACTGATTTCCTCTTCAGTAAGGCCTTCCTCCTCCTCGGCAGTTTCATCCCAACCCAGAGAACGTAAAAACCGAGCCTCTTCCTCCTCTGAGTACAGAATTGCATCAGGGCCTGAATGGTTCTTTCCGTTATCAGCAGAAGATCTCACAGGTGCAACACATGTATCGCCATTGCAGGTTAGGTCGACCTTAGTCTCAGGCCTATTCACCATGGCTGCGTCAGACCCACACTGAGGGGTAGAAGGAGCCATGGGTTCACCAGGCTTTTCAGTGGATGATGAGATGGAGGAACCGGTATCAGGGGTGATGACAGAAGAGTTGCTCGTCATCGACTTCTTCCTCATCAGGTTAAAGAAATTATTTCGGCTCTGAGCTTGAGAGGAGGGTCTCTTCTCTGCACTAGGTTTGCGATCCACAGAAGCAACGGTTGGACTGTTAGCCATACCTCTCAACGAAGGTGGTCCAACAACTGAGGGTACGGCAAGAGGACTGTTTGGTA
This sequence comes from Centrapalus pauciflorus, assembly GCA_020465985.1. Lineage (NCBI taxonomy): Eukaryota > Viridiplantae > Streptophyta > Magnoliopsida > Asterales > Asteraceae > Centrapalus > Centrapalus pauciflorus. The sequence continues at coordinate 307,229 of JAANYP010000257.1, forward strand.
ATTTTCCACCACTGGTTGGGCTAGAACTCTCCTTTGCAGTAGGTGAGATACCGTTTCTTTCCCGTGAAGGCTTAAGGACAAGAAGTTTCCCACCGGAAGAGGTCTTTGGAACATCAGACTTCACTGATACAGGTCGAAGATGGTTGACAAGGTGAGAACCCTGAAGCTGTGATTGCCCAACCTTTAGTTTCGGTTTATCAGACGAGTTCAAGGCCTAAAAAAAGTTGAAAATTTAGATAGTAGCGAAAAATTACATTCCATTTTAATGCATGGATAGAATAATAAACGACATAACCCCCAAGACTTTGTGTTGCATTTATATAATATATATGTGTCAATAAGGAAACAAAAATAAACATTCCTTAATTACTTTTCTTGTCAAGATTACCAAATATGCCCCTGCTAAATCAGCCTGAATCCAACTTTTAGAGAAATCAGACGAGGAATCAATATTTCGCAAGAAAAAGGGCACCAGAAATGAGAAATCCGTTACAATATAAATACAGGAACAACGACAAGCCAATCTGGTAAAGGATGTACTACACGACATACGGGCAATAGAGAAAGACAAGAATGTGAAAATGAGGGCAAGAAAGATTATCATAACAAGTGTGGATATTCTAAAACTTATAAATAAAAGAACCATTCCACACTTACAAAGAATAAAAGTCGAAAGTAGTAGTAGCTTGAACCACCTTTTACCACATAAGAAAAAGCCACGGTAACGAAAACCGAAATGCTAGCAAGGATTAATAACCAGATGCAAAATCAAACAAGGTGATTAAAAATATAAGCCTGGAAAATCATAAAAAGATGCTAGAATTTATTGGATTAAAAAACACTTCACACATTGATGGTTTGTATAAGTAGAACTTTGCAAAAGAAATGGACTTTGTAAAAAACGCATGCAAAGTTTCAAAGTGAGATTCGAAGTCCTATATAACCAGTCCTGTTCTCAATCCTTAGCCTTCAAGCAGTCCTAAACAGGGCGGGCCTTCACAAATTTCTGCTACAAAAATCGGGCTGTAATCTTGGGGAATTTGTGCAGAAATAGATTGGTATCTTTTTACCATTCCTACTTCTCTTAACATCAATCATAACTTCGAAACCAGTGTGATCTTAATATGGAAAAAATGTAATCCACATTCAACATTTCAATTAAGGCGTAACTCTAAACATATGTTTTTTATTCATTCACTAGAACACTTGGCAGTCTAAAACTGAAAAGAATCAACCTCTTTGTTACCATAAAAGTGCACACAAAGAAGGAAGAGAATATTATTGATCAAACCTCTTTGATCGATACAAACAGCAATTTACTCGCAGATTTGACACTTAACGATCTACACTTCGTAACATGTAATATTGTGGACATAAGGTGATAGTTTGGTTAACTCATCAATGGCAACCCCGAAACAAAATAAACAAACCAAAACAAAATGACCACCCACATGGCAAAGATGGATCGCGTAGCCCATAAAAGCATTGACCAATGAAAATGAAAGTTTTTTTCAATAGACCTTCAATGAAAAGATCAATGGCTAGTTGGCTACTGAATGAAATGTAAAGTGCACTGCAACTACCAATCAACATACTGCGCCTACTTACACCAACTTGAAATCTACAATTCCGGACCTAATAAAAGCTACATTTCTGAATAAAATCTCCCAAATGTTATTCATCAGATTTTACTACAATCTATCAGTGCCAAGGCACCTGCAGATTCTCAAATTTCTTCTATAACTATTCTCCTAATCTGATTCATCAGAGTATCAGACTACCTTGAACAGAGTTGGAGTTGTTAAATTAGGGGAGACTGATTATGCCAAGAAATATTCATGGCAGGAAGCAAGAGTACGAGGGACTGTGTCTCAGCAGGGTGCTTCCATTAGGGTTTATCGGTTTCACTTTTTCCCTATACAGGTGCATCCCTTTGAAGTGTAAACCCTAATCCAAAAGTAATAAATAGATTCGCTAGCGTGCTTGTGAACATAGGTCAATATCGGACCGAACCATGCATATTCACGTGCTTATTTTCATTTTATTATTCTGAGTCTTTACTTTTCCATGCGCTATTTTCTTAAAAAGAGTCCATGACACCTGTCCCGTTCTTCCTACTATTTTTATGCTTCCTTTTTTATTTTTTATGTTTACCAAGTTTCATCCTGGAGAGTTTACACTTCCCTTTCTTGTACCCAAAAAATCCTTTCTAGTTTTAACATTGTTAATAAAAGGCACAATAAATAAATTTAGTAACGGTAACGTCATTAGGGTTTATCGGTTTAACTTTTTCCCTATACAGGTGCATCCCTTTGAAGTGTAAACCCTAATCCAAAAGTAATAAATAGATTCGCTAGCGTGCTTGTGAACATAGGTCAATATCGGACCGAACCATGCATATTCACGTGCTTATTTCCATTTTATTATTCTGAGTGTTTACTTTTCCATGCGCTATTTTCTTAAAAAGAGTTCATGACACCTGTCCCGTTCTTCCTACTATTTTTATGCTTCCTTTTTTATTTTTTATGTTTACCAAGTTTCATCCTGGAGAGTTTACACTTCCCTTTCTTGTACCCAAAAAATCCTTTCTAGTTTTAACATTGTTAATAAAAGGCACAATAAATAAATTTAGTAACGATAACGTCAAGTCATTTGATAGAGATGAGAGTCAATCACCACAGACCCAAAAAAGTATTCTCTCTTCTTCAATTATGATTAACGTGTTGATGATGTTAACAAAAAGAAAACCTCCACTTGCCCATGAAATCAGAAACATTTTACTATTTGACAATAAAGTTAATAAATTTTTTTTTCCAGATACATATGTCAAGTGTAAAACAACATCTTCCTTATAAAAACTATGAACCTAATCTCCTAACTGTTTGTGAACTAATAAAATCATTGTTGCCAATTTAAGGGGAGTAGGGTAAGACGATCTCTTAAAAAGGATAACACGTTTTGAGCCTCGTTACCATCTAAGGCATAATATCTATTTCTAGAGTAGAATTCCTAAACAACACTAAACACCCAGCCGCAGAAGAAAAATCATTATGATATTAAAAAAAATTAGGACATACATATTACAAGACGATCACAAACTAAATACAGATTATGAGCCTTACCAAGGCTTTAGGCATAGAAGGAGTCATGGGAATTAGCTGTCTGGATTGTTTCACGGCAAGCTCTTCAAGCCTTTGAGTTCCAACAGTCGACTACAAAAGAATAATAATATAAGTGCTAACATATGACCATAAACTATAGTGTGAACCAGATGTCAAAACACCAATATGCTACCTGGGGAGCAGTCTGAGTACGTGGAGGACCATGGGCCAAAGTTTCTGCCATATTGCGACCACCCATTATGCTTGTTGTTGCAGAGATTGAAGTTGGTTGAACGGGCTGTGCAACAGATGTGACGTTTCCATTGCTACCAACAATTACAGGCACCTCAGCCAGTGCCGAAGTCCACCCATCACCCCCAATCACAGCAGAACTACCAATCGGCAGGCTCTGAATGGCAGAGCTCAATCCAGGTGACGGTACCCTTCCTATATCAGGATCTGCTTGTTTGTCATCTGCTCCAAGAGATGGAAAATCCCTCTCAAAAGATTTCTTTACACTGCTAACAGAAATACCCCCAGAAACTAAAGCACTACCATTGTTTTGGTTACTTCTGTTGGCAATACTCAAGTCGCTTACAGATTTTCTAGTCCAAGATTCCCCACGCTTTCCAGATACACTTGAATGTGACCGTCTTAGCCCATCCTTCTCAAACCTACTTGGCAAAATGTTACCTAAGGGATCAGAATACTCCCGATGCCTGTTGTCTGACTTTTCTTTATTACGAAACTCATATACATCCTTGTCCCAGTCCCTATCACGATGGTTTCTACCAAAACTACTGTAAGACCTTAAATGAGCCGAATCATTACTAATAGAAGAAGTGCGACGAAAATACGAAGAAGTTGTTCGATCTGAAATAGAAGTGCGTCCTAAATCATTATCACTGCTGTTACCTAATGACTTGTTTCTCACAGACTTTGACACACCTTGTTCATCTGCAGCAATAAAAAGACTGAATCAATTACCATAATTATTGACACCAACATAATTGAAAAACAAACATGAATATAAGAATTACCATTGTGCAATGAAGCTGATGTAACTTGGTGAGACGTTGTGCTCAAGCCTCCGCTGCTCTTCAACCATTCCGGTACAAATGTTGGCTCAGTTTTGTCCATAATTAGTACCGAACATCATAAAGATTTACCAAAAAAGTCCCAAATTGCATCCGAGTAAAAATTCTCAGATACTTACTTCCAACTTTCTGTTCGTCTATCAAATCAAGATTATCAATTTCATTAGTTAATGCCAGTCTTCTAACTAAAACTTCTAACTCTTTGCAGCAAAAGAATCCAAAACTGTCAACTACAGAATAAAAACAGGCTCTTTAGTCTTTATCTCCCTCAACACTTCGTATATACTGTTATTCTAGTTCCAAATTCTAATCAATAACAAAGATCAACAACACCTCTTTACCGTTCAAAAGGCCTTCATCTTATAAACATGTTCAATTTGATGAATTAGCCCACACCCATTACTAATTAACAAACCCTAAAACCGAAACACCACAAAATAAGCCAGACAGACCACCAATTGAAACCCCTAGGGTTTCTCCGTCAAACAGCGTACAAAAATTCAAGAAAACAGATATCTTAAATACGTAATATCAGCCGGAAATTGAACTGACTAACCCTTAACCGCTCGAAACCCAAAAAAACCCTAAAACGCCGCCTCTTCCCTTTTGTCTGTCAGTGCGATTTAGCGATTGAATACGGATGGGATGTAATTGGTGTGTGTTTGTGAAATAAGAAGGAAAGCCAAGAGTTTCAATTGGGTTTTATGGGCGAAGGAAGATATATATATAGATACAGAGAGCATGTAGGTAGGTATATATATACTAGGAGGTTGTATCGCAGAGTGTAGAATGAAGAAAATCACCAAGAACCCGCTTTGATTTCGCCGTGTAGACGAAGAGATTTTATCTCAGAGTGTATGAGAAAGAGATGGGGGGAGGGATTTCGGAAGTTTTCTTGTGTTGGTGTTGGTTTTTTTGGTGTGAATGGGTGAGATTTTGTGCTTAAAGATTGTAATTATGGAAATTAAGCTTAACTATTAACCCTAGTTTCCAAATTTGTTACAAATCCTGCTTTCGATCAAACCCTAAAACGGATATCTTTTGATGTGTTAACCAGGTGTATATTTAATTATTTATTTTGGGTAAAACAAAGTGTTTTCATAGGCAACAAAATTTTAATTCACTGTCTACTGGTTTGTGAACCCACATGTCACGTGGATATATGTTAATAAATAATTGGTTATAATATATTTATGTAAAATTAAAACACATAAATATTAAAAATTTTATAAAAATACAATAATAGTATGGTTATTTATTATAGTCATTCTACTTTAATGATTGTTAAACTATTTTATTTCAATATTTATATGTATTTAACAGATATAATATAGAATTTCAATATATATATATATATATGTATTTATGTATTATTAGAATAAACAAAATGTAATGAAATATGATTTTATTAATATTGTATCATATTTATTTTTTGCTTATTTAATATTGTTTGTATAATATTTATTTATGTTTGATATATTTTAATAAAATTATAAACGCATAATATTTTTTTATATACACATATAGATAAGTATGTATAATATGTAAGTTGGATGTATTTATATTATATTAATAATAAAAACAATAAATATTAGACAATGAGAAATGTAAACAAATGTTGGATGGAGTTAATGATTTATTAATATTTATTTAAAAATAATAAATCGTGTATATTTTTTATTTTATATTTGTTTTTGTTTTTTCACATAATATTTTTTTATATACACATATAGATAAGTATGTATAATATGTAATTTGGATGTATTTGTATCATATTAATAATAATAACAACAAATATTAGACAATGAGAATTGTAAACAAATGGTGGATAGAGTTAATGATTTATTAATATTTATTTAAAAATAATAAATCGTATGTATTTTTTATTTTATATTTGTTTTTGTTTTTTATTTTATATTTGTGTTTATCTTTTAATTTATATTTGTCTCTACATTTTATATATATATTAATCTTTTCATATTTTTGTTATTTTATATTTGTATTTATCTTTTATTTTATATTTGTATCTATAATTTTATATTTGTCTTTATCTTTTAATATTTCGTATTTATCTTTTATTTTATTTGTGTAGTTATATTTTATTTTATTTTATTTTTGCATTTATCTTTTCAGCTGAAACGTGGATGCGACACGTGGAAAGTTATGTTCTACTTTATTTTATATATATATATATATATATATATATATATATATATATATATATATATATATATATATATATATATATATATATATATATATATATATATATATATAGATTTGGGTTCAAATGAGTACCACTAGTTTTGCGGAGTACCGGAGGTACCTCGCTTAAAATCAATTTTTTTGAAATTTTTTTTCATAATCATGTTTAAATTAATAATATAAGACTACTTGCAAAAAATCACACATAAACACACACTAGAACTATGTGAAACGTGTGTGTTCACATGAACTGCACTGTTGTGAACGTGTGTTCACAACTAAGCATGTTCACATGAATTTTTTCACGTTCACATGACTTTTAAGATGATAAAAATTGTAAATGTATATAATTTATTACGAATAGCCTTATATTATTTGTATCTAAATAAATATGAAAAAATATCAAAAAAAAACTTTTTTTCGGAGCAAGTTCACATTTGAAACCTGTGTGTTCACAGGTACTCACGGTACTCTGCATTTTTTAGGTACTCACACGAACCATATTCTATATATATATATATATATATATATATATATATATATATATATATATATATATATATATATATATAACTTATTTATCTTTTTCATTATTATATATTACTAATATAAATAGTTAAATACTTACTTATCCTTAAATTATTTATTTTGTTTTAGTATATATATATATGTGTGTGTGTGTGTGTGTGTCTATATATATGTATATATGTATGTATATGTGTGTGTGTGTCTATATATATGTAGGTATGTATGTATGTACGTATGTATATGTATATATGTATATGTATATGTATATATATAATGTTTTAATGAATTATATAATTTTTTAGAAACTTAAAATTTTATATGTATATAAATTGCATATGTTTAAAGATAGTTAAACTTAACAAAAAAAAAAAGTTGACATATTATATGTATAAATTAAATTAATTTGTTAAATTTTGTTATAACTTTGTATGTAGTTTTTGTTATGCTTAATGGATATATGGAACCTAAATTTAGTGTAGAACCATTTAACCAATATCGTTCATAGATTAGATTAATCTAATGGTCTTGATTAAAACCATAAAGTTGGAATTAGTGAAAAAAATATTAACATTAGTGATTTTTTAATTCTTTCACAGGTAAAAAAGGAATAGATTGGAAATAGCAAAAAGATTGGCATTAGTAAAATAAATATCCTTTTTCTTTAAATTAAAATAACATTAATATGATTAATTGTTAAATCAAAAAAATTATACCATAAAGACGAGAATTTTATACTCTTTAAAACGCCCGGTCATGATATTTTTTTTCGAAAAAAATTTACGTGTTTATTTTTCGTAAAAAAAATTACCCAGACCACGGTGCAATGTAGCATGGCCGATATCATTCAATGTCGAATGAACACTTGATATCGTATATTCAACGGCGATGCAACATGCATGTACATTCAAAATTAACAGAACCAAAATAATGGTCAAAATTAGTAGTCAAAAGTTGGTTGATTTAATGAGAACAGTATTGATATATTTTTTTTTGAAAAAATTTTACGTGTTTATTTTTCGTAAAAAAAATTACCCAGACCACGATGCAATGTAGCATGGCCGATATCATTCAATGTCGAATGAACACTTGATGTCGTATATACAACGTCGATGCAACACTGCATGTACATTCAAAATTAACAAAACCAAAATAATGGTCAAAATTAGTTGTCAAAAGTTGGTTGATTTAATGAGAACAGTAATGATATATTCTTTTCGAAAAAAATTTTACGTGTTTATTTTTCGTAAAAAAATTTTTTACCTAGACGTCCATTCAATATATTATATAGAGATCATTCAATGTCGAATTACAGTATACATCACACATTCAACGTCGAAGTGATACATATATCATATATGCAACACTGCATGTCCGTTCGATATTAAAGAGTCAAAAATGGTCAAAATGTGCAGTCAAACTTGGTAGGCTACTATTAATTCAATGTTAATTGCATAATTATCATCTTATCGCTGGTGTTATATTATAAGCCAATGGTTTAGATTGGTTCTATGGTTCTACACTAAATTAATTAATGATCGCAACCATATATATATATATATATATATATATATATATATATATATATATATATTATATATATATATATATATATATATATATATATATATATATATATATATATATATATATATATATATAGGGAGAGATTCTTCTAAAAACCTCAAAGACTGTGAGAACCTAGGAACCTTTTAGAGCCCTTGGATCAAAATGGTATTTTTGGAATAAAAAATATTATCTTTCTCTCTCCACCTTTTTTATTGTATGCATCTTTTTTTCACTTTCTCTCTCTTACTTTTTTTTCATTTTCATTTCCTCTTTCTTTTTTGAGAATTGATTTTAATATTAAAAAAATGTTTTTTATAAAAAAATTATTTTTTTCTATTTAAAAAATTATTTAATTGCTAAAAAAATTAATGTATTCTATATAGAAATATTATGTGTCTATATAAAATGTTATATAACTCTATATCTTTTTATGTTGATTAACATTACTATTCATAATCTATGTAGAATGTTATGTTTCTTATATATTTCATATATTTTTTTATGTTTATTATACAAATCTATATCTTTTTTGTAGATTAACATTACTATTCATTGTGTTTTTGGTATATTTTATATCAGTTGCATACCAAGTGTTTGAATGTCTAAATGAAATCTTTTTTTTTTAGTTTCAATGTGTTTTTGGTATATTTTATCATTTAATCTACGTAGATACTTGACATTCTACACGACATTCTACGTAGATTGCATGACATTCTACGTAGATTGTATTACATTCTACGTAGATTGCATGCCATTGTACGTAGATTGCATGTTATTCTACGTAGATTAACAGTTTTATTCTATGTATTTTTGATATATTTTATATCAGTTGCATACCAAGTGTTTGATAAAATGTCTAAATAAAATCTTCTTTTTTTTTTCAATGTGTTTTGATATATTTTATCATTTAATCTATGTAGAATATATGATATTTGACATTCTACACGACATTCTACATAGATTGCATGACATTCTACGTAGATTGAATGTCATTCTACGTAGATTGCATGACATTCTACGTATATTGTATATAAAATATGTTCGTCGATACTCTACATAGAATATGACAGATTCATTTTCAATGTTTTATGATGAAGATTATTTGTAAGATATTAGATATATATGAATGTAATAGTTATTAGATGTTTTACATGATAATCTGCGTAGACTACATGATAATCTACATAGAATATATAATACAAGACTACTTGTAAAAAACACACATAATCTATGTAGAATGTTATGTTTCTTATATATTTCATATATTTTTATGTTTACTATACATTTATATATCTTTTTATGTAGATGTACATTAACATTCAATGTGTTTTTGGTATATTTTATCATGTAATCTATGTAGAATATATGATACTTGACATTCTACACGACATTCCACATATATTGCATGTCATTCTACGTAGATTGCATGCCATTCTACGTAGATTGCATGTCGTTCTACGTAGATGTCATGACATTCTACGTAGATTGTACATAGAATATGTTCGTCGATACTCTACGTAGATTGCATGTCATTCTACGTAGATTCTATGCCATTCTACGTAGATTAAATGTCATTCTACGTAGATTGAATGTCATTCTACGTAGATTGCGTGACATTCTATGTAGAGCATCGACGAACATATACTATGTAACAGATTCATTTTCCATGTTTTATAATTAAAATTATTTGTAAGATATTAGATTTATAATGAATGTAATAGTTATTAGATGTTTTACATGATAATCTATGTTGATTACATGACAATCTACGTAGATTACCTGATAATCTACATAGAATATAATACAATACTACTTGTAAAAAATCACACATAATCTATGTAAAATGTTATGTTTCTTATATATTTAATATATTTTTATGTTTCTTATACATTTTTATATTTTTTTATGTAGATTAACATTACTATTCAATGTGTTTTTGGTATATTTTATCATGTAATCTACGTAGAATATATATGATAATTGACATTTTATACGACATTCTACATTGATTGCATGTCATTCTACGTATATTGCATACCATTCTACGTAGATTGCATGTTATTCTACGTAGATTGAATGTCATTCTACGTAGATTGAATGTCATTCTACGTAGATTGAATGTCATTCTACGTAGATTGAATGCCATTCTACTTAGAATGCATGACTATCTACGTAGATTGTACATATAATATGTTTTTTGATATTCTACATAGAATATGACAGATTCATTTTTCATGTTTTATAATGAAGATTATTTGTATGATATTAGATTTATAATGATTGTAATAGTTATTAGATGTTTTACATGATAATCTACGTAGATTACATGATAAGCTAAATAGAATATAATACAAGACTACTTGTAAAAAATCACACATAATCTATGTAGAATGTTATGTTTCTTATATATTTCATATATTTTTATGTTTTTTTATACATTTCTATTGTTTTTTATGTAGATTAGCATTACTATTCGATGTCTTTTTGGTATATTTTATATCAGTTGCATACAAAATGTTTGATAAAATGTCTAAACGAAATCTTTTTTTTTTTTGTTTCAATGTGTTTTAGATATATTTTATCAGGTAATCTGGGTTGAATATATGATATTTGACATTTAACACGACATTCTACGTAGATTGCATGTCATTTTACGTAGAATGCATGACATACTACGTAGATTGTACATAGAATATGTTCGTTAACATATTCTATATAGAAAAAAAATTCTATATAAACATATAATATTTCTATATAAAATACATTATTTTTTTAGCAATTAAATAAGTTTCTATATAAAAAAATATTTTTTTTATAAAAAACGGTTTTTTACTTTAAAATCAATTATAATGAAAGAAAAATAAAATGAAAATGAAAAAAAGTAAGAGAGAGAAACAGAAAAAGCAGATTTTTTTTTCTTCCAAAAATAACATTTTCACACATTTTCAAGATTCTCCACTATCAAAGTTCAAAATAATTACAAAATTGTCATCCAATATATCAACCATTGATTCTATTAATCCAAAGACCATAAAAGGTTCTTAAGTTCTCACAATATTTATGGTTTTTAAAAGAACTCTTCCACACACACACACACACACACACATATATATATATATATATATATATATATATATATATATATATATATATATATATATATATATATATATATATATATATATATATATATATATATATATATATATAACATTTGTAATTTATATGTACCATAACTTTATGAATAAATAAATTAAAATGGAATACACGCGAAATAATATATTTCATTAAGTTAAAATTACATTAAACATATAATGTTTATAAAAATAGAAAAAAAATAAATTAAAATACATAATATAATACATATATGTATAAATATGGACAAAAGATTGATCAAATTTATAATTATTTATATAAAGTAATATAAAATAGGAACAAAAGATAAATAAATTAAAAGTATAAATAGTTAAAAACTTTATAAATGAAAAGTAATAAAATAAATAAATAGATTTTAAAAACTAAATATATAAATAGTTCGATATATATTTAAAATTTATAGGTAAGAATAATTATAACAAAATTATAACAATAATTAACAACAACACAATAAATTAAATTTCGTCATATACAACTTAGTTTCAATTACTATTACTTAGCCATGTAAATAATTAACTATAATAAAATAATAATAATACTAGTAATAATATTGTCAAATAAATAATGAAAATAAAACATATTAAATAATTTATTGCTTCAATTAAATTTTAATAGTAATAATAAGAAACTATATTAAATAAATAATAAAAGAATAATAAATCAATAAGAAAATGAGAAACAAAAGATATATATTTTGATTAAAGACCAAAAATGAAATAAATTGAAAGGGTAAAATCGTATTATATATATAATTTATCCTGAAAAGAACGTATTAACCATATTTTGATTAGAGACTAAAAACATAACAAAACGTCGAATATAAGTGATGTAATTGTAATTTTATGGTGAAAAAAACAGTAACCATAATTTTTATATAAGAACAGAGACAATAATTATAATTTACCCTTAAAAAAATTGAAGCTTTTAAAGTACTATAAGTAACCTCTCTTGCTTTCACAATCTGATCAAAACTGTCGTAATTAAGTTAGGATATTCATGGATAGTTATGAGAAACTAATGAGCTCTAGTCTCCGGTACAAACTAAACAATTACCGAAAAAAAAAATTAACATAAAATAAAATAAAGTATAACAATAATAATAATCTATGTATATAATAAATATCGTCACATGTCACATTCACGTTTTATCATAAAAGATAATTATAAATTATTTTTATATATAAAATATAAAATAAAACTACTCATTATTTTTAAAAGAGTAAATTACACAAATGGTCCCTATGGTTTGGTGCTTTTTGCTCTTTTTGTCCCTCAAACTTTTTTTTTGCACCAATAGTCCCAAAATCACAAACCTTTAACACAAACGGTCCCTCTGACTAACATCCGTTAAGTTTGACCATTAGAGAGGAGGGCATTTTTGTCTTTTTGCTAATCTCATTTTAATATTATTCCTATCAGATATTTTCATTAATTTCTTTTTGTTTATCTCATTTTAACTGATTTTTTTTAATTTTCTTTGAAGAACCCAAATGAAGTTTATCATGGTGTTCTTGGTTAGAGATGAATCTTCAAACTTCAAACCCAGAAAAAAAAAGAAGAATTTCAAACCCAGAAAAAAATCTGGAAACCTTCTTGGTTGTAGATGAATCTTCAAACGTGACCCGATGAGAGCTTGTGGGTGCTGGTGTATAATCATTTGCTTTTTTTAATACAACCGGCAACGGTTGTTTCCTGCAACCGGGAACTAACCCTCCGAGAACACGTGCTTTCCTTTGTACAGCCGGTAAGTTCTTTGTTTTCGGTCTCAATGTACTCGGTCTACTCTTCCCGAACCTAATCATACTCGCTGACGACTCCAATAATACGTCTCAATCACCACTTTCGTCACCAAGCAACCCCCAGCGTCGTCTTAACAAGCGGAAGAAACCGGCCAGCAGGATCTCGAAACGTAAGAAGTCAACGAAGAAAGTTCAACCCTAATCGGTGTCATCAACCCTATACCTTTTATTCCCCAAAGAAAAAGTTAGCTTTTCGTAAATATGAGGATGTTTTAATGCGTCTAGGGCTATATGTTTTTAGCAAAATTGAGCATGACCATTGCATTAGAAGTGATCTTCTTGGTGCCTGCTTCGAAATCAGAGAAAGTAGGTAGCAGCATAGTAGAGGTTGATTTGGATTTGGAGGTGTCTTCTTGGTGCCTGCTTCACCGCCGGTTCCGTTTTCTGTTGGTACACCCTGTGTGATGATAGCAGTCTAAGCAGTTTAACATTTTGGTTTAAGTAATATTCAGAGTATTGAGAATTAACTAGTGTTTTGATATATATGTTTATATATTTGATTGTTATTGATTATGTGTTTGAACTTGATGTAACATATTACAAGAAGTTCAAACATAAAGTTCAAAGATTAATTCAAGCATAAGTAAAAACATAAGTTTCAACACTTAGGTGTTTAAGTGATTTGGTTAGAATCGAATTATATAAGGCTGGCCATTCGAATCTGTGATAGATTCGAATGTAGCCATAGATTCGAATGAGCCCAGATTCGAGAGTGTCATTGTGGACAAACTCGAATGGGCCTTGGGCCAGATTCGAGTTTGGCCCATAACAGACTCGAATCAGGGTCTATAATTAGGGATAGACTCGAGTTATAATCAGACTTTTTGCAGAATTCGTGAGGGATTAAGCATAAAGCGATCTCGAGTTTATCATCAGCCTTAGTGCGTTTTCGGAGAGAATCAGTTCGTAGGATCGTTCGTGTGTCGTTCGTTCAGCCTCTGATAGTCTCCGTGTTTCGTAGTTGAGAGTTGTTTCCGTCTACCCGTTAACGAGGATTCCGCACTCGTTGACGGCTCCGCGTCTAGATAGATCTCGTATTGGTAGACCTTACAAGTGGTATCAGAGCCTACGGAGTGTTCTTGGTGTCTTCGTGTTCATCTAGATACATTCTAGGTTTCTTGACGCTAGTTGGACGGTTTTTCTCTCAAAATCGTGTTTTTGAGCTTAGCAAATAGTAATCCGGGAAACACTTTGTGATTTTTCACGTTTTTTATCGAAATCATTATTTTTCCTTGGAAATATACTGGTTTAATCTGAAAAACGTTAAAAAATCAAAGTGTTAGCCGTTTTTCGAGTTTGCGGCGCTCGAATCTAATAGGGGTAATTAGGGTTACACTTAGTCTCGAGTCTAACCAAAATCCGCTCCTTTCGAGTCTGATACAGAGGGTTTCGAATCTATTTTCGAGTTTGTGTTTCATTCGAATAGGGTCTCGAGTCTACCTTAGTTTCGAGTTTAATTCGAGTTTAGCTTAGTTTCGAATAGGGGTTCGAATCTGCTGTTATTTCGAGTTTGTCTGCCTTCGAATCTAGTGACCTTTCGAATCTGACATAATTTCGAATCTAATTGAATTATAACACTTAATCAAATTTAATCCAAAATAAATTGGAATCTGATTACATTCGAATCTACCTAGATTCGAAAGAATTAATTCTCATTAGTTTCGAATTAAATTAATTAAGTTCAATTCAATTACTTTCAAAAAGATGTCAAATCTTCAGAAATTCCTAGAAATGGACCATGAGGTCGGGAAGGCAAACGCTCCGCCTAAGCTGATGAAAGTCGAGGATTATTACTGGTGGAAAGATCGGTTTACCGATTTCGTGCGCTTTAATGACATGCGCATGTGGGTGTGTATCGACGAAGGGTATATACCACCAGTTTCAGAAGTTGAAGGCCGACAGAAAGTCTTGTCATACCAAATGGTGAAGGAGGATGATAAGAAATTGTATGAAGCCGAAAACAAAGCTTTCTCACTAAATCGAATGGCTTGCCGCAGGATATTCTACACACATTTAGGACTCAGAAGACATCAAAAGAACTTAGGGAGTCGCTAGAGAAGAGGTGTGAGGGGAATCCTAGGGTTCGTAGAAAGCGTACAGAGCTGTTGAAACAACAGTTCGCCATTTTCAAGGCGTTAAAGGATGAACAGCTGGATGATATAATCACCCGGTTCTATCATCTGTTGACGGAACTTGAAAGTCACGGGATTGAGTTTACTGACACTGACAAGAACAACAAGCTTCTTGATGCCTTACCAGCCAAATGGGCTATGTACGTGGCAATGATTAAGCTGAACGAGGACAAGTACTATACTCAATCTCTGGATGATATTGTGGGAACGTTGCAGGCATATCACTTCGAGCTACTGAAGGCCGAAACTGATTACGAATAAGTCCAGAATCTAGCAATGTATTTTGGAAAGACAACAAAACCTTCAGCGGCAGCCGAACCGAAGACTGCTACAGCGTTTTTCACTGGGGAAACGTCGTCACCAGCAGAGTCTGATGACACATTGAATCGCGCGTTCTTAGGATTAGGAAGATCGGAAGAACCGCAGCCTCAAGTACAACAGGCATCGACATCTCAGAGCTATTCAAAGATGCCCATGAGCGCAAAATCGGCGGAAGAACATCTGAATCTGTTTGCTTCTTTTGTGGCCGCATACGGAAATTGTGTTCAGGGGAAGATTAATGATCCAGCTCTCTGGGACGAAGACTACGATCAGGTCGACCCTGATGATCTTTAGGAAATGTATCTTAAATGGCAACTGGCCATGGTAACCCAAAGGGTTAAGAGATTCATTAAAAGAACTGGGAGGAATCTGCAAATGAATAACAAGGGGATAGGATTTGATAAGTCCAAGGTAAAATGCTACAACTGTCAAGGACTGGGACACTTCGCCAGGGAGTGTCAGAGACCGAAGGTGGAAACATACCAAGGGCAGAGTCAGCATCAGGGACAGTTCCAAAATCAGTCTCAACAACGATACCTTCCAAGTTCATCATCTGGTCAAGCCAATCTAGCGGGTCTACTATCCAATGTCACTTCAGACAGACAGCTAGATGGTACCTATGACTGGAGTTCACATCCTGAGTCGAATGCTAGAGCCTTCATGGCTGAAGTCACAGAAACTGGGTGTGATGGGGACGAGCAGACCACAAGGGACAGCAGTCCGATGTGGGTAGAGAAGGCGAATGATCAGACAGTGCTGGAGTTTGCTGCTCAGATGGCCAACGTGGAATCTGATAACTCAAAGGTTAGTCTGACTTATTCTCTCTTTCGTGAATTATGTGCGTTATGTGTTAATTCTAACGATAGGTTAAATCTAGTCTTAGACTCACATAAAACTATAACTGCTCAAAATGAAAATTTAAAAATTGAAAACGCTAGCCTAAACGATATCAAACAAGATCTTAAAGAAAAGCTTACGGCTAATGCTCAAGACGTAATAGTTCTAAAAGACAAACTGAGTGAGCAGTGCGTTAGGATAGAGCTTATGTATGAGCACGTAGAAGCCTTGACCAAAAGTCTTAAGGACAAGGACATAGAGCTAGCTGAAACAAAGGTAAAGGTAGCAGAGGCAAATAGCAAGTTGGAGAAGTTTAGGAATTCGAGCCTAAATCTTGGGAAAGTTTTAGATGCCCAAAGACAGTCTAAAAAGCCCGTAGGTCTAGGATTTCACAAAATACCTCCGCCTTTCAATGCAAACTATGTGCCTCAGCCTCAGGAGAACACTGACAAATCAGTAGACTTAGAGGACCTACCTACACCGACACCAGAGCCTATAGTAGAAAATACACCTAAGGTGGCTGACACAACCGTCAAGGTTAAGAAGGTCAAATTTGTGTCTTCCTCCAGTGAAACACCTGCAGGAAAACAGAAAATTGCCTGGGCTGATCAGGTCGATGAGCCAGTCGCCATAGATGTACCAAAGGAAATAGACACTAGTGAGACACCTAGATCTAAGGGAACACACAAAAAGTCCATAGATAAGATGTCTTGCTTCAGATGTCACGAGAAGGGGCATGTTGCTTCTCACTGTCCACTTAGGAAAGCCGATGTTACACCTAAGACAGTGAACCCAACACCTGTTAAGCCCTCAACCAGTGTGGCGAGCACCAGCAGTTCTCAAAGTACTGAGAAGACTGTGCAGGCCACACCCAAACAAGTTGTGAAAAACACACCGGTTAAGGTTGGACCAAAGGAAGTGATTAGGACAAATTCACCGAATCGTGTCATTAATCAATCTAGGTCAGCACCACAACAAGTCTATAGGAGCACAACACCTAGCAGGTCACACACTCCAGTTAGGTCTCATACTCCAGTTAGACAGTATGCACCGGTAAGAGCTCAGGGATCACAGTCCGAAATGCCATATAATAGGAATTATTCTAGAGCTCCACAACAAATGCCTACTCCAAGGCAAAGAGTGAACTTAAATCACTCGGCTCCACAACAGAACCCCGTTCAAAGGCCCAAGTCACCCGAAAGGCGAGATGGGTATTTGAAAGAGTTCACGTATGTGGACGAGAATGGTATAACCAAGTCAGTTATGGCTTGGGTTCCCCGTGATAACTAACCTATTTTCTTTCATGTGCAGGAGATTACCACAGGTCCAAACAACAAGTGGTTCGTCGACAGTGGATGCTCCAGGCACATGACAGGGGAACGAGGTCTACTTACAGACTTCAAGGGTGGGAATCGGGGATTCGTATCATTCGCGGGTAACAAGGGTGGAAATATCACGGGTACCGGAGTGGTCACTAATGGGACAATCAAGTTGGACCAAGTTTATCACGTTGATAAACTGGTTCACAATCTCATTAGTGTATCTCAAATCTGTGATAAGAAGAACTCAGTGTTATTTACTGACACTGAGGCGTTAGTGCTAAAGCCGGGATTCAAGATTCCTGAAGAATGGGTGTTGATGCGGGCGCCAAGGAAGAACGACTTATACATGTTGGATATGAACAAGCCGGAGACTTCGATGGGGCCAATTTGTCTATTATCCAAAGCTTCGGAGACGGAATCCGTATTGTGGCACAGACGCATGGCTCACCTGCACCTAAGAAAGATGAACTACATAACGAAGAATGGACTGGTGCAGGGTGTGCCTATGAAGAGCTTTCAGTTCGAGAACAAGTGTCTACCGTGCATGAAGGGCAAACAACATAAAAAGACACACAAGTCCAAGACGCTGAACTCCATAACCTCAACATTCGATTTGTTGCACATGGACCTTTTCGGCCCAATCAACAAAAGGAGTATCGGAGGTAGTTGGTACTGCTTAGTTATCACTGACGATTACTCATGGTTTTCTTGTGTTTTCTTTTTAGGTACGAAGGACGAGACGGCTACCAAGCTTATCGGGTTCTTAGACCAAGTGGAGAACTCCTACGGAACAAGGGTTAAAAGATTACGTAGTGATAATGGGACTGAATTCAAAAACACTGTAATTGGTGTATATTGCCTATCAAAGGGCATAGTGCATCAATTCAGTGCACCATATGAATCTCAACAAAATGGGGTGGCCGAACGTAAAAATAGAACATTGATTGAAGCTGCAAGGACTATGCTTTCGGATTCAAAGCTTCCTACCATGTTTTGGGGGGAGGCAGTGAATACCGCGTGCCATATTTTAAACCGAGTCCTTACAGTCAAATCTTTGAACAAAACATGCTATGAAATTTTGAATAAACGGCCACCTAACTTAACTGGATTCGAACCGTTTGGAGTACCATGCACTCTTTTACGAACAAAACATCAACCGAAGTTTGGTGAAAAGGCTGACGAAGGATACTTCCTAGGTTACGTGCCGAACTCACCAAACAAACGGGTTTTTAACAAAACGAGTGGTACTGTGGAGATTGTGTATAATATTGAAGTCACAAGTTATACACATGAACCCCAAACTGGTCCGGAATGGATATTTGACTATGATAAGTTATTTGAGTCATTTAACATTCCTTTGGATGATAATGCAGGTACAATCGAAAAGGACATGGCGACGTTGCATCTGAATGACGATGGCCATATCTTTCCGAGGACCACGTTTGAATCTACATCCGAGCCTACTGCGACTGTAGATAGATCTCCAGAAGTTGCTGATCAAGAAGCACCTACCACTGAGAATCAGACTCAACCATCAAGTTCCAACTCTGAGGAAAACGTCCATGAGGAGGAAAATGTAGAAGCTGAGCCTGTTCCCCCATTAGGTGAAATAGGATCTAACTTAGGAGATAATCTAAGGGTTGATGAAATAGAGACCTCTAGGATTAACAAGAACCATCCATTAGAAAGCATCATAGGAAATCCTAACGAGGGTGTGAAGACTAGGAGTAGTGTAAATAACAACACAGTGTTGTTGTCGATGATAAACGACTCTGAGGCATATCACACATGTCTCTATTCATGTTTCATATCGCAAGTAGAGCCTAAGAATGTGCAAATGGCACTTAAGGATAACTCCTGGGTTGAAGCGATGCAGGAAGAACTTTCGCAATTTAGGAAACTAGAAGTGTGGGAGTTAGTTCCATTACCTCGAGGGGAAATTGCCATAGGAACCAAATGGGTTTTTAAGTGCAAAAGGGACGATCGGGGTATAGTCACGCGCAACAAGGCAAGGTTAGTTGTAAAGGGTTTCAACCAAGAGGAGGGAATCGATTACAACGAGGTTTTTGCACCAGTAGCAAGGCTGGAAGCCATTAGGTTGTTTCTAGCTTTTGCCTCCTTCAAGGGTATTAAGGTATATCAATTAGATGTCAAGAGTGCTTTCCTGTATGGGAAAGTGAAGGAGTTGGTGTATGTAGAACAACCGCCCGGATTTACAGATCCAAAATATCCTGATAGAGTATATCATTTAGATAAGGCTCTATACGGATTGCATCAGGCACCTAGGGCGTGGTATGAGACTCTATCCAACCATCTATTAGAGAACGGTTTTGAAAGGGGTAGGATAGATAGTACTCTGTTTGTTAAGAGGAAGGGAGAACACTTTATCTTGGTACAAGTGTATGTCGATGATATCATCTTTGGATCATCAGACGAACAGATGTGCAAAGATTTCGAGAAGGTGATGAAGTCTAAGTTCGAGATGAGTGCTATGGGGGAGTTAAATTTCTTTTTGGGGTTACAAGTTGACCAGAAGAAGGAAGGAATGTTTATCCATCAGACTAAGTATGTCTATGACATATTAGAACGTTTCGGGATGGAGGGAACAAAGTTGACTGCCCATTTCAGCACGCCGATTCAAGTGAATCATAATCTCGGACTGGGTACTGAAAGTGATACCGATGTGGATCCGACTTTATATCGGGCCATGATTGGGTCACTTATGTATTTAACTGCTTCAAGACCTGACATAATGTTTGCTGTGTGTATTTGTGCTAGGTTTCAAGCGAATCCGAAGGAGATGCATATGAAAGCTGTGAAGCGGATTCTACGATACCTCAAGTCGAAACCGAAGCTGGGACTTTGGTATCACGCGGAGGGACATCTAGAGTTGGAGGCGTTCACAGATTCTGACTACAGAGGATGCAGCTTGACGCGCAAATCAACGACTGGAGGTTGTCAGTTCCTAGGAGGGAGATTGGTATCCTGGCAATGCAAGAAACAAACATCAGTAGCCGTGTCAACGTGCGAGGCCGAGTATGTTGCTGCTGGTAGTTGCTGCTCACAGGTTCTGTGGATACAACAACAATTGCGGGATTACGGTTTGGCTTACACTCAAACTCCAATTAGGATAGACAATCAATCTACAATTGCTATAACGAATAATCCAGTTAAACACAACAAAACAAAGCACATAGACATTAGGCATCATTTTATTCGTGATTGTGCTGAAAAGAACCTAATTAAATTGGTAAAAGTGGCAACAGAAGATAATAATGCAGACTTATTTACCAAAGCATTTGATAAGTCACGGTTTGAGTATTTAATTCAACTGAATGGAATGCGCAACCCAGAATAGTTTGGCCTTAGTAGTAGTAGTTTATTTTCTTTTAGAGTCGTAGTATTTCTTTCTTTACAGTAGTCTGCTAATTTAGGAAAGTTTCTATTTTTAGTAAGTTTCTATTTTTAGTAAGTTAGTAGGTTATCTTATTTTATTGCTTTTTCTTATGAAATACAAAAAAAAAGAGAGAAAATCATAAAAATACAAAAAAAAAAGAATATCAGAAAATGAGTTAAGTCTTAGATACATAGGTTCAAAGTGACGAAAATTAGCACAGTCGTTACAAACTCTAAGTGTTTAGGCTTTCACACATAATGCAACTAAATTCTAAGTGTTATACTTTATTTAGTTTGATGTGTTGGTAGGCACAATACATATAGGGAATCTCAAGGCTAATAAAATATTCTAGAAAAAGTCAAGCGTGTCACTAACTTAGATGTATGAGCAATCGGTCTTAATTTTTATGTACAAGACATACAAACTTTGAGTCTAAATGAGGTATGCAAACTTTCTGGGGATGTATGGCAACATCAAATACATCTTAAATGGAAAGAATAGAAATATCATACAAAATTGAGAGTCGAAAACATGTAACTCTGTTGTACGTAAGTACAGACCTGTTGCCTCTGTTTAGATTCGGTTAGCAAGATATGTCGCTTTGTTGTACGTCGGTACAGACCTGTCACCGCTGTCTTGCTAACTTTAAGAATAAACCTTAAGTCAAACTAAGACACTTTGTTGTATGAAAATACAGACCTGTGTCCGATGTTTGTCTTTTAAAGAAAGTTTGCAAATACCAACAAGTTAGAATCTTTGTCTGTGTGCCTTGATCATAAAAGTCTGTCTATGTCTGAGTCACGTAAGATAATTTCATGATAAATAAAAATTCCAGGAGATATTCCGAAATGTAGAATGTTTAAAGGGGTAAAATACCAACAATCGGCTAAATAGGTACGTCACGACAAACAATCAAAGGAATCAAAAATTCCTAAGTGTGAAAGTTTAAGTACTGAAAGTAAGTATCAGACATCGCTATCTGATTGAACCTTTCTTAGACTATACTCATCAAAAATATTTTGTTTAATATTTAGCTTAGGTTGTAAATTTTTTTTTAAAGTATAGCTTAAGTCTAGATTAAATTTTTGGTCAAAATTTTATTTTTATTTTATTTTTCCTTAGTTTATTTTATTTTATTTCAGTTTAATTTTTACTTAGGTAAAAGGTCAAAAATTACTGAGGGTGCATTCAAAGTTGGATAAAATAAACATTGCGTGAAATATCTTGTGCTTAGGGTCAAAGATTTGGCATAGTTTATCTTGTTACACAATACCGTAGAAAAAGGTGGAAAAGGTTGAAGTTATTTCAAAGATTTTCGAAAATTTTCTAAGTGTTTGGTGTTTTCGAGTTTAGGACAGACTCGAATTAGGAAGGATTCGAATCTGTCAGTAGATTCGAGTCTGGCCTTAGATTCGAAGGTTGGTAGTATATATAGGTCAACAGTGAAGTCATTTAATTCTTACTGTTTTCGAATCTACCTTCTCGAATCTAATCCAGCGATTTCGAATCTGTCCTCGAGTCTACCGTTTCTCACATAAACGACATTTTGTCGAGATTATTGCTAAAGTGTTCGATTCTACTCCTGTATCTAGGTATAATCAACTTGATTGTACAAGATTCATGTAGTTTTATACACCAGTTTAGGCTAAATCATCGATTTTTGAAGGTTTAAGGGTCGAAATAGGGTTTTTATAAAATTACCAAGTTTGGACCAATAAATAGTCAAATTAAAGGCACATATCTCTGATTAGTAACTAGTAGGACTAATGAATGTAATTTTCTACGTCCAAAAAGGTTAAAATCAAGAGATTTGGTCTTTGAATGAAGTCGGCGGTTCGAATCTGTTCAGGGGGTTTCTCGAATCTGTCATTAGTTTCGAGAAGACCAGGACTTTCGAATCTGTCATCAAACTCGAAATGGGACTTATTCGAATCTGTTACATTCGAATCTGTTATTTTATTTGCATTATTTAATTTAAATTTTATTAAACTTGTAGAAATTTAATTGTGTTAGATTTTGTACTTAAACAAGTTCAAAATAAAACAGATTTAAATTTAAACAAGTTTATTGATTTTTAATGAATCTAATAGTTTTGTTTATTGTGCAGAAATGGCTGTACGAGCGTTTGTGCCCAAGCACAATATGGTGCTTCATCCTGATCATAATCTCCCTGAGGCGCAGGGATTTAGACAAATGCTTGATTTCCTAGTAGAGTCTAGGATCGGTTTTGCACTGTCGCATAATGTTCAGCTCGTCTTACCATATATTCGGCAATTCTATGATCATCTGCAGGTAGACTGCTCGGTCACACCGACAGTGCTACGTACTCGTATTGCTGGACAGCCGCTGGTATTCTCGGCAGATATGCTGCGTCAAGTGTTGCAGCTGGGCAGTCAAGAAGAAGAATCTGGACCGATAGAATTTCCTCTGAGTATAAGGCAAGCGGCCTTTCAGAGAATGGGTTATAGTCTCGATGTGACTAAAGTGTCATATATGAAGAGCGGCTTAATTGGACAGTGGAGGTTTTTAGCTCATGTTTTTATGGTATGCTTTGCTCCAAAGAAAGCAGGGTTTGACTATATAGTTGCGAAAATTCAGTCTGGGATAGTCGCGATGGTTTATAATCGACCATACAGCTTTTCGGAGATGATTTTCTCTGAATTTGTTCACCAAATAACCGCTCCAGAAAATCAACAGTTCTTTTTATATCCGCGGTTCATCATGATGCTTATAAGGCACTTCTTGCCAAATCTGGCTCCATCAAATGACATTCAAAGCGTCGCTGTCATGGATAAAAGGATATTTGCTGATTGTTCCTCACACAGAGGAAGATTAGCTGTTCCAGTTGAGCGTCCATTATTTGGAGCAATCTTGGACAGGAATTTCGAAGCCCCATATGTTGCCAACTGGGCAGGGGAAGTTGAATTTCAACAAAGACAACCACAGCCACAACAACAACAACAGCCACAACAACCGCGTGCTCAAAGGCGTAGACAAAGATCAGCTGCGAGTCAAACTCAGGCGACCAGGCCTTCCACCAGTCAGCAGCCGGAAGTACAGGAAGCTGGGCCTTCTAGTGCCATTCCAGAGACTGAGGAAATAACCCAAACATTGGAGGAAATATGGGCGTCTGGACCCCATGCTGATGAAGATGTAGCTGCCGCCTTAGTGGGTGAACTACTTGAGCCTCCAGAGGGAGAGGAGGATGTGTTAAGAGATGTTGAAGAGTATGAGCCAGAGCAGGCTGCTAATGTTGTGTCATCATCTGCAACAGATTCGGAGGAAATGGAAGAGTTAGAGGTTGAGGCTCCTGAGACAGTATCGACTGAACCAACTGTTCAAATTGGAACGTATGGATCAAGGTTGATAGTTAATGAAGAAGCTTCGAGGCGGAGAGTTATAAGGGAATCTGATGAATCAGATTTTGAAGAAGAAGAGATTGCTCCCTTAGTGACTCGGCAGCGAGCCAAACGTCATAGGTTCATGCAAGGGTCTTCTTCAGCATCAGCAGGCCAACCAGAAATCCCCCAATCTCAGCATCAAGAACCTCAGGCCACCACTCCACCACCACCACCACCTTAACCTGAACCATATATTCCATCACCAATCCGCCCAACTCCTATACAGTCCATTCCATCAACATCTTCATCATATACCGACAATCAACGATTTCTGCAGCTTAAGGCTCGCGTTGACTTCCAGCATGTCCAAATCTTAGGCCTAACAAAGGCGATCGGAGAAATTCAGTCTCATAATGCCAATCTGGATAGAGAGAATGCCGATTTAAAGAAGATAGTGGAGCAAGTCCAGGAAGAGAACGTTGAATTGAAAACCTTTATTGCAGATCAATCAGCAGAGATCCGATCAATGCGGTCCCTCTTGAGCAGCTAATGAAAAATCTAAAAGCTCAAGGGGGGACTAGTTGTAGGGATCCTGAGGAGCAGCGTAGAGATGAAGATGACGAAGACAATGATCCCGATGCACCAAATGAGAATGAGCCTGTAGATTTTCCTGCTGCTCAGGTTACACAAGTTCAGGGGGAGCCCAGTCAAGCAGGAGGAGAAATGGGTGAGGCAAGTTCATCAAAGGTCTCGGAAAGTCAAGTGCGTGAAATAATCGATGCATTGATGGATATTGATGAAGAGCCATTAGGGATAGATTTTGATTTTGAAGATGATGTGGATGACTTGGAGGAAGGTGAGTTTATACCAGAAGATGTGGCCGATTGGAGATCTGATGAGGAGATTGTATTGGACGAGGACGATAATGTAAACGAAGTAATCATCCAATCCCAACCTGTCACAGAATTATATGAGCACACTGAACAGCATGTGATAGATATTGATGACATCAGAATGGCCTCGGTAGATGATTCAGTGATGGAAGAGGCTGAAAGAGAGCCGAGCAGAGCTGAATTGCTAAATCTTTGGTTCAGAAAGGAAGAGAAGAAGACTGAGCCGAAGATAAAGAAGTCGATGAGAAATCCAGGTGCAGAAAACTTCTCGGGAGGCATTATTAGCTGGTTCTTCGATAGAGAACTGCAGCTCTTTATTCTAAAAAGGAGAGATGGGCTCCAATACCTAAGGCGCAAGCTTAAAGTGTTCAATACATTGCCGAAGGTAGAGGTGAAGGAGCTGGCATGGAAAGAGTTAGTCCACATCGGAAATGATCCCTATGCTGAAGTGATCGCGAAGATAATCAGACGTGAAGGGAGATCCGGTAGGTTTGAGAGACTCAAACCAAGCTCTGGAAAGAGAGTTGAAGATCCTTCAAGGATAGATCAGCATACAGCGTGACCATGGGCGAAAATGGTTTATAAGCCTGTCAAGTGCTTAAGAAGGGTGCCCATGAAGAAAATGCCACAAGATATTTTGTCCAACATGAAGTGGTGGTACCTGGATAATGAAACTGCTGAAGCCATCATGGAGGATCAAGATGACAAAGTTCTTTTGAGAGTGTATGATCCTCTACATCTGATGAATCTGTCAAAGGAAGATCTGAAAAAGCTTCATGGTCAACATATCTTCTTTCATGAAGGATGGAGATCTGAAGCCAGAAAGTTCCAGAAAGTTGTTAGAGTTTGTATAGATGCTGGTATATATGCAGGTAGTAGTATATATAGATCTAGTACTTGAACTTGATGTAAATAGTTAGAAGCTATCGTCAAGGGGGAGTCTGTTGGTACACCCTGTGTGACGATAGCAGTCTAAGCAGTTTAACATTTTGGTTTAAGTAATATTCAGAGTATTGAGAATTAACTAGTGTTTTGATATATATGTTTATATATGTTTGATTGTTATTGATTGTGTGTTTGAACTTGATGTAACATATTACAAGAAGTTCAAACATAAAGTTCAAAGATTAATTCAAGCATAAGTAAAAACATAAGTTTCAACACTTAGGTGTTTAAGTGATTTGGTTAGATTCGAATTATATAAGGCTTGGCATTCGAATCTGTGATAGATTCGAATGTAGACATAGATTCGAATGAGCCCAGATTCGAGAGTGTCATTGTGGACAAACTCGAATGGGCCTTGGGACAGATTCGAGTTTGGCCCATAACAGACTCGAATCAGGGTCTATAATTAGGGATAGACTCGAGATATAATCAGACTTTTTGCAGAATTCGTGAGGGATTAAGCATAAAGCGATCTCGAGTTTATCATCAGCCTTAGTGCGTTTTCGGAGAGAATCAGTTCGTAGGATCGTTCGTGTGTCGTTCGTTCAGCCTCTGATAGTCTCCGTGTTTCGTAGTTGAGAGTTGTTTCCGTCTACCCATTAACGAGGATTCCGCACTCGTTGACGGCTCCGCGTCTAGATAGATCTCGTAGTGGTAGACCTTACATTTTCCTCTCGTGAAATCTCCTCCCTGACACATGAAATCTCGATTCATTGCCGGTTCCGTTCTCGGAGTTGTATCAGCGAACAGCTCCATCACAATACGGCCGGTAGGATGTGGTGGCCGCGGAAGGGGAGGAGGCGGAGGTGGTGGCCGCAGAAGGGGAGGAGGGGGAGGTGATTTCTTGGATTGAAGAAGTTCATTTGGGAATATTTGAAGAAGTTCATCTGGAGAAGTTTAAGGAGGAATTCTGGAAATATTTTGTTTAAAAAAAATAAATAAAATTTAATAAATAAATTATAAAAGATTTTATGTTTAAAAGTTTATTAGAAGATTACACAAATGGTCCTGAATGGCAAAAGGACAGAAATGCCCTCCTCTCTAACGGTCAAAGTTAACGGATGTTAGTCAGAGGGACCATTAGGGTTAAAGGTTTGTGATTTTGGGACTATTGGTGCAAAAAAAAGTTTGAGGGACGAAAAGAGCAAAAAGCACCAAACCACAGGGACCATTTGTGTAATTTACTTTTTTTTTAAATCTATTAATATTAACAATATAACATTTTGAATATTTTCAAACGTGGTTTCACTGTTCAATTCACTGTTCATTGAACAGTGAAGTTAGCTGCCATGCAGCTGAAGCACGCAGGTAAGCAGCTGACTTATTTTATTACTTTATATATATTATATAACATTTTTGTTTTTCTATGATAACTTTTGATATATTGTATTTTATTAAAATTTGAATATGTCATTACGATCGCATTATTTTTGTTTACATTCTGACATAAAATTTATTATCGTCGGAACCAATTTTTTTAAGTTGGCAGGCATGCAGCTGACTAAATATTTTATATTATTTTCAATGTATAATTGTTATTTTTTCCTATTATAACGTTTGGTGTATTATATTTTATAAAAATTCAAAAATATCATCATGACCGCTTTTTTTTTATCTACATTTTAACATAAATTGTATTTCGTGTCAGCTATTTTAAAATGACAAATTTTTTATTATTTAGTTGATTGATCGATTACACTCTTTCACTGTTCACCGAATAATAAAGCTAGCTGGTAGACAGGTAAACGACTAACTTTTTTTATTACTTTATATATGTATATATATAACATTTTTGTGTTTACTGTGATAACCTTTGCGATATTATATTTTATTAAAATTTAAATATATTATTATGATCAGATTATTTTAATTTACATTGTTTCATAAATATCGTATCGGATGTTATTCCCGCCGCAACGCGCAGGTAAAAATACCTAGTTAAAATTATTTTTGTCCATCGTTGTCTAATACAATAATTTGGTTTATGTGTTCTCCTTTGTATATAGACTGTATATTAACAAAGCAAAATGTTTAGTGACACATGTCACTATATTCCTTAACTTATCAAAATTTTATTTTTCATCACAATTTTTTTAATATAACTCTTTCAATTTATTCATTTAACTAGTTTATTACCCGCGTATTACGCGGATATTTTTAATACACAGAAAATAAATTAAAATAAAAGGTAAATATATAAATATTATTTTTTTGAACAAAAAGTATATAAGATTGATATTATTATTTATTATAACCTATAATTTTATGTATTTCTAAATATATATGAATAGTAATTATTTTCTTATATTTTTTTAAACTTTTACTATATTATATTATAATTAAGTTAGTAGAGCATTATATTTTGTTTGTTTTGTTTGAATTTAAAAGTAGATTATATTATATTTGGATAGATACAATATAAATTTCTTTATTATTTTTAAAACCTATAAATGTCACGTGTCGATTCATGATGATAACACGTGGTTTCATAAGAAATGAGTATGATTACTCTTTTATTAATATTTATAGATTATAGATAGATTAATTACGTGGTTCATATATAGGTACATAAAGTTTAATAGAAAAGTGAAATAATTTTAAATGTGTAAAATATATTTTAAAATATAATTAGGAGAAATAATGATGAAATTTAAAACAAACAATTGGTAGTATTTTAAAATTTTTTATATATTAAAAATTTAACCGAATTATTTATTTGAAGTTAATTATATGTTAACTGTATTACTTTTATTTTTAAGATAACTTTTTTCATAATATATAATAAATCGTTTTAGATAAATGTAATGTTAAATCATTTATTAGATTGAATTTTATTAATAGAGGTTAAATTATGTATTTTTAACTTTTTAATTAAATGATTAAATTAGATAAGTTATATTATTAAACTTATAATGTATAGATTACTGTTATTTAGTAAGAATTTTTTTTTCAAATAGTACATATGAAGATATGAGTATATCAAACAAATGTAGACTATTGTAAATTCATATATTAAATTAGGCATTCATGATGAAATAAATAATTGACACTTACAATTCATCTCAAATAATGGAAAGCTAAAAGAAAGGTGGGTTAATTATACATAAAGATCTATTATAAACGTATATATTAAAAGTTTTATGTTCTAACGGCTAGAAAGTGATGTTAAATGAAAAAAAAATATTATTATATTATATATTAAAAGAACATAATATATAATAGCAAAATATCATTTCTTTTCATTTTTATTTACTTCAAATATAAAATATTAATATGAAATATTAACAACACAAAAGTTTTACTTTATTTTACTACATGTCTACATTCAAATCCAAATTTTTGTATTTGAATTTAATTATGATCATTAGAAATAATAATGATAGATACTTATTTTAGGTAAACATTAATTTATCGTATTAACTAATTTTTGATTAATTTATTAATGAAAAAAACTTTAAAATCAAAATACAATGTAATTAATTTAATGAAGTAAATTAGCAAAAAGAGGCGGAAAAATGAATTTTTCGTGCATTATGAAAGCGACACATGTCATAGTTGTTTTGATTTATTATAATAGATAGATTTTTTAAAAATTTAATACTAATTACTATCTAATTTAATCACTATTAATGAAATTCAATCTAACTAAATGTTTTAAAACTTTAAATCTATTTTCATAAGTTAAAATTATGTTAGAAACATAATTAATTCTAAAAACAAGTACAAATTTTCTCATATAATAACATGATTTTAAACTATTTATTACTCAAAAGTAAAAATACATCTAAATTTTGATATAACAACATAATATATGATAATGGATCATAATTGATACATTATAATGTTATTATATCTAAATAATTTTTTTAAATTTAAATGCAATTATTTTGTTATCTTGACTATTAGTTTAAATACAATTAGCTCATATCAAATTAAATTCATATTTGATATAACTTTAATAAATTTTAATGTTATTTTAGTATCAGCATTGTATCATATTTAGAATTATATATTAATATTATATATTTTTTAATTCAAAAATAATCATATTTTATTAAATATACCCATGAAAAAATATGGGTTG
Source organism: Centrapalus pauciflorus (assembly GCA_020465985.1). Lineage (NCBI taxonomy): Eukaryota > Viridiplantae > Streptophyta > Magnoliopsida > Asterales > Asteraceae > Centrapalus > Centrapalus pauciflorus. The sequence continues at coordinate 337,953 of JAANYP010000257.1, forward strand.
CTAAACTAGTTTAATATAATTAGCTTAAAATAATTGAATTCATATTTGATATAACTTTAATAAATTTTTATGCTACTTTAGTAACAACATTTTATCATATTATAATTATAAATTAATGCATATTCATGGACAGTTATGAGAAACTATGGAGCTCTCATGTACAAACTAAACAATTACCAAAATAAAATAAAATAAAATAAAGTATAACAACAATAATAATCTATATATATAATAAAAGAGAACACTTATTGTCATATGTCACATTCACGTTTTATCATAAAAAGATAATTACAAATTACTTTTATAAGTAAGATAAAAGATAAAACTACTCATTATTTTCAAAATCTACAAATATTAAAAAAGAATTACTTTTGTCCATCGTTACCTAATACAATAAACTGGTTTATGTGTTCTCCTTTATTATATAGACTAGTTTAGTAAACTATGCATTTCATGGGTATATTTAGTAAATGATTTTTTTATTAAAAATATATAATCATAAATATGATAAAATGTTGATACTAAAATAACATAAAAATTTATTAAAATTATATCAAATATGAATTCAATTTGTTATGAGATAATTATATTAAACTAATAATAGTCAAGATAAGAAAATAATTGCATTTAAATTTAAGAAAAATAGTGTTTAAATATAATAACATTATAATGTATCAAATATATGATCCATTATTATATATTATGTTATGAATCAAAATTTACATATGTCTTTACTTTTGAGTAATAAATAGTTTAAAATCACGTTATTATATACGAGAAAACTTGTAATCGTTATTAAAATTAATTATGTTTGTAATATAATTTTAGCTTTAAATCAAAATTTATGAAATTAGATTTTAAAGTTTTAAAACATTTAATTAGATTTACTTTCATTAATAGTGATTAAATTAGATAGTAATTAGTATTAATTTTTCAAAAAACTAAATGAATAAATTGAATGAGTAATATTAGAAAAATTGGGAGAAAAAACAAAATTTTGATTATTTGAGGAATTGACATGTGTCAATAAACATTTTGCTTCATTAATATATCTTTATATATATATATATATATATATATATATATATATATATATATATATATATATATATATATATATATATATATATATATATATATGAATTAGGTTCATCAGCGTACCTATGAGATTCCAGCGTACCCAGTGTACCATAATGTGAATGATCATTCACATATATTTTTTTAATAGACATGTATAAGACAACTTTATAAGACTTTTTTTCAAAAGAAGTAACATCATAAATCTTGTGAATGGTAAAAAGAGATTATGTGAATAGTCATTCACACCATTCACATGGTGTGAAATGACCATTCACATAAATATGCATTGAGCATTCACATAACTTTAAGGACACAAAAAGTGTGAATGTATGTGAAATCCATATATCATGCGTATAACTTTAAATTAAGCATGGTTATGTGCAAAAAATATATTAGTAGACAGAGACATGGAGTTTGTTTTGAGCCAAAGAATGTTTGTTATGTTATTAAAAAGTTGCAAGTGCATGAGTGCATCGAGTCCCTTCGAACAACAGTGCATTCTACTCATCCGGATTACAAAACCACAATGATAGACACCTCTTATGGACTGGAATTATCAAATGATCACAGGATTATTTTTATTGCTTTATGTTTATAACACTTTTAAACATAAATCAGTCTTCATATTCTGGACTTTCCACTGCCAAATACCAAGGATAGTTACACCTATCTCTTAAAACCCTTTTTACTTCTCAATCCTAAAGAACTATGTCTAGGAGCAACCATGGATAAAATCTAAGCCAGATGACCATTGTAACTTGTAAGATCTCGGTTTGACCGTTTGTCAAAGAAGCAGCAATAGGAAAGTAAGTCTATATATCATTGATCAATAACTAACCTTTTCTCCATCTGCAAGCTTTTCTAGAAGATCTGTGAGTGGCTTCACATATTGTGAGAGACTTTTGATAGCATTTGTGTTAATCAAATCAATCCCAGAACCACTTGAATCAATTGCAGTGACTTTGAATTTGCATGCTTGTAAAAGTGCAATTGTTTTATACCAACACCAAGCTCCAAAACCACCTCCTTGTTCAAATATGGCTGGTCTCCAATTCAACATGATTTACTTCCTATTAAACAAAAAGTAGATAAAATTAAAAGAAATGAGCAGATTCAAACATAAAGAAGTAACTATTTACTCCAAGTCTCTAATCAGTAACGATTGAAACATATCACCCACAAATTGATCAACACCACTGCATAGTGCATCCTAATGAATTATTTGTAATTTGTCCTTTAAGACTAGGATGAACAGTAACAAATCCAACAGGTAACACTTGTAAACTGTAATCTTGTCTACTTGTATAATTTGATATATATTTTCGATCCATATACGAGAATTTGGAGTTATTATGTTGTGTGTGTCTTAAACTTGAAATTAATGAAGAACAAAGAGGGACCAGACTTAAGAACAATCGAAAACAAAAAGGGACCATATGAACCGCGGCTAGGGTTTCACACAGGAAGAGGATTCGAAATCGATTTCACGCAAGAAGGGCATTCAAAATCGACGATTGAGAACCAAATGAACATCAAAATCGATTTTGAAAACAAAAAAATCGAAATAGAAGAGAGGGTACGAACCAGATGAACGGCGGCAAGATGAGAACAGCGCAGGTACTGGCGAGGAAGACAGACGATGGTGCCGGCTAGGAAGAACGGCGATGGTGCCCGCGGCGCGGACCACGGAGGCTAGGGTTTCACGCAGGAAAGGGCAACGCAAGAAGGGGGAGGCCATGGAGAGGCAGCGCTTCTTCTTCTTCTTCTTTTTTTCTTTTTTTTTTTTTGTTATAAGTGGTGATGAGAGGTGTAAGCAAATCTGATCAAAATAGGACATATTAAAAGAATATTGACTTTTATTGTCTTAAGGAATGCAATAGGTTACTGAGTTCAATTTATAAATTTTTTTGAATAACATTTATATATAAATAAAATAATAATAATATATTAATGATGAAATTATTTATATTAATATCTTGATTAAATAGATTAGCAATAAATAATATTAATGCAATTAAAAGGTTGACAATGTAAAATAGTTATATGTTTTATGTTATCAAAAACATTAAAAAAAAATTACAATCACATGTTAGATGTACCATTTCTAAAAAAAGTTGCATTTACTTTACATATTTGCAACCTTTTAAAAAAATGTTAATTTAACCTATAAAAAAATGGAATCTTTCTTATAAATGTTGTCATTTTCAATCAAATTTGTAACTTTTTTTTTTAATTAAAATTTGCATTAGATCTTCTAATGCAACCTTTATTTTTTTTAAAGTTGCTTTAGAATCAAATGCAACTAATTTTATAAAAGTTGCTTTCAAAAGGTTGCAACAGGCTCATTTGGTAGTAGTGGGGAACTAACCTTCTTTCTAGGATTGCAGGTCAAGCAGAAACCCACTGGAATTTTTATAAGTCAATCAAAGTATGTGAATGACATCCTAGAAAAGTTTGGATACAAGGACACAAAAGTTGCCAGCACACCAATGGACACTCATAAACAGCTTCGTGCAGATAAAGAAGGAGTGGATGTGGATATTCATTTATACAGATCCTTGATAGGTTCCCTAATGTATCTCACATCTTCAAGACCTGATATAATGTTTGCTGTTTATGTTTGTGCCAGGTTTCAATGTGCTCCAAAGGATTCACATTTGTTCGCTGTTAAGATAATCTTTAGATACCTTAGGGTCAACCAAACCTGGGCCTATGGTATCCTAAGGTCTCTCCTCTAGAACTAACAGCTTATTCTGATAGTGACTATGGAGGTTGCAACATAGACAGAAAATTCACAACTGGTGGATGTCAATATCTAGGAGCAAGACTAGTCTCTTAGCAGTGCAAAAAGCAGACCACAGTCTCCACTTCATCCACTGAGGCAGAATACGTTGCAGTTGCCAGCTGTTGTTCCCAAGTGATGTGGATTCAGAACCAACTGAGAGACTATGGTATGAACATTCTATCTACTCCTATTTATATTGAAAATTCAAGTGCAATTAGCATTGTATAAAATCCAGTGAAATTCCTAAAAACCAAGCACATAGACATTAGATTTCATTTTATAAGGGACTGCAATGAGAAGAAATTAATCCAAGTTACCAACATTCATACAGATGATAAGTTAGCTGATCTATTTACAAAACCATTTGATGTAGGGAGATTCACCTTTCTAGTATCAAATATTGGTATGGTAAATATGGATTAATTTGCTCTTTATTGTTCTACCTTATTTCATGAGGAAAATACTTATTCAATGTGCTTAGTTAAGGGGGAGACACTGTTTCATTATTTAATGCTTCATTTTCAACTAACAGCTTGAGACTATTCTCAAGCTGCTAGATCATTTTCTCAAGCTGTTAGTTGTTTCACTTGGTCTGTCAAGTGTGCAGGGTAATTCTGTCATTCTTCATAAGATTGTGCGCGAGACTAGATATTTTTGAAAAGCTAAAACCTCTAAAGTCCCAGTTTCGTTCGATTGTAACTACCAGTTTCAAAAATATCTTCCACAATCTTTTCATCTTCTCTCTGTGTGCGATTCTCACACAGTCGTTTGAAACCCTAAATCCCCGTTGTGATCTCAAATGGAGTTTGTCAAAGAACATAACTACCTTCCCTACTCTCTCAAACACACTGAACTCCAATCATTCCATGACATGATGGATTTTCTTCGTGGTTCCCATATCCATTATCCTCTAACTCTCAATCCCACCATATACGTCTCACATATAGAGCAGTTTTGGAAATCCTCCACTGTCAATAACATTAATGGAGTCACTTCTTTTGCATCAATCATTGATGGTAACCCCATTACAATCACTGAGGAGTCTATACACCAACATCTGCATCTTCAAGATGCCACAGGTATAACTGATCTCTCTCTTGCTGCTTTACACGAAGGTCTTTTTGAAATTGGGTATAGGGGCCCTATTGATTCTTTTACCTTCTACAAAGCACATTTTGGTCCCAAATGGAAATACCTTGTACATATTATTCAACAGTGTTTAAGCCCTAAACGGACTGGTTGGTCTGAATTTTCTTCAAATATTGCCACTGCCTTAGTGTGCTTATCAACAGGCCAACAGTTCAATTTTTCAAATATGAATTTTCAAAGGGAAGTTAAGGCACCATGCCTTAAAGAATGAGAAATTTTTGATGTATCCTCGGTTTTTGGCAGAAATAATTGCAAAATCTTGCAATAATTATAAAGTACATAAAAGGATACATGTCTCCCATAGGCACTCTTTATCCACTATTAAAAGGTTTTTGAAACTAAGTGCCAACTTTCACAATGTGGATGTCCCATTGCCTTCTGCAATGCAGGACACCCATCCAAGAAACAGAGGGGAGGGTCCTGAGCAAGCTCAGCCATCTATTACTGCTTCACCCCTAGGACCCCAACCCACCCCTCATGATACATATACTTCCTCTACTCCTTCCACTATACATACCTCCTCAGCCCCATCACTTAAAATGTATAAACGACAAAGGGTTGTAGGAGCTCCTTCCTCCTCAGTCCAATTCCCAGAGCCAAATAGCCCTGTGCAGGGGTACACTCCTGCACAGAATATCGATAGGGAACCCATTGAGGATACTCCCACCCTCAATTTGGAGGTGGACATCTCAACAGAGAATGTTCATATGGGATTTGTGGTTGGTACTACTGTTGTCTCTACACAAGAGGCACATGACAGTATCAACATCTCTAAGACCACACCCATGGCAACAGAGGGTGTGCAAGCACCTTCTGGAAGATGTTTCTACTTCTGGCATTCATGCCAGTGATAGATCTCAAATCCCACTATCATTTGAAGATCTTGAGGTTAGTCTGCAACTTATGGCTTTGACGGATCAACAGCTGAAACCTGTTGTAGCCATTTTGGAACATTACAAGTCCATTATTGCTGCACAGGGATCTCAAATCATAGCTTTGCAACAACTCACAGCAGCCTAACAGCAGCGCCTTAGTCAATTTCATTTTTGTTTCATTTTGTGTGGAAACAAGATCATCCAGCCCAAGAAGATGGTTCGATCCCTGCTTGCAAAGGTTTTTGGTCCCCCTGGACAAACCAATGCATCCAAAAAGGGGGAGAATCAGGAGATCCCTCAACCAGTCCAAACAGCTTCAACCTCTCCAACAACAGCTTCAGTTTCTAGGCTAACAGTTCCAACAGTTTCTCAAGTTGTTAGTCTAGAAGCCCAACCTGTTCCTCAAGTTGTTCCTATCAAATCAAGTGGAGTGGTTATCAAAGAAGGTTTCCAAGCTCCTGCCCCAGCAGTCCAATTCACAGTATCAGCTTCTAAAGACAAGGGAAATGGCATTCTAATTGAGCCTCCATAGATCAAATTCATTTCTAAAGAAGCCCAAGTTGCTCATGATGCTGAATTGGCCACAAAATTCCCAGATGAACAAGACGAGATCTTAGACCAGCAAACCCATGAACCAATGGGAGATGATGAAACCTTAGGAGAGTACCTAAGAGGGTTTGTGGTCAAGGATAAGCAGGTTAAGAGGAAAAGGCCAATAGGGCCTTCAAAGGCAGAACATAGAAGATTTTTGATAAATTTCTCTGCAACAGCTGGGATATCAAAGGTAATTGCTCAATCATGGTCAACCGAGAAGCTTCAGGCTTTATATGACTAGGAAAAGGAGAAAGAAAAGGCTTCCACAGCCTCCCAACAAGTCCAAATTCCATAAGAACCAACTCAAACTGTTGCTGATGCTCATCCATCCGAAACCATTCAACAAGCAAAGTTTGATCAGGTAAAGAGAGTGATGTTTGAACAACAGTTGCAAAAGGCTATGGAAATCGAAAAAGTCCTAGATCAGCATGACTTCTCCAAACCTCCAATTACTTATTGGTATGCTAAGTCATTGGATGACATCGATTTAGGATATCATTTTGTAATCAAAAGAGAGGTTGGTCCAGAAGAAGAATATAAAATCCTAATCCACCTGGTACAGAGACTGACTAGAGATGAGCTGACACAAATGCATCATATTGGAACAGTCAGTCACTCTAGGTCACCAATTGTATCGGTTCAGCAAAATTTGAAAGATCTCAGAAGCATTTTTGACCCAGAATCCACCAGAATGGATATGGAAGCTTCCAAGGAATTGAAGATTGTACAGATTGATTTATATGCCAAATCCATGACACATAGACTCAAGCTTACCGACAGATCCAGCAGATTCTACAATTTTGAATTTCTCAATTTGCCAAAGGCATGGCTACTCCAAATGAGCTCTATGAAGATTGATTGTGATAAAGTGGAGATAAAGAGAGAATTCATAAAGGCTATAAGGCAGAAGCTTTCACAGTTGTAAGTTTTTGGATGCCTTAGTTTGTATATAACAGTTTTACTTTGTTTTATTTCCTTATGTGTATAGAAACTTAAAGTCTTGTGTAAAGAATTTAAGTTAGGGGGAGATTGTTGGGAAATATTCTAAGTATGTCAAGTTGTTAGTTAGATTTCTCAAGCTGTTAGTAGTACTTCTGTGTAATTACAAAGTTCAAGCTGCTAGTTCAATTGTACAAGCTGCAAGAGTTAAAAGCTCAAGCTGCTCAACAGATTTATAACATAAAGTGTTAAAATTCAGGAAGTGATATATATTTTAAGATTTGAAGATCTTTCAAGCATATCTACTACCAAAGAAATCCGAGTTCGTCAAGGAAACAAATCAGAAGGCTATATATATAGATAGACTAGGTCTTTCTATTGTAAGTCTGTACATGCAAGTTCTTAATTGTGTGCTTCATTGTAATTGCTTTCTGATAAAGTTTCTCAAGCCGCTAAGGTTGTAAAACCCTAAGAACAATTAGTGTTCTTCGTCTAATCAAACAGATTAGAGGTGATTGTAATCAGTGATTCTGGTAATATAAAGGATTTGATTTTGATTATATTTATTTGTTATTCTGCAAACTTCTTAATTGGACTTTGATTCAAAACAATGTTATTGGTTTACACTATGATTTATTAAAACCAGTTAATCTTAGGAGACTTTGATCTTGACACTGCTACTTTTAACATAGTGTAGTTACGTAAAATGTTCATTGCATGTTTTTAGACTACGATTTGCATTTTCATGCATTTTTGTAGATTTTTGAACTGTTCACGTTGCATGTATGCATGAACATTAACTGTTGTTTGTTGTCTATGTGTCGAACTCGGACCATCCGAATTCGGACCATTCCCGAATTCGGATGAAAATACTTAGAAAAATTTCAAAAATTAAACTGTTCCGACCGAATTCGGACCACTGTGCATCCGCATTCGGACAACTGTTCATCCGAATCCGGACCATTGTGTATCCAAATTCGGCCCTCATCAGCATTGTTCAAAATTTTTAAGTTTCCTTTATCAGTCTCTATGCATCCAAATTCGGACCTAACACGAATTTGGTCCACATCCGAATTCTGCATCCATCCGAATTCGGACCTCTTCATTACATGTCAATGCATTATCATCTGGATTTCGGACTGAACCAAATTCAGACCACTTTTCATCCGATATTCGTCTAATCCGAAATTCAACTCTTTGCATTTTTTTAAAATGTTTCCATTTTTTTGCATTTTCATCCAAAATAAAAAAATCCAAAAATATTTCCAGTCCTTTGCACCACTGATTAGAGTTAGGATTAGTCTTTGAGTGAAAATGTCTGTTCTAACATTGGTCTCTTAATGATTGACTTTGGACTTTATTCAGTAGAATTCCCATTCTACTAATAAAGACCCGATGCTTTAAACAGAACAGACAATTTCTATTTCACACTAATCCCGGACTTGGTATCAATGATGTATCCTGTTAAGTCTCCTATTCTAAATCTGATGCATTATTATAGGACTCATGGAACCAGCAATTGTCTTAACCATGCCCCATTCACCAATCCCTAACAACAACGCCCAACTCCTAGAAGAATCCATCCTACCCCAATCCCAGTTCGTCGAGTTCTTTGCCCATAACTGGAAACTCGACGTATCCACCCTTCACCGTGAAGCCGAGAATATCGCATTCGATATTCTCAAAAACCACCCACTATACTACTCACTATCCACCGCCATCTCCGTACCCCAAATATACCTTCAATAGTTCTGGCATCATCTCAAGTTTGTATCTGATGCCGAACCATACTTCACCTCCATAATTGACTGTGTTCCAGTCAAGACCACAACCGCTGCCATCCGCCACATTCTACGCCTCCCAGCCGAAGCATACTTCGTATCCCGACTTCACTTTGCCCCAATCCCTTCTCTTCTAGAAACCCTGGAAGAAATCAAAGCCCTGGGATATGATGGCCCTCTGACAAAGCCATCAGATTTCCGCACAAAGAACCTTCAAGCACATTGGAGGATTCTATTTGACATCATAAACAAGTGCTTCACCGCGAAACATGCTGGTCATGACTCGGAGTCTATTCAAGTACTTTCAATGTTTGCAGCATTCTCCTACGACCGTCATTATGATTATGCTGCATTCCTGTTTGACGAGTTAAAGAGAGTCAATCTGGAGAGAGGAACAAAGCGAGGACGCAAATATATACCTCTCCAGCGATTTCTTCAGCGGATCATTCAATACGCAATCGATAATGACGATGATATCCATGAGAGACCCGAGGCCGACGTGTACATGACAGCTACAATTCAAAAGCTAAACCTTCCAAAGGGAACTCCCACATTTCCGGTAATGCCAATTCTGCTATCTCTGCTATAGAGAGCAGTGCAAACAGATCGGGTTAGGGATTATGTCAGGGAATTCTATCCGGATGAGGCTCAGTCAGAACTGACTGAGCCTAACCAATCCGAAGGTGAGGCTCGAGTGAGTGAGTCTAAGGGAGATGAGGTGGAAGTACAACACACACTGGGTATCGGTGAGCAGGAAATTTTTCATGAAAGAGAGGGAGTTGTAGGTGAGGAAGCAGAAGCGACGGATTCTGAAAGGACCGTCTCTGTCTTAGGAGGGCTCGAGGTAACATCAGAGGGAGACTTAAGCCCAATCAGCTGGACAACCCCTCATAAGACCATCAGTCCAATGGTCGAATCAACCCCAACCACCCACTTAATGTCCTCTCAAAAGGATATTACTTCATTCCAGGGGATTTAGCACATACTCCATCACCCTCTCACTCGAAGAGTCGTGATGTTGAAATCGGTCACGTGTCGCCCCCAGTGACCAAACTTCCTTCACCCACAGCTCACACCACACCCCCACACACTATGCACGACGCCTTTGTGGTATCCCTCGATGCACGAGCTGCCTTTATGGCAGCTCCACAAACTTCCGGATCTGAGCATCCCGCAGTGGAGCCAGAAGTGATGGAAGGAGGACCTGAAGTTGCATCTCACATGCCGTCAACTTCAGGCCATCCCGAGATGCTAACGGCAGCTTTACGTGCTGCAGGAGTTGTCACCCAGGCTGCCCTGGACGCCCAGAAGGAGGCTGATGAAGAACGACATACCGCCCTTCTCTTATTTATTAAGGGTAAGGGTATCGCTTCTGAGGATATGCCTCCACCAGGAACCCGTTCAGTCCAATCACAGCTTTCCGATCTTTCTGACAAGATAGACGCGCTAACATGGCTAATTCTTCAAGTCCAGGACCAGCTCAACTCCCGTATTGACTGTCTTGAGTTGGCGGTAACAGAGCTACAGTGTCGTCCTCAGGCTGAATCCCAGAAAAGAAAGCATGACGATCAGGACGACCCTGATCGCCATGACGGGGAGAAACGCTGAAAAATTCAGTCTGATGACCTGATCATGATTGTTGGGGGAGCCGAATCTCAAGGAACTGATTTTGAGGGGTCGGGGGAACAGAGGGTTGGGGCTCAGGAAATGCTAGAAGACGAGCCGTTGGTTGAAGGTCCGGCTCTATTGGATCCCCTGTCAGCAATGGTCGAGTATGAGCCCGTTCATGAAAAAGTCGAAATCATATTGGTGTCTAATTCAGATTGATGAAGACTATCCATTACTTACTCCAAAGCCTGTGCCCGAGTCACCACAAAAATCATCCTCTTCCTTCGAATTTTTAAACTCCCCGCCCCACGTACCACAACAAGAGATCCTATCTTCAATTCAAGCTCCCTCCACTCTCAAAGAATCCCCATTAGTCCAAAGCCCTCCCAGAATCCAAGGTCCTCCTCAAGTCCAATCTGTACCCTAACCTCAAACCCAGGAACCAGAGCCCTCAGGACCTAAGCTTGTATACTGTTTTGATGAGACACCTGAAGAGTCTGGTATCCATGACGACAGTGACCTATATTTGGAAGTTGGTACACTAAAGGTGGGGTACACTCTCTGCCAGAGGAACTGAAAGAAGAGCTCAGGCAAGAACGAAGGGGGAATATTTTCAAACTACTTGAAGCACAGAAAGCTGAAATAGAAGATCCCCCCGTTCAAGGCCTAAAGGAATTTTTGAAAAAGTTTCCAATTGAGCAGTTCCAGAATCCATACCTGGTAGAAAGATTTAAGATGGTTTTCAGGAAGAAACTGGGGTCGTTCAGCAGGCGCTTACTGATGGAACTTACCAATGTTTTGAAAGCTGAACAGGCCGACTATAATCAATTGATGCTCAGGGAGAAGAGGTCAAAGGACAAAAACTGGTCAAAGTCAAAAATTAAAAAGCTTCTCACCATCACGATGTGCAAAAGAGCTAGAGTGTTCTATCCTGCTTTTCAGGTGGAAAGAGAATATGGAACTATAGAGGAGTTTTATGACAATGATCTTGACTATGTAAATGTAGATGACGTTGAGTTTTTGCACGAGAAATTGAAACACTGAATCAAAAAACGTCTGTCTCACATGACCGTCGTAGCCGCTCTAACTCGAAGTATGAACCGCCACTCGATTATCATGTGCTTAAGAGACTTCCAAATGGCAATTGAGAGCACGCTGGTAAAAGTCGGTTTAAAAGCCCCTGAGCAAGACAACTTCCTGTTAGATCATCATCCTGCGTATAAAGTTGTGTTAAGAGGACAGCTAGGAGTTTTTTTGTGAACCAAAAAGGACAGAAATGATTCATGTGTTTTGAGGACCTCCCTTGTTACTCCGATGGAACAATCAGATTAGTCAGAGCTGAACTCACAAAAAGAATCAAAGAATTTGATGCTCAGACAAATCCAGAACCCAGACGCTCACCCACGGAGATTCAAGACATCCTTAGTGGCATTGAATACCTGAATGAAAGGCTACATATCAAGAAAGTGACAAGACGATTCGACGTCATCCTTGGCCTCCGAGAAACAACAGATCATGCCAGAGTTCCTCCACAATGATCGAAAAGGGGGAGATTGTTAGATGTTTAATTTCGATCTTGTGGATTTATTTTGTAATAAATATTTCTAGTTAATTTATCTTGTAATTTATTTCTAGTTTAGTTTCTTGTTATTAAAGTTCAAGGGGCCATTGTGTAATTCCTTGAAACTTGGTTTTGTTCTCCTAGGTTTATAGTGGCCTAGGGTTTCGTGTATTTGTGTGGTTGCCATTTTGAATATCACACGGACATTTTACAGCCGTCGCATTCATTGAGAGCAAATATTCTCTTTGTCTCATATTCTCAATCATTTCACAATCATTGAGTTTCGTTCTGTTTGTGTGTGATTATTTGAGTGTTTATATACAATCGAGTGCTGATAATATCTGGGAATCAACATTAACACATTGCATAGTTATTAAAATATGATTGCAATGTTTCATCAATTAATGTTGCATTTAGCATATAGACACACACACACAAAGACACATACACATGCATATATATATATATATATATATATATATATATATATATATATATATATTGATAATATCAAAATCTAATATCAATAATGATCAATACAATAGGAACACAACACACATAGCTGAATGATTTCATTAGAATAGAAGAATTTACATGAAAGACAGTTACTATGGTAAATTCTCTGACAATTCCTTTTTTCCTTTTTGCACAGAAATCTATGATCTATTCTTAGTGATTGAAAGCCGATTTTTATGCTAGGTGGAAATATTAATCTTTGTGACAAATGGTCGCTAGATGTGATGGTTAATTTTAGATGGTGAAATGTTTATGACATATGTTGGAGATGATCATTGGTGGATTTTTATCCTAAGTGGAAATATTAATCTTTGTGACAAATGGAGGCTAGATGTGATGGTTAATTTTAGATGGTGAAATGTTTATGACATATGTTGGAGATGATCATTGTTAATCCCCTTGTCTTGAGGTTTTTAATCGTAGTGGATGGAGATGGATATTCCTTATGATCTTGCTATTGTAGATCCTCGTTGTTGTTTGATTCTTTTACGCTGATGGTGGTTTTATTATTCTTGTTATGGTGATGGGTTTTTTTTTTGGTGTTTGATGGATAGATATATTCTGCTATTCATAAGTACTCTGTATTTCAACAAAACTTAATCTGCTATTGAGAAGCAAGTCTTCAACAGATTGGAGAGAAACACAATGTTTTCTATGAAGACATACAAGGCTCATTTTATTTCATGAGGCCAATGGCCTATTTATATACAAGGATGGTGGATGGAGGTGTACATAACATTCCCTCCCCTCGACACGTGCAAACTCTAATGACACATACTAAAATAAAAAGAGAATTACAGACGTGTGTCTTATATGTCGACACTTATTTTACAAGAAAACTGACACGTGTCAAAACATCTGACACTCACATTTTGATGGCGTAATTGCTTACGCTTTTTTGTTTTTTTACATTTTCTTGTTGCAGGCTCCGCTAATGATGTAGGGCTCGTTTTGAATTTTTTCGGGTAGCACTATTTCTAGTCTTGAAGTTCTTGAATCCTTTCTTTAGATGATAGCTTTGCAGCTGGTCTTGGATCATTTCTTCAGGGGTTGCAATTGTCCATGATTATATCATCTGGATCTACTTCTTCTGATGTTTGCGTTGCTTTAACCTGTTTATTTATTGTTAAAAACTGTAATGCTCGTTGTAATTCTTTTTCTTCTCGAATAAAAATTTCTCTTCGTTTGTTTAATGCTTGGATCTGCTCTCTTTTTTATTTCAGTTGGTGCTGGAGTTGTCTGACAATGGCTTCCATTCTCTTGTTAATGTGTCTGTTATGTGATTGTTGTCGTTTTTTATGTACTTGATATATGGATGAAATTGATGTAGTTGTAACTGCCAACGAATAAGTCTTCCTCGGCAATAATCATCTTGTAGTTTATATCTCCAAAATACGGTGACATATTTTGAGTCGGTGCGTAGTTCGAATCTTGTTTGTATTGGTTCTATCTTCCACTTTTTGAATGTTCGAAGACAGGCAAGTGTTTCTCGCTCATGAGTGATGTAGTTTTTTTCGGCTTGGGAAAATGTTCCTGAAATATATTTGCACAATTTATTCTCATGTTTTTCGGTTTTTAATACTTCTGATGTTTGTGCTTCAAGTTTAGATTCGAGAATTTTATTTTCGTCAATATCTAAACCTAATAAATTCTTGCGATTTTTTATTGCTTTTAGGCATCCTGCCCATGTGTCACTTGAAGCATCAGTTTCGACTATTAAGAAGTCTTGTGCTTGTGAATTGTATAATACTGGTAAAAGTTGTACTTTCTGCTTTATTTGTTGTACAATGTGTGTGTCCTTGGGACTCCATTCCCATTGAATTTATTTTGATATTTTTCTTTGTAAAATCCTATGTTCTTTTTCTAAATCTTTTAAAAATCCTTGTTCTGCAAATGTTGTTTAAACATCCAATGAATCGTTTAATTTGTTTCCGATCTTTTAGTTTATCGGGAAACAAGTTCAATTTTTCCTGCGTATTAGTAGTTAAAGAAATGGTTCCGTTTTGGCCAATTATACAACTAAGAGACCCAAAAGCCGAAATTAATATCCCAAATAGAATACCATATAGAGTTAATGATGTAAAAGAATTCACAGAAGAATGTGCACAATTACTTGAAAAGGGGATAATTAGAAAAAGCACAAGTCCACACTCATCACCAGCTTTCTATGTCGAAAACCATAATTAAATAAAACGAGGAAAAAGAAAAATGGTAATAAATTATAAAAAGATGAATGATGCAACTATAGGAAATTTTTATAAATTACCAAGAAAAGACTACATACTAGAAAAACTCAAACGAAAAACTCATGTTAGTACATTTGATGCAAAATCAGGATACTAACAATTACGATAAAATGAAAATACTAAACCATAACAACCTTTTCATGTCCTCCTCTGAAGCATTACGAATGGAATGTTTTACCATTTGGTCTAAAACAAGCACCATCAATTTATCAGCGATTCATGGATAATAATTTACTTGGTTTAGAAAATATATGTTTAGCATACATTGATGACATCATCGCTTTTACAAACGGAGATGAACAAAAACATATTAACGCAGTTTTTACTGTTTTACAAAGAATTAAAGAAATAGGATTAGTGTTATCAAAAAAGAAGTCCAAACTAGAATCTTTAGGTCTAAAAATTGGCCAAACGGAACCATTTCATTAACTACTAATACTCAGGAAAAAATTAAACTTATTTCCCGATAAACTAATAGGTCAAAAACAAATTCAACGATTCCTTGGATGTTTAAACTACATTTTAGAACAAGGATTTTTAAAAGATTTAGCAAAAGAACGTAGAATTTTACAAAGAAAAATATCTGAAAAATTCAATGGGAATGGAGTCCCAAGGACACACACATTGTACAACAAATAAAGCAGAAAGTACAACTTTTACCAGTATTATACAATCCACAAGCACAAGACTTCTTTATAGTCGAAACAGTTGCTTCAAGTGACACATGGGTAGGATGCCTTAAATCTATTGAAAATGGCAAGCATTTATTAGGTTTAGATATTGACGGAAATAAAATTCCCGAATCTAAACTTGAAGCACAAACACCAAAAGTATTAAAAACCAAAAAACATGAGCACAAATTGTGCAAATATATTTCAGGAACATTTTCCCAAGCCGAACAAAACTACAACACTCATGAGCGAGAAAAACTTGCTTGTCTTCGAACATTGAAAAAGTGGAAGAATAAACTAATACAAACAAGATTCGAACTACACACCGACTCAAAATATGTCATCGGATTTTGGAGATATAAACTACAAGAAGATTATTGCCGAGGAAGACTTATTCGTTGGTAGTTACAACTACATCAATATCATCCATATGTCAAGTACATCAAAAGTGACAACAATCACATAGCAGACACATTAACAAGAGAATGGAAGCCATTGTCAGACAACTCCAACACCAATTGAAACAAAAAAGAGAGCAGATCCATCATTAAACAAACGAAG
Organism: Centrapalus pauciflorus; assembly: GCA_020465985.1. Taxonomy (NCBI): domain Eukaryota; kingdom Viridiplantae; phylum Streptophyta; class Magnoliopsida; order Asterales; family Asteraceae; genus Centrapalus; species Centrapalus pauciflorus. The sequence goes on from JAANYP010000257.1 coordinate 354,319, forward strand.
AGAATTTTTATTTGAGAAGAAAAATAATTACAACGAGCATTACAATTTTTAACAATAAATAAACAGGACAAAGCAACGCAAACATCGGAAGAAGTAGATCCAGATGATATAATCATGGACAATTACAGCCCCCGAAGAAACAATCCAAGACTAGCTGCAAAGCTATCATCTAAAGAAAGGATTCAAGAACTTCAAGACTAGCAACAGTGCTACCCGAAAAAATTCAAAACGAGCCCTACATCATTAGCGGAGCCTGCAATGAGAAAATGTAAAAAAAAAAAAACGTAAGCAATTACATCATCAAAATGTGAGTGTCAGATCTTTTGATACGCGTCAGTTTTCTTGTAAAATAAGTGTCGAGATATAAGACACACGTCTGTAATTTTCTTTTTTATTTTTAGTATGTGTCATTAGGTCTAGCACGTGTCTGTAATTTTCTTTTTTATTTTTTTATGTGTCATTAGAGCTCGCACGTGTCGACGGAAACAAGAATAATAAAACCCAAGGTACACCTATAATTCCCATCATAGTTTTAAATCTCGTTATATGAGTAGTGTATCATTGTTTATATAAATGTGTCATTGTATCATTGATACGCTAATTAGTGTATCAGTATAAAGCTTGTCTCGTTGAATCATTATTGTATCAGTTTCGTGTATCATATTCTCGTTGTTATCGTTATAATATCAGTGTCTCGATTATAAATATGGTATCAATGTCTCGTTGTGTCAAACTATTTAGTGTATCATTATATAACATGTCTTATTGCATCATGATCTTTTTGTAACAAATTCTCTGATTTATCAGTATTGCATCGATGTCCCAGTTATAAAATATTGTATCAATATCTCGTTGTCTCAATGTCCTGAATTTATCATTATTGTATCAAAGGTTCGATTATTAATTATTGTATCAATATCTCGTTGTATCAATGTCCCGGTTTTATCATTATTATATCAAAATTTCTGTTATAAATCAGTGTATCAATATAAGATTCTAAAATTTTCAAACCCAAATTAAAATAAATAAAAAAGAGTAGATCTTAGATTATTGAAACCAAATAAAAAATGTATATCTTATACCATAAAAATTGTAAAGCCTATTAAATCACACACAATCCTCACATTTGACTTTTCCATAAACATCGGTCTAACAAACCAACAACTAGATAATATTGTGTCAAAAATTAAACAAATTTGACTGGTAAAAGAAAATAAAAAAAAGCCTCATTGCCCATGTGAAAACTAAACCGACCGAATTCCAGAAGATAAAAAGAGAAGAAGACGTCGATTGTGAAACTCGAGAAAAAAATCATAAAAAATTATTCAATAAGAACCCATCATAATGGAAAACAAATTATCTAAGGTTGCATACAAACCAGAACTAGTTCCTTCAGAACCTCGACAGTAAATTTTGAAACCCTCATGATGGTAGTCTGGTTGTTCGATGAAGCTCGAAACCTTGATTGTTGTATCTTCGACTAGTGGTAATAGTTTGGTGTCCGCAGTTTGAGAGAGGAGGTGTCGTCAGCTATAGGGTGAGAGAGAAATGGTGGTTTGGTTATTCGGTAGCAAGACAACATCTGACCTTTGAGTTGATGGGTATGAGACATTAATACCAACCCTTATTCTTTAGTGATGGCATGGTGGGTCTACTTATTTGGATGGGAGAGAAAAAAATGGAGGTCAAAGAGGAGAGTGAGAAAATGGATAGGGTTGTCATGAGGGAGGGGGTTTCTAATTCTAGAGAGTGTATTTGGTGTTTGGCATACATGGAATTATCATTGACATCGATTCTTTTAATGGCCAAGATTATTTGTCACTCTAAAATTCTTCTCACCTAATCCTGAATCTATCTACACACACACACACACACACACACACACACACATATATATATATATATATATATATATATATATATATATATATATATATATATATAAAATGCGAGAAGCACTATGATTTATTTTTTTACGTATTGATTCAACAATTGTTCAATATAAAAGTAATGAATCATAAATTCCGGATTAAATACATCAACAAATTATTACTTTGTTATGTTGATTCATTATTTTTGGAATTTATAAATAGTGAATCACAAATTCAAAAATAAGTAAATCAATGTACAAATTGGTGAATATATATACAAAATTAGTGAATCATAGAGCATTCATACTTTTCAAGATATATTTAGCTTCTCATAATATATATATATATATATATATATATATATATATATATATATATATATATATATATATATATATATATATATATATATATATATATATATATATAATTTTTGATGGAACATTACAATCATTTTTTAATAAATATGCACTAATCAATATAATATATGTTACCGTAATTATATAACATATATCATCTATTTAATCATACATTAATATAAAAAATTATATTGATTAGTTTTTTTAATATTCATTTATATATATATATATATATATATATATATATATATTTATATATACATACAGTCAGGTTCAAAAAAGTACCTGACGAAATCATGTGCACTCGAAGGTACCAACCTTAAAAAACTTTTTTAAAATTTTTTTTTCTCATAATCATGTTTAATTTATTGCTATACGCATGTTATATGAATATCACATACATTCACACATTCTGTGTCTTTAAAAATTATGTGAATGCTCAATACATATTTATGTGAATGGTCATCCATTTGAATGGTCATTTCACACCAAATATTTGGTGTGAAATGACCATTCACATTATTTTTTTTACAATTCACAAGATTTATGATGTTGCTCCTTTTGAAAAAAAAAAGTCTTATAATATAGTTTGATACATGTTTATTAAAAAAATACATGTGAATGATCATTCACATTAGGGCACGCTGGAATCTCATAGGTACGCTGATGAACCTGTATATATATATATATATATATATATATATATATATATATATATATATATATATATATATATATATGTATGTATGATATATACATTCCCATCATTCTTGGCTCTCTCTATCTCCTCCCATCTCTCCTTCTCTCTCAGCGTAATGGAGACCACCACCATCGTCACACTAGACCATTGACCAATGCCACCACGCCGCCGTCGATTCCCTTTCTTCATGAATCGGTCGCCATTATATATATATATATATAGGGTCAGGTTCTATGGGGCACCATATGCATCGGGAACCAAAAAGAGAACCAAACACAGACTTTAGATTAAATGATCATTGATGCATCACGTAATGCATGTATTTGGTATGCATCGGGGTATTTTGGGAAGAATAAATATAGTTAGTCAAATATAACTTAATTTTATATTAATTAAATATTCAATCAATACCTAAACAATAAAGGGGAAATTGCGCAAAAAACCTTTAAGTTAGACCATTTTTGCGATTAAAACCCCCAATCATTTTTCATTGCACAAAAAACCTCCAACTGGTTAAAACTTTGTAAATTTGGTCTTTTTTCAAAAAATCTGACTTGCAACCGGTTTAGCCGGTTGCAACTTGATGACGTGTAAAACTTTTAAATAGAATTTTGCATAAAAAACCTCCAACTTGTTTAGTTTTTTCAATTAAAACCCCAAATCATTTCTAAATTGATAAAAAAACCTGCAACCAACAAAGATAATTAAAATTGAGTCTTCACTGATTGCATTTTGATAACATGGATATTTATTAAACTTTTATTTATCAAACAAAGAATTCGTTTCCCAATAAAACCTCCACCCTCTAGGCTACCGAATCTCACTGCTCTGGCTGATCATATTCAGATGCTAAAATGGAATATAAATAAATGAAATTGAACATAAAGCTGAACCTAAAAATGCAACTCGTGAACACAAAATGAAATCAATTCCATCAGCACAATTGAAGTTAAAATTCAAGATTAAACGAGAAAAGTTAATCGAACATACATACATAAAATAAACAGCACTGAACATAAAGAGGAGATAGAATAATCGGAGTTGCCGGAGGTAGAGAAAAAGAGAAAAGGTAAATATTATTGTTGGTTAGAGGTGAGAAAAATATAGTTAAGGGTTTTAATCGACAAAGTCACCAATTTCGGGGTTTTTAATGCAAAATTTTAGTTTAATGAATTATACATGTAGTGCCACGTAGGCGCCACATAAGTCGGGTTTGCCATGTGGACGCCACTTGTGTGCCATGTAAGCATAGCAACCTATTATAACCGGTCAAGTCCTAATTTCAAAAGATTTTACCGGTTAGAGGTTTTTTTTGCAACAAAAAATGGTTAGGGGTTTTAGTCACAAAAATGGTCTAACTTTTAAGGTTTTTTACGCAATTATCCCAACAATAAATGCTAACTAATATTAATTGATACACTTCCAAAATTACAAAATCTAAACGAATTCAAAAAAAAAAAAAAGATATTTGATGTCGATGCATCTAATATTTATCCTTCAATTCGTGATGCATCTCTGTTTCTTCATCCTCATTTTCGGTCATATTCAACATCTTCTTCGTCCCACCATCATGCATCATCAAAATGGTGATGCATTTTCATCAGATTTGTCTTCAAAACACGATGCATCTTCATTTGATTCATCAAAAATCACGATGCATCTTCATTTGATTCATAAAAAACACGATGCATCTTCATCGGATTCATCAAAAATCATCTTCATCGGATTCATCTTCCATAAACATCAGATAAACACTATTAATCTTTCATCCATAAAGAAAATGCATAAAAAACAACTATAACTTTAAACGATATCATTCCATCATCATCATTGTGAAATCATCATCATCCTCATTAAAATGGCACCATGAACCGACTTCTATGCGTGAGGCGGTGGCCACCGACTTTAGAGAGAGGGATGCCAATGGGGTGGTGGCCACCGAGAGAGGGGGTGGTGGCCGCCAGCTTTAGAGAAAGGAGGAGAGAGATAAGGGTGATCATCTTCTTCATTAAACTGCACCGTGAACGGCTGCTATGCATGTGGTGGTGGTCGCCGACTTTAGATAGAGGGGTGGCAATAGGGTGGTGGCCGCCGGGAGAGGGGGTGGTGGACTGCCGCCGGATTTAGATAGAGGGGGAGAGAGATAAGCGTGAGGGAGAGAATGTGGGAGGGATAAATGGAATGTTTGTTATTGTTAGTGCATCCTGTGTGACGATAGCAGTCTAAGTATAGACGATATTTTGTAATAGTCTATTTGTTCGTAATTGCATATTAATACGTGTTTGATATATGTTTGTTATATGTTTGATATATGTTTGATATTGATTGTATGTATGTTTGAACTTGGTTGTAATTGATGTTTTACAATAAGTTCAAACATAAGTTCAAAGGTAAGTTCAAACATAAGTTCAAAGGTAAGTTCAAAGTCACTGGATTCGAACTTATGGAGGACAAGTTCGTGAGCCTTGGGCTTAGTCGAACTTGTCCTGAGCAAGTTCGAATCAGGGGTTATAATTAAGTGTTAATTCGTTTTAATTAATAACTTTTTCGAACTTTGGCAGTGAATCAGAGTAGAGGGCGATTACGAACATACAGAGGTATTTGTGTGTGTTCTTGTAGAGAATCACGTGTCGGGGCGTTCTAGTGTTCGTCTATCATCGTGTGTGTCTCCGTGTTTCGTGTGTGCGTGGTATATCCGTCAAACCGCTAACGAGGATTCCGCACTCATTGGACGGCGTCACGTCAAGATAGGATCCGTAGGTAGGTGACCTTACAAGTGGTATCAGAGCATAAAGGGTGTTTGTCGTGTTCTTCGTGTTCATAATCAACATCCGTGGTTTCTTGGCGTTTTGGACGGGAAAAATCGTATTTTTGGTTCGTTTTTCGAGTTATACAAGTAAGATAACGGAGAAAAGTTTGCATTGGTTCACCTTTTTGGTCGAAATCAGTATTTTTAGACTTAAAAAATATTGGTTTAAACTGAAAACTTGAAGAAAATCGAACTTTTGGCCGTTTTTCGAACTTGCGGCGCTCGAACATAGGGGGTATTAGGGTTTGTTCGAATTTGACTGAAATTTCAAACTTCTCAGATAATACGCTCCTCACGAATTTATTTTAGGGTTTCATTCAAATTTGGCTGAGATTCGAATTTGCTAGCATTCGAATTTGTCAGACTTCGAACTTGTCAGAAACCTCGAACTTGTCAGAAATTCGAATTTCTTGATTTCGAACATACTAAATTTCGAATTTAATTTCAAACGAATTTAATTTTAAACTAATTCGAACTTACCTAAGTTCGAAAGGGTTTATTTTTAAATTAATTACCTAAGTTCGAATACAAAAATTTGGAAAGGATGACTACTACTGGTGGAAGGATAGGTTTGCCGATTTCGCTCGTTTCAATGACATTTGAATGTGGATCTGTATCGATGAGGGTACATTCCCCTACTCAGGAGTTTGAGGGTCGTCAGAGAGTCCTGACATATCGAAAGATGAAGGATGATGAAAAGAAACTGTATGAGGCTGAAAACAGAGCATTTTCAATTATTCACATGGCACTACCTCAGGAGATTCTACACACTTTCAGGAATCATCGTATAGCTAAAGAGCTATGGGATGCACTCGAGAAACGGTGTGAGGAAATCCGAGGGTTAGAAAAGGAAGGACCGAGATGCTTAAGCAGCAGTTCGCAATTTTAAAAGCTTTGAAACACGAAAAGCTGGATGAAACAATCACAAGGTTCTACCATTTATTGACAGAGCTGCATAATCATGATGTCGAGTATCGTGGAGTTGAGAAGATAGAGAAGCTTCTTGATGCTTTACCGGCGAAGTGGGAGATGTACACATCACTTATAAAGCATGATGAGGAAAAACTCGAAACTCTTACTCTCGAAGGAGTCATTGGTATGCTGAGGGCTTACAACTTTCAGTTACTCAAGAAAGAACGGGAATATGATCAAGTCCAAGATCCAGAGATGTATTTTGGAAAGTCAAAACCTTCTGTCGCGAGCGAACTGAAAACAGCTACAGCGGTGAAGCGTCTATTCCAGTAGACGTAGAAGAAACAAGCAGTCGGGCTTTCTTAGGGTATTCTAAACCGGAAGATAGACCGACTCAATCAGCATCTACTTCTCAACAGTACACAAAGATTCCTATGAGTGCACAATCAGCCAAAACTCATCTGAATCTGTTGGCTTCGTTTGTTGTAGCATATGGAAATTGTGTACAAGGAAAAATCAACAATCCTACGTTATGGGAAGAGGACTACGATTAGGTGGATCCTGATGATCTGGAAGAAATGGATCTTCAATGGCAACTGGGCATGGTGACTTAGAGGGTCAAGAGATTCATAAAACGAACAAGCAGAAATCTGAACGTTAGCAACAATAAGATTGGGTTCGACAAATCCAAGGTTAAGTGTTATAACTGCCAGGGGTTAGGACATTTTGCTCGACAGTGTCAACGACCCAAGGTTGAAAACTATCAAAATGAATCTCAAGGAAAATATCAATCTGGTAGTTCGAGTAATCAAGCGAACATCGTTGATCTGTTAACAAACGTATCATCAGACAGACAGCTTGATGAGACGTATGATTGGAGTACATATCCTGAGTCTAATGCTAGAGCCTTCATGGCTGAAGTGACTGAGACTGGGGATGACGGAGCAGAGGAAGTCACAGAGGACAATGAACAGAGTGATACAAGTCCTGTGTTGATGGAATAGTCAGACAATCAGACGATTCTGGAGTTTGCCGCATAAATGGCGAACGTGGAATCAGATCACAAAAAGGTGATTATGAACTTTTCTACATTCCGTGATTTATGTGTTTTATGTGCTACTTCTAATTATAGATTGAATTTAGTTCTAGAAACACATAACAATTTACCTGCTCAAATAGAATCCTTAAAATCAGATAATGCAAGTCTCCTAGGTATTAAGGAAGATCTTAGGAATAAGCTGAAAGCAGATGCTCAAGATGTTGTTGTTCTAAAAGACAAATTAAGTGAGCAATGTGTCAGGATAGAACTGATGTATGAGCATATTGAGGCTTTAACCAAAGAACTTACCATTAAGGAGGTCGAGCTAGCTGAATCAAAGGTTAAGGTTGCAGAGGTCAATAGTAAGTTAGAAAAGTTTAGGACTTCATTGAATCTAGGGAAAATCTTAGATGCACAGCGTCAGTCTATGAAACCAGTAGGTTTAGGTTATAAAGAGAGGTCTCCACCTTTTAACGAAAATTATGTGCCTCAGCCTCAGGATAAAACTGATAAACCAATTGAGTCAAAGGTAGCAACTGAAACTGTATCTGAATCTGATAAGGATAAATCAACTAAGGTGACTAATAATAATGCTACGATTAAGAAAGTCAAGTTTGTGTAGTCTTCTAGTGATAACATTCTTGGAGAAGCTAGACCTGACGTTAATAATCAGAAAGAGGAAATAGTCACGGTAGTTGAGAAGAAAGAAACTGACACTAGTGAGACACCAAAGTCAAAGGGCACACATAAGAAGTCGATTGACAAGATGTGTTGTTTTAGATGTCTTGAAAGGGGACATGTTGCGTCTAGCTGTCCAATAAGAAGGTAGAATCTATACCTACTGTTGGAAAGCCTAAACAACATAAACCCTCACCAAATGTAGCTAGCACAAGTGGTTCTAACTGAGAAAATTGTGAATGCCACACCAAAGACTGCTGTTAGACAAATACATGTGTCGCTTAGACCAGATGAAGTGGTTAGGACTAATTCACCGAATAGAGTCCTTAATAAATCTAGGTCAGGACCTCAACAAGTCTATAGGAGTACAACACCTAGAAGAGCTTACACTCCGGTTAGGTCTCACACTCCTCAAAGACATCAGACACCAGGAAGTGCCCAGGGATATCAACCTGAAATGCCTTATAATAGAAATTATTCAAGGGCTCCACAACAAGTGCCTACCCAAAGGCCGAGAGTGAATTTAAATCACTCAGCTCCAAAACAGGTTCTCAATCAAACACCCAAGTCACCTGAAAGGAGAGATGGGTATTTGAAGGAGTTCACGTATGTGGATGAGAATGGTATTACCAAGTAAGTCATGGCTTGGGTTCCCCGTGATAACTAACCTCTTTTCTTTCATGTGCAGGAGCTAACTACAGGTCTAATCAACAAGTGGTTCGTCGACAGTGGTTGCTCTAGGCACATGACTGGGGAAAGAAGTCTGCTCACAGACTTCAAGGGAGGGAACAGAGGATTCGTATCATTCGCTGGAAACAAAGGAGGAAATATCACCGGTACTGGAGTGGTCACTAATGGGACTATCAAACTTGATCAAGTTTACCATGTTGATAAACTTGATCACAATGTCATTAGTGTATCTCAAATCTGTGATAAGAAGAACTCAGTGATTTTCACTGATACTCAGGCGTTAGTGCTAAAACCGGGATTTAAAGTACCTAAAGAGTGGATACTGATGAGAGCCCCAAGGAAGAATGATTTGTACATGCTAGACATGAATAAATCGAATTCATCGATAGGACCAATATGTCTTCTATCCAAAGCTTCAGAGACGGAATCCATTCTATGGCATAGACGCATGGCACACTTGCACCTGAGGAAAATGAACTACATCATTAAACAAGGACTGGTGCAAGGTGTCCCGATGAAGAGTTTTCAGTTTGAAGACAAGTGTGTACCGTGCAAGAAAGGCAAACAACATAAGAAGTCACACAAGTCTAAGACTCAGAACTCAATCGTTTCCACTTTCAATTTGTTGCATATGGACCTATTCGGACCTATCAACAAAAGGAGTATAGGTGGTAGTTGGTACTGTTTAGTTATCACTGATGATTACTCACGATTTTCATGGGTTTTCTTTTTAGGTATGAAGGACGAGACAGCTACAAAGTTGATTGGGTTCTTAGACCAAGTCGAAAACTCCTATGGGACGAGGGTAAAACGTATAAGGAGTGATAATGGAACAGAGTTTAAAAACACAGTAATTGGTGTATATTTCCTATCAAAAGGCATAGTGCATCAATTTAGTGCACCTTATGAGCCACAATAAAATGGGGTGGCAGAACGGAAAAACAGGACTTTGATTGAGGCAGCAAGGACCATGCTCTAGGATTCAAAGCTTCCTACCATGTTTTGGGGGTAGGCAGTGAATACCGCTAGTCATGTTTTAAATTGAGTCCTTACTGTCAAATCACTGAACAAAATATATTATGAAGTTCTGAATAAAAGACCACCAAATTTAACTAGCTTCGAACCGTTTGGGGTACTGTGTACATTAATGAAAACAAAACATCAACCTAAGGTTGACGAAGGATATTTCCTCGGATATGTGTCCAACTCACCAAACAAAATGGTTTTTTTAAAAAAACAAATGGTACGGTAGAAATTGTGTATAACATTGATGTAACAAGTTATACACATGAACCCCAAACTGGTCCGGAATGGATATTTGATTATGACAAATTGTTTGAATCATTTAACATTACTTTGGATGGAAATGCAAGTACAATTGAAAATGACTTATCGTCATTAAATCTGAATGACGACGGTCAAAATTTTCCAAGGACGAGCATTCCATCAACTTCTGATCCTACAACGACAGAAGATGGGTCTCCAGCAGAGAATGATTCTCAAATACCTTCAAACGAAAATCAGACTAATACTTCTACTTCCGAAGACAGTGATCATGAGGAAGAAATTGTACCATCTGAGGTCGTTCCCCCGTTAGGTGAAATAGGATCAAACTTAGGAGATAATCTTAGGGTCGATGAGATTGAAACATCGAGGATAAACAAGGATCATCCGGTTGAGAGCATCATAGGAAATCTGCATTCTAGTGTGAGAACTAGGAGTAGATTGAATAACAACATAGTGCTGTTGTCGATGATTAATGACTCCAAGGCTTTTCACACTTGTCTTTATTCGTGTTTCATCTCGCAAGTAGAGCCGAAGAATGTGCAAATGGAACTGAAAGATAACTCTTGGGTTGAAGCTATGCAAGAAGAACTGTCACAATTCAGGAAGCTGAAAGTATGGGAGTTAGTGTCGCTACCTCGAGGAGAAGTTGCGATAGGAACCAAATGGGTTTTTATGTGCAAGAGAGATGATCGGGGTATTGTCACTCGCAACAAGGCAAGACTTGTAGTTAAGGGATTCAACCAAGAAGAGGGAATCGATTACAACGAGGTGTTTGCACCAGTGGCAAGGCTTGAGGCAATCCATTTGTTTCTGGCCTTTGCGTCCTTCAAAGGATTTAAAGTCTATCAACTTGATGTAAAGAGTGCCTTTATGTATGGAAAGGTGAAGGAACTGGTGTACGTCGAACAACCGCCTGGGTTCACTGATTCGAAGTTTCCCGACAGAGTGTATAGACTGGATAAGGCTCTGTATGGATTGCATCAGGCACCAAGGGCATGGTATGAGACGCTATCACTCATCTTTTAGACAACGGGTTTGAAAGAGGGAGAATTGATAGTACATTATTTGTGAAGAGAAAAGGAGAAGATTTTATCTTGGTACCAGTGTACTTGGATGACATCATTTTCGGGTCATCAGGCGAGCAGATGTGCAAAGATTTCGAGAAGGTGATGAAGTCGAAATTCAAGATGAGTGTTATGGGAGAGTTTAACTTCTTTCTGGGTTTGCAAGTTGAACAGACGAAGTTGGGCATGTTTATCCATCAGACGATGTATGTCTACGATATTCTAGAGCGCTTCGGGATGGAAGGAACAAAGCTGACTGCTCATTTTAGTACTCCAATTGAAGTGAATCAAAATCTCGAACCAGGTACAGAAAGTGATACTGATGTGGATCCGACTCTATATCGGGCCATGATCGGGTCACTGATGTATTTAACTGCTTCTAGACCTGACATAATGTTTGTTGTGTGTATTTGTGCTAGGTTTCAAGCCAATCCGAAAGAAATGCATATGAAAGCTGTGAAGCGGATTCCGAGGTACCTCAAGTCAAAACCAAAGCTGGGACTTTGGTATCACGCTGATGGTGATCTAGAATTGGAAGCATTCATGGATTCCGACTATGGAGGTTGCAGCTTGAACTGAAAGTCAACAACTAGAGGTTGTAAGTTCCTTGGAAGGAGGCTTGTATCCTGGCAATGCAAGAAACAGGCTTCGGTAGTCGTGTCAACGTGCGAGGCCGAATATGTAGCTGCTGGTAGTTGCTGTTCACAGGTTTTGTGGATACAACAACAATTGCGGGACTACGGTTTGACTTAACCTCATACTCCCATTAGGATAGATAATCAATCTACTATTTCTATAACTAATAATCCAGTTAAACACAGTAAAACAAAGCACATAGACATAAGACATCATTTCATACGTGATTGTCCTGAAAAGAACTTAATAAAGCTGGTAAAAGTGGCAACGGAAGATGATAATGCTGATTTATTCACTAAAGCTTTTGATAAGTCACGCTTTGAGTTGTTAGTTCAACTAAATGGTATGCGTAATCCAGAATAACTTGACCTTAGTAGATTTTCTTTCTTTTTATAGTAAGTTAGTGGTTAAATATAATTTATTTCCTTTTATAGTAAGTTAGTAGGTTAGTTTATTAGGTTATCTTAATTATGAAAAACAAAAGAAAAAAGAGAGAAAACTATAAAAAGTTCAAAAACAGAGAATATTAGAAAAATGAGTTAAGTCTTAGATTCATAGGTTCAAAGTGACGAAAATTAGCACAGTTTAAACAAACTCTAAGTGTTAAGCTTCCGCACATAATGCACCATAAATTCAAGTGATGTACAATTTCTTGTTTGATGTGTTGGTAGGCATAATGTTGGTACACCTTGTGTGACGATAGCAGTCTAAGTATAGTTGGCATTTTGTGTAAGTCAAATTACGTAATTTGACTTACACAAAATGCCAACTATACTTAGACTGCTATCGTCACACAAGGTGTACCAACAGACTCCCCCTTGACGATAGCTTCTAACTATTTACATTTTGATTAAGTACTAGAACCATATAGACTGCTACCTGCATATAGTCCTGCATCTATACATACTTTTACTACCTTCTGGTACTTCCTTGCGTCAGACCTCCATCCTTCATGAAAGAAGATAGGTTGATCATGCAACTTCTTCAGGTCGCCCTTCGATAGGTTTATTAAGTGCAGTGGATCATACACTCTCAAAATAACTTTGTCCTGTGTATCCTCCATTACAGCTTCAGTTGTTTCATTATCGACATACCACCATTTCATGTTACCTAGAACATCTTGTGGCATCGATTTCATTGGCACCTTCTTCATACATCTCACAGGTTTGTATATCATCCTGGCCCATGGCCTAGCTGTATGAGGATCTATTCTTGATTCGTCCTCGACTCTCTTCCCAGTTCTTGGCTTGAGCCTTTCAAATTTGCCTGACCGACCCTCTTTCCTGATAATCTTTGCAATTACTTCAGCATATGGGTCGTCACCAATATTAATCAGCTCTTTCCATGCCAATTCTTTCACTTCAACCTTCGGCAATGTATTAAAAACTCTAAGCGTTCGCCTTAGGTATTGAAGACCATCTCTCCTTTTCAATATAAATAGTTGCAGTTCTCGGTCAAAGAACCAGCTTATAATTCCTCTTGAGAGATTTCCTGAGCCTGGAACTCTCATTCTTTTCTTCGTCTTTGGCCCTGTCTTCTTTTCTTCTTTCTTGAACCACAGATTCATCAAATCAGCCCTAGATGGATCCCTTTCTGCTTCTTCAAGTTCAGAATCTTCGACCGAGGCTATCTCGATCTCATATATATCAATTACATTGTGATTATCTCGCACATATAACTCCGTGATAGGCTGTGAATTGACAATCACTTCATTGACATTATCGTCCTCATCCTCTATCACTTCGTCATCAGATCTCCAATCAACTATATCCTCCAGTACGAATTCTCTTTCCTCCAACTCCTCTATCTCTTCTTCAAAATCAAATTCCATCACTTCTTACTCAATATCTCTCAAAGCGTCTATCATTTCGCTTTCATATATCTTTGAGGGACCAGCTTCACCTCCTTCCCCTCCTTCAACACCAGTCTGACTTGGCTCCCCCTGAAGTTCAGCATGTTGAGTAGCAGAAAAATCTACTGGCTCACTGTCTTTCGGTGCATTGGGATCATTGCCTTCATCATCATCTCCCCTTCTCAGCTCCTCAGAATCCCTGCAACTAGTCTCCCCCTGAGCCTTTAGATTTTTCATTAATTGCTCAATAAGGGACCTCATAGTGCGGATTTCTGCAGCCTGATATGCAACAAACGTCTTCAACTCAAGATTCTCTTGTTGAATATTTCCAACAAATGTCTTCAATTCTACATTCTCTTTGTCAATATTTGCATTATGCGCTTGTATCTCGCCGATGGCTTTAGTGAGCTGAAATATTTGGACTTGTTGGAAATCAACCTTGCTTCTGAGCTCAGAAAACCGTTGATTGTCAGTGAAGGTGGATGAGGTGGATGGAATGGATTGGATGGGTGTCGGAATGATTGGTGGTGGAATGGATGTTTGAACAGGTGGTGGTGGTGGTGGAATGACTGTTTGAGCAGATGGCTGAGCGGTTGAAATTTCTAGCTCAGAAGCAGAGGCCGATGAAGCTCCATGCATAAAACGATGCCTTTTGGCCCTATGCCTAGGCACCAAAGGAGTAGTATCCTCAATCTCGAAATCGGAATCATCCTCATCCGAATCCCTAGACACTCTTCTTTTCTCTGCCTCTTGATTTATCACCATTATTCGGGACCCATATGTGCTTATGCGGATAGACGAGTCTACTGTTTCTTTCTCAACCTCAATTTCTTCTACTTCTTCTGATTCAGATTCAGATGTCAATTCAGGTTGACCTTCTTCCTCTGGCACATAATCCTCTATCTGGCGAAAAATATCATCTTCACCAGCTGGTGGTTCCAGAATATCTCCAATGAGCTCAGAAGAAATCTGCTCATTCGCATGCGGCCCTTGTGCCCAAATCTCTTCCAATGTTTCCACCCGTGGATCAATTACGGGGGCTACAACTGAAGAACCTGCTTCTTCTGGCTCCTGCACGCTGCTTCATGAAGGCCTAGTAGCCTAAGTCTGTCTAACTGAAGGTCTCTGCCTCCTCCTTTGTTGTTGCTGAGGCCTCTGCTGTTGCTATTGCGGCTGTTGCTGAACTTGAACTTCCCCGGCCCAGTTGGCACCTTCAGGGGCTTGAAAATCCGGATTCACCACAACACCAAAAAGTGGTGCCTCCACTGGTCTAGCCAATGCACCCCTGTGGGCTTGACAATCAGCAAAAATCCTTTTGTCGATTACAGCTACACTTTGAATTTCGGGTAATTGCGGCAGATTCGGCAAGAAATGTCGGATCAACATCATCACGAACCTCGGGTACATAAAAAATCTTTCTCTTGCTGGAGCTGTTATCTGGTGAACAAACTCCGCAAAGAACATTTCAGAGTAACTGAACCTCTGGTTATAGACCGACGCAATCATTGCCGATTGAATCTTTGACACAATGTAATTGAAACATGCCTTCTTCGGAGCGAAGCACACCATGAAGACGTGTGCAAGATATCTCCACTGCCCGATTAAACTGCTTTTCTTGTATGACGCCTTAGTCACATCAAGGACATACCCCATTCTTATGAACGCAGCTTGCCTAACTTCCAATGGAAAGTCTATCGGCCCAGCTTCTTGCTCGGCAGAACCCAGCTACGAAACCCGGCGTAATACATCTGCTGAAAACACGAGAGGTTGTCCAGCGATCCTGGTCCTTAATACTGTCGGAGTAAAGGTACAATCGACCTGCAAGTGATCCCAAAATTCCCGAACATACGGTAGCACTATCTGGACGTTATGCGAAAGGGCATAATAAACCCTTGAAGCGGCCAAAAAATCCACCATCTGGCGGAATGCCTGAGCTTCAGTCAGCTCACGGTCTGGAGAAATGACCATATTATGTTTTTGGACAAACACTCTATCAGCCATAGCTGCACAATAAAGTATATAATATATCAGAATGATCAAAATAAACATAAACTTGTTTAAATTCAAATTTGTTTTATTTTGGACTTATGTAAGTTCAAAATCCAACACATATGAATTTCTACAAGTTTGATTTAAAATTTAGTCAAATATTTCGATTATAATGGTAAATTCGAATGACATATTCGAAACAACCCTCATTCGAGTTTAATGGCTTGTTCGAGTTTAGTGACAAACTCGAAGCCACGAACAAACTCGAACGTCGGTATGTTAAAGACAAAACTCCAAGATTTAAACCATTTTGGACTTAGAAAATTACAGCCATTAGTCCTAATAGGTTCTAATCGAAGATATTTGTCACTTATTTGAAGTTTCACCGGTTCAAACTTTGTTATTTTGAATTACAAAGTTCACACTATTAAAACCTCAAAATCGGTCGATTTTGACAGAAATTGAGTCTAAAAACATCCTAAATCTTGTACAATGATGTTGATTATACCTATATTTGGTAGTATTCTCGAACACAAACGGACAAAAACTTGATTAATAGTGGGAAACTCGAAACGACAAAGTCGAAGCACTAAATTCGAAATCGCTCAATATAAACTCGAAGGTCTAAATTCGAATGTAGGTGAATAATGAATGTTCACTGTTGACCTATTTATACCAACCACCTTCGAGTTTGCTTCCAAATTCGAATTTACTGCGAAATTCGAATGTATCATTCGACTTTGGCTTAAATTCGAATTTAACTGAAAATTTTGAAAATCTTTGAAATTAAATTCAACTTTTCCAACTTTTTCGTGTAACGGACCAACCTATGCAAAATTATTTACCCTAAGCACAAGATTTTCACGCAGTGTTTACTTCATTCAACTAAGAATGCATCCTCAGTAACTTTGACCTTTTTCCTAAATAAAATTAAAAATTAAAATTAAAAATAAAGATGAAGTGAAAATAAAATAAAATAAATTAATAAAGTAAAATTAAAGTTTTGAACAAAAAATTTAAACTTAGACTAATCTACATTAATTTTAAAATTTACAACATCTACTTAACACTTAACATAATATTTTTGACGAGTATAGTCAAAGAAAGGTTCAATCAGATAGCGGTGTCAAATACGCACTTTCAGTATTCAAACTTTCACACTTAGGAATTTTTGATTCCTTTGATTGTTTGTCGTGATATACATTTCTAGCCGATTGTTGGTATTATTTTCCCTTTATAAATGTTACACTTCGGAATATCCCTTGGCCTTTTTGTTTATCAAGAAATTACCTTACGTGACTCATACTTAGACATACTTTTATGATTAAGGCATACATACAACAAAGTGTCTTAGTTTGTCTTAAGGTTTATTTTTAAAGCTAGCAAGACAGCGGTGACAGGTCTGTACAACTCGAGTCAAACCAGAGGCAACAGGTCTGTACTTACGTACAACAAAGTTACTTGTTTTGACTCTTAACTCAGTATGATATTTCTATTCTTTCCATTTCTTTAAGATGTATCTGATGTTGTTATACATCCCCAGAAAGTTTGCATACCTCATTTCGAATCAATGTCTGTATGTCTCTAACATAAAATTTAAGACCAGTTGGTCATACATCTAAGTTAGTGACACGTCTGACTTTTACTTGAATATTTTATTAGCCTTGAGACTCCCTATATGTATAACTCTTAGAATTTTAGGTGCATTATGTGTGAAAGCTTAACACTTAGAGATTGTAATGACTGTGCTAATTTTCGTCACTTTGAACCTATGCATCTAAGACCTAACTCATTTTCTGATATTCTCTTTTTTTTTTTGAAATTTTTATGGTTTTCTTTTTTTTTTTTTTCATAAATAAGAGTAAGAAAATAAAATAACTTACTATAAAAGGAAAATATTCTAAGCTACTAAACTTACTATAAAAAGAAAGAAATGCTACTGTGTCAGGATTTAAATGTAACTACCTAAGATTAACTGATTTGAATTTATCAGAGTGTAAATCAATAATCTTGTACTGAATCAAAGTCTAATTAAGAAGTTTGCGGAATAACACTTAATTATTTTAATAAAAGCTTTCAGAATCCATAACTTATAAATATAAATGAATAAACAAAATTGCTTGTATTGCTAAACTCGATGATTACAATCACCTCTAATCTGTTTGATTAGACGAAGAACTCAAATTGTTCTTAGGGTTTTACAACCTTAGAGGCTTATGAAAACTTAAACAGAAGCAATTACAAACTTGAATGTGCAGAAACTTAATACAATACAAAAACCTATTCTATGTATTTATAATGCTTTCTGATTTGTTTCCTTGAAGGACTCTGACTTCTCTGATAGTAGATATGCTGGAATCTTCGTGTAAATATCTTTTCCTGAATATCAGCACTTTCTGTTTATGAAACTGTTGAGCAGCTTGAATCACTTAGCAGCTTGAACAGAGCAGCTTGAGTGAATTTACTCTGGCATCTTGAACTTTTGTACTAGCAGCTCGAACTTCTTCAACTAACAGCATGAACTTTGTACTTACATAGAAAATCTACTAACAGTTTGAGAAATCTAACTAACAGTTTGAACTACTTAGAATATTTCCAACAATCTCCCCCTAACTTAAATTCTTTACATAAGACTTTAAGTTCTAGACAAATAAGGAAATAAAACAAGTAAACTGTTATTTACAAACCAAGGCTTTCAAAAACTTACAACTGTGCAAGTTTCTGATTGACTGCCTTCAAAAATTCTTTCTTCATATCTTCTCTATCACAATATATTCTTACTGATTTCATCTGAAGTAACAAAGCCTTTGGAAGATCATAGAATTCAAAATTGAAGTACATACCGGATCCATTTGCAAATCTGATTCTGTAAGTCTTTGATTTGACAAACAGATCAACTTGTGCAATCTTCATCTCCTTGGCATCTTCTATATCTTTCCTTATTGACTCAGGATCAAAAATGCTCTTCAGATCTTTGATGACTTGTTTTACTTGTGG
This sequence comes from Centrapalus pauciflorus, assembly GCA_020465985.1. NCBI lineage: Eukaryota > Viridiplantae > Streptophyta > Magnoliopsida > Asterales > Asteraceae > Centrapalus > Centrapalus pauciflorus. Next base: position 373,202 of record JAANYP010000257.1, read on the forward strand.
AAGAGAATATCTAACTTGTGTTACAGACCCAACATGATGCATTCTTGTGAGCTCATCTCTGGTCATCCCTTGGACTATATGCATTAGGCTCTTATACTCTTCCTCAGGACCAGATTCCCTTCTTACTACAAACTGATATCTTAAGTCAATGTTGTCCATTGGCTTAGCATACCAGTAATTAATAAGGGGTTTTGTGAAGTCATGCTGGTCTAAGGATTTCTCTATTTCCATCACTTTCTGCAGCTGATGCTCAAACAGCACCTTTTAACCTGATCAAGCTTTGCCTGTGAAATTGTATCTGATTGAGGAATAGCAGCAGCAGCTTGAACAGAAGGAGCAGTATCACTAACACCAGCTTGAACATTACTTATACCAGTTTGAACTGGATCTTGTGATCTTTGAACTTCTTGGAAGACTTTGGCTACCCTACGTTTTTCCATTTCTTTGTCATGGATGTCTTGCAGCCTCTCTGTGCTTATGGACTGAGCCATCTTCTTTGGGATGCCAGCTGAAAAGGCAAAATTGATCAAGAATCTTCTATGCTCGGCCTTTGAATGCCCTGTTGGCATTTTCCTCTTTTTCTCATTCTGCTTGACCACAAACCCTCTTAGGTAATCACCTAAGGTTTCATCATCTTGCATTGGGGCATGGGTTTGCTGGTCTAAATCCTGATCTTGTTCTTCCGCTATCATTCTGGCAATTTCAGCATCAAAGGCAATCTGGGCTTCTCTAGAAGAAAATTTGTGCTTTGGAGACTCAATGAGAATACCCTTGCCTTTATCCTTGGTTGCTGATGATGTAGCTTGGACTGAACTGATGGGAGCCTGAATTCCTTCTCTGATAACAACTCCAGTTTCTCTTGTAGAAGCAGCTTGAGTTTCTAGGCTAACAGCTTGAGAAGCTGTTGGGACTGCTAGCCTAGAATCTTGGACTGTTGGAGCTGCTTGGACTGATTGAAGGATCTTATGATTCTCCCCCTTTTTGGAAGCATTGGTTTGGTCAGGAGGACCTACAACCTTTGCCAATTGGGTTCGAATCAGTTGCTCTAATTTAATGATCTTATTTCCACAGAGGGTGAACCCTTTATGGAGATAATCCATTCTTTGGTTTTGAGCAGCTTCTGTCTGTCTGAGTGAAATAATTTGTGCCCGCTGTGCAGCAATGAGGGACTGATGGTATTCCAACATTGCTACAACAGGTTGCAGCTTAGGATCCGTTAAAAGCATAAGTTGCAGACTAGCCTCAAGATCAGCAAACGAATGTGGTGCTTGTGATCTATCACTGGCAAGACTACCAGAAGTAGAAACCTCTGGGCCCCTCTGTTCTTGGTACTGGGGACTTCCAGATGGTGCTTGCACACCTTCTGTTGCCATGGGTGTGGTCTTATTGATGTTGACACCGTCCTGTGCCTCTTGTGCAGCAGCAACAGTAGTGTCAGCCACAGAACCCATATGGACAACCTCTGTTGGGATGTCCACCTCCAAATTGAGGTTGGGAGTGTCCTCACTGGGTGCCCTTTAGATATTCTGTGCAGAAGTGTCCTCCTGCACAGGGTTATTTGGATCTTGTAGGAGGGCTGAGGAGGAAGGAGCTCCTGGTCCTCTTTTCCTTTTGTATAATATGATTGGGGATGTGGGTTTAACAATAGGAACAAAAGGCATTTGAGTATCATGAGGAGTGGGTTGGGGTCCTGGGGGTGAAGCAGTAATGTTAGGCTGAGCCTGCTCAGGACCCTCTCCTCTGTTTCTTGGAATGATGTCCAACATTGCAGAGGGCAATGGGACATCAACAGTCAAAACATTGGCACTTGTTTTTAGAAGTCGTTTTATTGAAGGTAAAGAGTGTCTATGAGAAACATGAATCCTTTTATGTACATTGAAATTACTGCAAGTTCTTGCAATAATTTCAACCAAAAATCTAGGATACATAAAAAATTTCCCATGTTTTAGGGCATGATGCCTTAGCATTCCCTGATAAATCATATTAGAAAAATTGAACTGTTGGCCGGTTGATAAACACACTAAGGCAGTGGCTATGTTTGATGAAAATTCTGACCAACCAGTTCTTTTTGGGCTTATGCATTGCTGAATAATATGTACAAGGTACTTCCACTTAGAAACAAAATTTGTTTTAAAGAAAGTAAAAGATTCAGCAGGTCCCCTATATCCAATATTATGAAGACCGTTATGTAGAGCAGTAAGAGATAAGTCTGAAATACCCGAGGCATCTTGAAGATGCAGGTGTTGGCGTATGATCTCCTCAGTGATAGAGACAGTGTTGCCATCAATTTTGGATGTCAAAGATGTGACTCCATTAACAGTTTTGACTGAGGCGTATTTCCAGAACTGTTCTATATGAGAGATGTAGATAGTGGGATTGATATGAAGGGCATGATGGATATGGGAACTTCGAAGGAAGTCCATCATGTCATGGAACGGTTCAAGATCAGCGTGTTTGAGAGAGTATGGTAGTCAATTGTGTTCTTTGACGAACTCCATTGATGATTGATGGATTAGGGTTTCAGTGATGTGCGTGGGAATTGCTTAGAGAATCGAAGAAGGGTTGTGGAAGATATTTTGCAATTGGTAGTTACAATTGAACGAAACTGGAACCTTTAAAGGTTTTGAAAATATCTAAACCCGTGCACACACTTATGGAAATTACCAGATTACCCTGCACACTTTGACAGATCAAGTGAAACAACTAACAGTCCGAGAAAATGAACTAGCAGCTTTAGAAAAGACTCAAGCTGTTAGTTGAAAAAGTAAGCAAGTGGTAATGAAACAGTGACTCCCCCTTAATCAAGCATATGTGATAGACATAATTTTCATAGAATAAGAGAGAATAAAGAAAATAAATTAATCCATATTAACCATGCCAATATTTGATACTAGGAAGGTAAATCTTCCCACATCAAATGGTTTTGTGAATAGATCAGCTAACTGATCATCAATATGAATTTTGGTAACTTGGATTAATTTCTTCTCATTACAGTCCCTTATAAAATGAAATCTAATGTCTATATGCTTGGTTTTGGGAAATTTCACTAGATTTTGTACAATGCTAATTGCACTTGAGTTGTCAATGTTGATGGGAGTGGATAGGAAATTCATACCATAGTCTCTCAGTTGATTCTGAATCCACATTACTTGGGAGCAGCAACTTGCAGCTGCTACATATTCTGCTTCAGTAGATGAAGTGGAGACAGTTGTTTGCTTTTTGCACTGCCAAGAGACCAATCTTGTTCCCAAATATTGACATCCACCAGTTGTGGATTTTCTGTCAATGTTGCATCATCCATAGTCACTGTTGGAATAGGCTGTTAACTCAAGAGGAGAGTCTTTAGGATACCAGAGGCCTAAATGTGGTTGGCCTTTGAGATATCTAAAGATTCTCTTAACAGCAACCAGATGGGAATCCTTTGGAGAACATTGAAACCTGGCACAAACACAAACAGCAAACATAATATCAGGTCTGGAAGATGTTAGATACATAAGAGATCATATAAGGGATCTGTATAGATGAATGTCCACATCTATTCCATCTTTGTCTGTATGAAGCTGCTTGTGAGGATCCATAGGAGTACTTGCAACTTTGGTGTCTTTGTACCCAAACTTTTCCGGTATGTCTTTAACATACTTTGATTGACTTATGAAGAGTCCTGAGGGCTTCTACTTGACCTGCAATCCTAGAAAGAAGGTGAGTTCTCCCATTGAACTCATTTGAAACTTTTTGGGCATTAAAGCCTCAAACTCTTTGCACAGACTGTCATTGGTTGACCCAAAGATGATATCATCAACATATATCTGTACAAGCAGAATCTCAAATTTGATGGACTTTGTGAATAGTGTTTTGTCCAGAGTACCTCTCTTGAACCCATTCCATAGAAGGTATGATGACAAAGTGTCATACCATGCTCTAGGAGCTTGGTGGAGTCCATAGAGAGCCTTGTCTAGTTTGTAGACTCTGTCTGGATACTTGTAGTCCTCAAAACCAGGAGGCTGACACACATAGACCTCTTCTTCAATTGTGCCATACAGAAAAGCAGACTTCACATCCATTTGATACACTTTAAACCCTTTGAAGCTTGCATAAGCTAAAAACAGTCTGATGGCTTCAATTCTTGCCACTGGAGCAAAGACATCATCATAATCTATTCCTTCCTCTTGAGTGTACCCTTGTGCTACTAGTCTTTCTTTGTTCTTGATGACTATCCCTCTCTCATCCTTCTTGTTTCGGAACACCCATCTTGTACCAATGGCTCTGTTTCCTTTAGGAAGATCAACAAGTGTCCATACATTCTGAATCTTGAATTGTAGTAGCTCTTCCTGCATTGCCTCAATCCAGAATGAATCTTTCAAAGCTTCTGAAGCCTTTTTAGGTTCTAGCTGAGACATGAAACAGGCATGTTCAAATGCAGCTAGACTAAATTCAGAAACTGTTGGTTCAGCAGCAGCAGTCTCATTGTGAACCATTGTCCTAGTTTGCACAGGAGTGCGTGGATCACCCATTATTTGATTAAGAGGATGATAATTGTGAACCCTGAGTGTCGGCTCTCTATTTGTCTGGAAAGAGGATTCAAGATTTGTATCATCTCCATCAGGACCAGTTGATGGTTCAGCTTCTGGAACAGCTTGACTTGAATCTGGGACTGTTTCCCTTTGTGTTGGAGCTGTTCTCTCAGGACTTGGGAGCTGCACTTCATTGTCTGGATTTGAATCATGTTGAGCATTTAGAACCCCTGGAGGGTCACAAGACAGAAGTGGTATAATTGTATACTCATCCCAATTATTTGAATCTGCAGCAGTTTGAAACTTTGGGCCAACAGCTTGATCATTTGTGCTACCAGCATGAGAATTTGTGTTGACAGCTTCAATCCTGTTTTCATCAGATTCTGCAGTATACTCAACAAAGCTCAGAGAATTTGTTAGTGAATCTAAGTCAAACAACCAATCAGGACCAGTGCCTTTGACATTTGCAGTATTTTCATTAATTTCAACATTGGCACTTTCTTCAATGGTTTTAGACACACTGTTATATACTCTATAGGCTTTGCTTTGATTTGAGTATCCTACAAAGAAACCTTTTTCAGCCTTACTTTCAAACTTACCTAAGTGAGTCTTAGTGTGAAGAATGGTACATGGACAGCCAAAAGACTTGAAAAAGGCTATTAAGGGTAGTCTATTATGGAATAACTCATAAGGAGTTTTCCCTTGTGATTGAACAACCTGAACCTTATTTAGAACATAACAGGCTGTATTAACTGTTTCTGCCCAAAAAGTCATTGGCAGTTTTGAATCAGCTAGCATGGTTCTAGCAGCCTCAATTAATGTTCTGTTCTTTCTTTCAGCTACACCATTTTGCTGTGGTGTTCTTGGTGCACTATATTGCCTAGCAATACCTTTGAACTCACAAAAACTGTTTAGGATATGGTTTTTAAACTCAGTTCCATTGTCTGATCTTATCACCTTAACTTTTGAGTTAGATTGGTTTTCTATCTTAAGAATAAATGATTTAACCAGCTCAGCAGTTTCATCTTTAGACCTAAGAAAGTAAACCCAAGTAAATCTGGTGAAATCATCAACAATGACTAAACAGTAAGCCCTTTTATTCAAACTCAAAACAGATGTTGGACCAAATAGATCCATATGAATCAGATGAAGAGCAGATGAGATTGAATTTACTTCTTTGGCCTTATGAAAAGTTTTGTGTTGCTTGCCTTTAAGACATGCTACACAATGATCATCACATATGAACTCCTTTTGTGGTAAGCCTCTTACCGAGTTCTTTTTGACTAAAACATTCATAGATTTGAAGTTCATATGACACATCCTTCTGTGCCAAAGAGCAGACTCATTGGATGATGCTTTGTATATCAAACAGCTTAAAGTACTTGATTTGGATAAAAGTTCTGTGTCCAAACAGTATACATTATCCTTTCTAGGTGTTCTTAGTAAAACAAGATTTTCAGGAATTGTAAAATCTTTTGAAAGGACAATGCACTCAGAATCTATAAACAAAACAATATTTTGTTTGTCACAGATTTGAGACACACTCAATAAGTTATACTTAAGCTGTTCAACATACAAAACATCATTGAAAATCATGTTGCCTGCATTAACAGTACCTTTACCTGTAACCTTACCTCCTTTGGAGTTGCCTCCAAATGCAATAAATCCTCCTTCAAAGCCTTTGAAATTTGACAAGCACTCAGAATTGCATGTCATGTGCCTAGAGCATCCACTGTCCAAATGCCATCTTGTTTTATGTGGTGACCTGTGGTTGCTCTGCACAAATAAAAGCTTAGTTAGTAGTGGAGTAAACCCAAACCAAGTTGGTTTTGGGTTGTCCTTATGCATTAACATAACTAAACACTGTCTTTGATTTCTTATACTTAGTGAGATCCACTAATGGATTTTGTGGAGAGTACTTAGTTATCACATGAGGTATCCAGGTATTTTGTCCATCCTTTTCAACAACAGTCTCAGATGATCCATTACCAGTCCCAATTTTGAACCTAGCAGTCTGAGTTGAGTCTGTAGTGCTAACATCTTGAGAGTTTGCACTAGCAGTCTCAACTTTAGACTTGGCAATTTCAACATTTGTATCAACAGGTTCACCTGAGTTTTTACCTTTATATCTGTTTAAAATTTAATTTTGGTTTAGCTAAAACTTGTTTTTGGTGTGTGGACTGTTGCTTATTTACTTTTGAGAACCTGTGATCAACTATTTTCTTTGGAACTGATGCAGTAGGAAGTTTGGCCTTTGAAGCTTTTGAATTTTGAGAATTTGTCTTTTTATGAATCACATTCTGTTTTGCAACAGATGGTTTATAAAAGCAATCCCTGGCCAAGTGATTTTTCCTGCCACAATGGAAGCATTTTTTTACTGTTTGAATTGGAGAACCAGTTTTATTGGACAATATCTGGTTCTTGTTCCTCCGATTTCCCCTTACCTGCTGTTGTTTGGGAAACTTTTGGACACCATGCTTTTGGCATGTGCAGACTGGAACATTTTTACCTCTTTTATTATTCTTTGAAGAAGATGCAGTGTTACAGTTAGAAGGTACAGAAACCTGTGGAGCAGCATTGCATACACTCATCTTCTCCTTTCCTTTCTTATTGGGGATTTGGATTTCTATAGGTGCACTCATTGTTTTGTGTTCTTTCTCAACTGCTATGCACTCACAGTCTCTATTTTGAATTAGATCTTCTTTAGATTCAGGACTGTTTTCAAGGATAGGATCTACAGTAGTCATACACTCATCTAATGGTTCATTAACAAGCCTATCAGCAACCTCACTCATTGGATGAATGTATTTGTTGTTATATGGGGGTGGAGTAGCTCTGTAGCCTATTCCTTCTTTGGGATTGAGCTGAGATTTTACTCTATCTTTAAATTGGACTTCCATTAGGTGTTCCAGCTTTTGATTTGCCAATTTGAAGTTTCCTAGATCTTTATTGACAGATTCTAGTTTCTTATTAGCCTCTAACACCTTTTGTTCAGTCTCTTCTAATTTTTTATTTAGAGATTTTATTTTCTTATTCAGCTCCTTTTTCTCCCACTCATGATATGTTCTATCATGTCCCATTTGAATCTCATTATCCTTATAGTCATTGATATGTTTTTCAAGATCTTCTATGGCCTGCATATATTCATATCTCCTTTCTTCCATCTTAGCTAGAGTTTTACACATGCTCTCATTATGATCTCTGTTCTTTTTAACCATATTTTTGCATGTTTGAGAGCAGAGTTTAGAATTTACCTCAGATGGTAGTTCAGTGGAGGAGACATTTGATGTTTCTGACATTAGAGCTTGATTTTGAAACTCTTCCTCTGTCTGATCACTCCAGTCAAACACATTGTCTTCTTGAGAGACAAGTGCTTGTGATGATGAAGCCTGATTAGTCTGCTGAGGCCTTGATGACTGTTGACCTTGAGATGTGCATTCTCTGGCAAAGTGGCCAAGCTTGTGACATTTAAAGCACTCAACTTTTGACTTATCAAAAGCTGGTTTGCCTTCTGCTCTGGCTTGAAAGTTGGATCTGCCAGTTCTTTTTAGAAACCTTTTGGCCCTCATGGTTAGCATTGCATGTTGCCATTTTAGATCCATCTCTTCTAGGTCATCTGGATGAATCTGTTCTAGATCATCAGTATTTAGAGCAAACAGTCCATCATTGGCAACAAAAGCTTCATAGGGAGCTTCAGTAGAGTTACCATCACCACCTGAAAAGGAATCACTGCAATTAGATTTTTCAGATGACAGTAGATCAGTGTTGTGATTATAAGAAAAAGATTTCTTTTTAGTGTCAATCTCAGTTTCAAACACTCTCAGACTGTTCTACAGATCATCCAGCTCTATTTCATCAAGAGTGTCTTTTGTTCTCCATTGAGCAGCATAGACTGTCCACTCTTCACGAAGAGATCTAAGGAATTTTCTGTTGACTTCATCTTGATCCAGGCTGAATTTTGCACTCTCCAATTCACTTTTCAGTTTGTTGAACCTCTCAAAGATTTGAGTAAGGTTTTCATTCTTGCCACCAGAAAAGTTCTCATACTGCTGTTTCAAAAGATCCTTTTGATTTCTCTTGGTACTGGCATTCCCAGCAAATCTTTTCTATAAAGCAATCCAAAGAGAATGAGCAGTATAAAACTTTTTAAACTGATGTTGATAAGCATTAGGAATGGCTATTTGTAGAAGTGTAAGAGCTTTCACTTCATTCATTCTAGCCTTTCTTTCAAGTTCAGTTTTTGGAGGAGTTTTGATGGGTTTTCCATCAGCATCAAGTTCAGGATCAACTGCAGGAGGAAATTCAACAGCTTCCCATATGGCATAATCAATGAATTGAATATGCTGTTGAATCCTGAGTTTCCACATCTCAAACTCAGTGGGCTTGAGCATAGGCACTTTGAGTCCTTGCCCAGATCCACTACTGCTATTATCAAATTCCATTGAAGAAAATAAAATTTTGTAAAAGAAAGCTTCTGACTTTGAAACAAAGAACGACCTGTGGCTCTGATACCACTTGTCAGGATCTAAATCTAACTACCTAAGATTAACTGATTTGAATTTATCAGAGTGTAAATCAATAATCTTGTACTGAATCAAAGTCTAATTAAGAAGTTTGAGAAATAACACTTAATTATTTTAATAAAAGCTTTCAGAATCCATAACAGATAAATATAAATGAATAAACAAAATTGCTTGTATTGCTAAACTCAATGATTACAATCACCTCTAATCTGTTTGATTAGACGAAGAACACACATTGTTCTTAGGGTTTTACAACCTTGGAGGCTTATGAAAACTTAAACAGAAGCAATTACAAACTTGAATGTGCAGAAACTTAATACAATAGAAAATCCTATTCTATGTATTTATAATGCTTTCTGATTTGTTTCCTTGAAGGACTCTGACTTCTCTGATAGTAGATATGCTGGAATCTTCGTGTAAATATCTTTTCCTGAATATCAACACTTTCTGTTTATGAAACTGTTGAGCAACTTGAATCACTTAGCAGCTTGAACAGAGCAGCTTGAGTGAATTTACTCTTGCAGCTTGAACTTTTGTACTAGCAGCTCGAACTTCTTCAACTAACAGCATGAACTTTGTACGTACATAGAAAATCTACTAACAGTCTGAGAAATCTAACTAACAGTTTGAACTACTTAGAATATTTCCCAACATACTGCTATTAAAGGAAATAAACTCTACTAAGGTCTACTTACTCTGGATTACGTATTCCGTTTAGTTGAACTAAAAACTCAAAACGTGACTTATCAAAAGCTTTGGTAAATAAATCTGCATTATTATCATCCGTTGCCACTTTTACCAGCTTAATTAAATTCTTTTCAGCACAATCACATATAAAGTGGTGTCTTATGTCTATGTGCTTGGTTTTTATTGTGTTTAACTGGATTATTAGTTATTGCAATTGTTGACTGGTTATCTATCCTAATAGGAGTATGAGTATAAGTCAAACCGTAATCCCGCAATTGTTGTTGTATCCACAGAACCTGTGAACAGCAACTACCAGCAGCAACATATTCGGCCTCGCACGTTGACACGACTACCGAAGTCTGTTTCTTGCATTGCCAGGAAACGAGCCTCCCTCCTAGGAACTGACAACCTCCAGTTGTTGACTTGTGAGTCAAGCTACATCCTCCATAGTCTGAATTCGTGAACGCTCCAATTCTAGATCGCCCTCCGCGTGATACCAAAGTCCCAGCTTCGGTTTCGACTTGAGGTATCATAGAATCCGTTTCACAGCTTTCATGTGCATCTCTTTCGGATTAGCTTGAAACCTAGCACAAATACATACAGCAAACATTATATCAGGTCTAGAAGCAGTTGAATACATAAGTGACCCAATCATGGCCCGATATAACGTCGGATCCACATCGGTATCACTTTCTGTACCCGGTCCGAGATTGTGATTCACTTGAATCGGCGTGCTGAAGTGAGCTGTCGGCTTTGTTCCTTCCATCCCGAAGCGCTCTAATATGTCGTAGACATACTTCGTCTGATGAATAAACATGCCCTCCTTCCTCTGTTCGACTTGCAAACCCAGAAAGAAGTTTAACTCACCCATCGCACTCATCTCAAACTTTGACTTCATCACCTTTTCAAAATCTGTGCACATCTGCTCGTCTGATGATCCTAAGATGATATCATCGACGTACACTTGTACCAAGATGAAATGTTCTCCTTTTCGCTTCACAAACAGCGTACTATCTATTCTTCCTCTTTCAAACCAGTTGTCTAAAAGATGGTTGGATAGAGTCACGTACCACGCCCTCGGTGCTTGATGTAATCCATACAAAGCCTTATCTAACCGATATACTCTGTGTGGATATTTCGGATCTGTAAACCCGGGTGGTTGCTCGACATACACCAACTCCTTCACTTTTCCGTACAAGAAGGCACTCTTGACGTCTAGCTGATATACTTTGAAGCCTTTGAAGGATACAAAGGCAAGAAACAATCTGATAGCTTCAAGCCTTGCCACTGGTGCAACTTCTTGGTTGAACCCTTTGACCACGAGTCTAGCCTTGTTACATGTAACTATGCCCCGATCATCCCGTTTGCACTTAAAGACCCATTTGGTCCCTATAGCAACTTCTCCTCGAGGCAAAGGCACTGACTCCCAGACTTCTAGTTTTCTGAACTATGAAAGTTCCTTTTGCATAGCTTCAAGCCAAGAATTATCCTTCAGAGCCATTTGTACGTTCTTTGGCTCTACTTGTGAAATGAAACACGAGTATAAACACGTGTGAAATCTCTCGGAGTCGTTGATCATCGATAATGGCATGTGTTACTATTCACACTACTCTTAGTTCTCACACCAGCATTCAGATTCCCAATTATGACTTCTATCAGATGATCCTTATATACTCTCGATGTTTCAATTGCATCGATTTGAAGATTATCTCCCAAATTTGATCCTATTTTGCCTAATGGGGGTGTGACTTCAGATGGAACATTCTTCTCTGATCACTGTCTTCTGAGTCATTGTTTGTCTTATTCTCATCCGTAGGCAACACAAGTTCATTATTTTTTGGGGACCCATCTTCTATTGATACAGCTTCAGATGTTGTGAGAATGCTTGATTTTGGAAATAGTCTATCTTCGTTGTGGAGATTTAAGGATGAGAAGTCGTTTTCCATAGTTCCTGCATTACCACTAAACGGAATGTTAAATGATTTAAACACTGAGTCATAATCAAATAACCATTCTGGACCAGCTTGGGGTTCGTGTGAATAACTTGTTACATCAATGTTAAACACAATTTCAACTGTACCCGTAGTTTTATTAAACACCCTCTTGTTTGATGAGTTTGGGACATAACCTATGAAGTATCCTTCGTCAGCTTTTTCACCAAACTTAGGTTGATGTTTCATTTTTAATAAAGTACAAGGTACCCCAAAAGGTTCGAAGCCAGTTAAATTTGGTGGCCGTTTATTCAAAACTTCATAACAGGTTTTGCTCAATGATTTGACAGTAAGGACCCGGTTTAAAACATGGCATGCGGTATTCACTGCCTCCCCCCAAAACATGGTAGGAAGCTTTGAATCCGAAAGCATGGTCCTTGCTGCCTCAATCAATGTCCTGTTTTTCCGTTCGGCCACCCCATTTTGTTGTGGCTCATAAGGTGCACTAAATTGATGCACTATGCCCTTTGATAGGCAATATACACCAATAACAGTGTTTTTAAATTTTGTTCTGTTATCACTTCTAATTCGGTTAACCCTCGTTCCGTAAGAATTTTCCACTTGGTCTAAGAACCCGATGAGCTTGGTAGCAGTCTCGTCCATTGTACCTAAAAAAGAAAACCCAAGAAAAACGTGAGTAATGGTCAGTAATAACCAAACAGTACCAACTACCACCTATACTCCTTTTGTTGATTGGTCCGAAGAGGTCCATATGCAACAAATCGAATGTGGCAGCAATTGAGTTCTGAGTCTTGGACTTGTGTGCTTTCTTGTGTTGTTTTCCCTTCTTGCACGGCAGACACTTGTCCTCGAACGGAAAACTCTTCATAGGTTCACCTTGCACCAGTCCATTTTTCGTAATGTAGTTCATTTTTCTTAGGTGCAAGTGTGCCATGCGTCTGTGCCATAAAACCGACTCAGTCTTTGAAGCTTTAGATAGCAGACAAATTGGTCCCATCAAAGATTCCGACTTGTTCATGTCGAGCATGTACAGGTCATTCTTCCTTGAAGCCCTCATCAGTATCCACTCTTCAGGTACTTTGAACCCCGGTTTTAGCACTAACGCTTCAGTATCAGTAAATAGTACTGAGTTCTTCTTATCACAGATTTGAGACACACTAATGAGATTGTGAACCAGCAGTTTATCAACGTGATAAACTTGATCCAGTTTGATAGTCCCATTAGTGACTACTCTAGTACTGGTGATATTTCCTCCTTTATTGCCAGCGAATGATACAAATCCCCGATTCCTTCCCTTGAAGTCTGCGAGTAGACTTCTTTCCCCTGTCATGTGCCTGGAGCAACCACTGTCGACGAACCATTTGTTGTTTGGACCTGTAATTATCTCCTGCACATGAAAGAAAATAGGTTAGTTATCACGGGGAACCCAAGCCATAACTGACTTGCTACTATCATTTTCATCCACATACTTGAACTCTTTCAAATACCCATCTCTCCTTTCAGGTGACTTGGGATTTTGATTAAGAACCTGTTTTGGAGCTGAGTGATTAATGTTCACTCTTGGCCTTTGAGTTGTCATTCGTTGTGGAGCCCTAGAGTAGTTTCTATTATAATGCATTTCATTGATGTAAGCCTGGGCTCTTCCTGGTGTCTGATGTCTGTTAGGGGTATGTGACCTAAGTGGAGTATAACTCCTCTAGGTGTAGTACTCCTAAAGGCAGGTTATGGTCCTGACCTAGATTGACTGGGTGACTCGATTTGGTGAATTAGTCCTAATCACTTCTTTTGGTCGACCTGACACAGGCATTTGTTTCACAGCAGATTTTGGTGCGGCTTGCACAATTTTCTCAGTATGTTGAGAACTACTAGTGCTCGCTACACTTGGTGAGGGCTTATGTTGTTCCTGCTTTCCAGGTTTAGGTGTAGTATCTACTTTCCTATGTGGACAGCTAGACGCAACATGCCCCCTTTCGTGACATCTAAAGCAAGACACTTTGTCAATTGACTTTTTATGAGAGCCCTTTGACTTAGGTGTCTCACTAGTGTCTGGTTCTTTTGTTTCAACTATAGCGACTGGTTGATCCTCTTGATCATTAAAGTCAATTCTGTGTTGTCCTACAGGTTTATCACTAGAGGATGACACAAATTTAACCTTCTTAATCTTGATATTATTAGCAGTCACCTTAGTTTCATTTCCCTTAGTAATTTCAGACACTGGTTCCGGTATTTCCTCTGATTCAACTGATTTTTCAGTTTTCTCCTGAGGTTGAGGTACATAATTATCATTGAAAGGTGGAGGACTCTCATGATACCCTAGACCTACAGGTTTCTTAGACTGACGCTGTGCATCTAAGATTTTCCCTAGGTTAAGAGATGAGTTCCTTAACTTTTCAAGTTTACTGTTGACCTCAGCTACCTTTACATTAGACTCTGCTAGCTCTACTTCTTTGGATTTAAGCTCCTTGGTTAATGCCTCAACATGTTCGTACATCAGTTCTAATCTAACACATTATTTACTAGGTTTGTCCTTTAGAACTACGACATCTTGTGCATCGGCCTTAAGCTTATCTCTAAGATCTTGTTTTATATCTACTAGGCTAGCGTTGTCTGATTTTAATGATTCATTCTGAGCATGTAAGGTCTACCAATATGAGATCTATCTAGACGCGGATCCGTCAACGAGTGCGGAATCCTCGTTAACGGTTAGACGGAAAACTCTCAACTACGAAACACGGAGACTTCAGAGGCTGAACGAACGACACACGAACGATCCTACGAACTGATTCTCTCCGAAACGGCACTAAGGCTGATGATAAACTCGAGATCGCTTTAAGCTTAATTCCTCACGAATTCTGCAAAAAGTCTGATAATATCTCGAGTCTATGCCTAATTATAGACCCTGATTCGAGTCTGATGTGGGCCAAACTCGAATCTGGCCCAAGGCCCATTCGAGTTTGTCCATAAAGACACTCTCGAATCTGGTCTTCATTCGAATCTATGGCTACATTCGAATCTATCACAGATTCGAATGTCAACCCTTATATAATTCGAATCTAGCCAAATCACTTAAACACCTAAGTGTTGAAACTTATGTTTTTACTTATGCTTGAGTTAATCTTTGAACTTTATGTTTGAACTTCTTGTAATATGTTACATCAAGTTCAAACACACAAATCAATAACAGTCAAACATATATAAACATATATATCAAGACACTCGTTAATTCTCAATACTCTGAATATTACTTAAACCAAAATGTTAAACTGCTTAGACTGCTATCGTCACACAGGGTGTACCAACAGACTCCCCCTTGACGATAGCTTCTAACTATTTACATCAAGTTTAAGTACTAGAACTATATATACTACTGCCTACATATAAACCAGCATCTATACAAACTTTAACTACCTTCTGGAACTTCCTGGCTTCAGATCTCCATGCTTCAATAAAGAAGATAGGCTGATCATGTAGCTTCTTCAGGTCGTCCTTCGATAGATTTATCAAATGTAGTGGATCATATACCTTCAAAATGACCTTCTCGTCTTGATCCTCCATGACGGCTTCAGCAGTGTCATTATCGACGTACCACCATTTCATGTTGCTCAAAATATTCTGTGGCATCGATTTCATAGGTACTTTCTTCAGACACCTCACAGGTTTGTATACCATCCTGGCCCATGGCCTACCTGTATGAGGATCTGTTCTCGACTGATCCTCGACCCTCTTTCCGGTCCTTGGCTTGAGTCGCTCAAATTTGCCTGAACGCCCTTCTTTCCTTATAATTCTTTCAATCACTTCTGCATACTTATCATCTCCAATATTAATCAGCTCCTTCCAGGCTAACTCTTTAACTTCAATCTTGGGCAGTGTATTGAAAGCTTTCAGTGTTCGCCTCAAGTATTGGAGGCCATCTCTTCTTTTCAAAATAAACAGCTGCAATTCTCTGTCAAAGAACCAGCTTATTATCCCTCCTGAAAAACTTCCAGCACCCGGAACTCTCATCTTCTTTTTCATCTTCAGCTAATCTTTCTTTTCTTCCTTCTTAAACCAAAGATTTATCAATTCAGCTCTAGATGGCTCTTTCTCTGCCTCTTCAAGTTCAGTGTCCTCGACTGAGGCTATCTTGATGTAGTCTATATCAATCACATTCTGATTATTGCCCACATATAGTTCCGTGACAGGTTGTGAATTTATTATGACCTCGTTGACATGATCGTCCTCGTCATCTAACACTTCGTTATCAGATTTCGAGTCAACGACTTCCTCCGGAATGAATTCACCTTCTTCCAACTCTTCGACTTCATCTTCAAAGTCGAATTCCATAAGCTCTTCCTCAATATCTTTCAGCGCATCTATCATGTCGCTGTCCAACGTCCTTGAAGAACCTGCTTCTCCTGCTTCTCCTACTTCTTGACTGGGCTCCCCCTGAACTTGTGTAGCCTGAGCAGCAGGAAAATCTACTGGCTCATTCTCTTTAGGTGCATCGGGATCATTGCCTTCGTCATCTTCATCCCTGCTCTGCCTCTCAGGATCCCTACAACTTGTCTCCCCCTGAGCTTTTAGATTTTTCATTAGCTGCTCAAGGAGGGACCGCATCGCTCGGATCTCTTCTGATTGATCTGCAATAAAGGTTTTGAGCTCTGTGTTTTCTTTCTGAACTGTCTCTACAATCTTTTTCAAACCGGCATTCTCGTTATCGAGATTGGCATTATGCTTTTGGATTTCACCAATTGCCCTTGTAAGACCAAAGATTTGAAGTTCTTGAAAGTCAACTCTATCCTTTAAGCGCAGAAACCATTGGTTATCGATATATGTGGTCGATGATGATGGAATGGACTGAATAGGAGATGGGCAGATTGGTGATGGAATATATGGTTCATGTTGAGATTGTTGAATATCTGATTGGTCTGCTGATGCTAAAGAAGACCGTTGCATGAATCGATGACGTTTAGCTCGTTGCCTCGTCATTAAAGGAGCAATCTCTTCTTCTTCAAAATCTGATTCATCAGATTCCCTTACTACTCTCCTCCTCGATGCTTCTTCATTAACTACCAATCTTGATCCATACGTGCCAATGTGAACATTAGGTTCAGTGGAAACTGATTCAGGAGCCTCAACTTCTAACTCCTCCATCTCTTCCGAGTCTGTTGCAGATGATGACAAAACATTATCAGCCTGCTCGGGCTCATATTTTTCAACATCTCGTAACACGTCTTCTGCTCCCTCTGGAGGCTCTAATAATTCACCTACTAGCGCTGCAGCTACATCTTCGTTCGCATGAGGACCTGCCTCCCAGATTTCATTTAGCGTTTGGCATAGCTCTTCAGCTTCGCTCGGAATATTCGAAGGCCCGGCTTCCTGTACTTCCGGCTGCTGACTGGTGGAAGGCCTAGACGCCTGAGTTTGTCTTGCTGGAGCTCGTTGCCTCCTGCGCGGTTGCGGTTGTGGTTGTTGCTGTTGAGGTGGTTGTTGCTGTGGTTGTCTTTGTTGAAATTCAACTTCCCCTGCCCAGTTGGCAACATCCGGGGCTTCAAAATTTCTATCCAATATTGCTCCAAATAATGGACGCTCGACAGGAACAGCCAACCTTCCTCTGTGTGAGGAACAATCAGCGAAAATCCTCTTGTCCATTACAGCAACACTCTGAATGTCATTTGACGGCGGCAGATTTGGCAAGAAGTGCCTTATAAGCATCATGATAAACCGCGGATATAGCAAAAACTGTTGATTTTCTGGAGCGGTTATTTGATGAACCAATTCTGAGAAAAACATCTCGGAGAAACTGTACGGTCGATTATACACCATTGCCACAATCCCTGACTGGATCTTCGCGACTATATAGTCAAAACCCGCTTTCTTTGGCGCAAAGCATACCATAAAGACATGCGCAAGATATCTCCATTGTCCAATTAAGCCGCTCTTCATATATGATACCTTCGTCACATCAAGACTGTATCCCATTCTCTGAAAGGCCGCTTGCCTTATATTTAGAGGAAACACTATCGGACCAGATTCTTCTTCTTGTGTGCCCAGCTGCAACACTTGTCGCAGCATATCTGCCGAGAATACCAACGGTTGTCCAGCAATACGAGTGCGTAGCACTGTCGGTGTGACCGAGCAGTCTACCTGCAGATGATCGTAAAATTGACGAATGTACGGTAAAACGAGCTGCACATTATGAGACAGTGCAAATCCGATCCTAGACTCTACTAGGAAATCAAGCATTTGTCTAAATCCCTGCGCCTCAGGGAGATGATGATCTGGATGAAGCACCATATTGTGCTTAGGCACAAACGCTCGAACAGCCATTTCTGCACAATAAACAAAACTATTAGATTCATTAAAAATCAATAAACTTGTTTAAATTCAAATCTGTTTTATTTTGAACTTGGTTAAGCACAAAATCTAACACAATTAAATTTCTACAAGTTTAATAAAATTTAAAGTAAGTGATGCAAATAAAATAACAGATTCGAATGTAACAGATTCGAATAAGTCACCCTTTCGAGTTTGATGACAGATTCGAAAGTCCTGGCCTTCTCGAATCTAATGACAGATTCGAGACACACCATGAACAGATTCGAAACGTCGACTCTTTTGAAACACCAAATCTCTTGATTTAAACCTTTTTGGACTTAGAAAATTACATTCATTAGTCCTACTAGTTACTAATCACAGATATATGCCTTTAATTTGATTGTTTATCGACCCAAACTTGGTAATTTTGTAAAAAACCCTATTTCGACCCTTAAACCTTCAAAATCAATGATTTAGCCTAAAATAGTGTATAAAACTACATGAATCTTGTACAATCAAGTTGATTATACCTAGATACAAGAGTAGACTCGAACACTTTAGCAATAATCTCGACAAAATGTCGTTTAGGAGAAATACGGTAGACTCGAGAACAGATTCGAAATCGCCACTATAGATTCGAGAAAGTAGATTCGAGAACAGTAAGTATTAAATGACTTCACTGTTGACCTATATATACTACCAACCTTCGAATCTAAGGCCAGATTCGACTCTACTGACAGATTCGAAGCTTCCCCAATTCGGGTCTGTCCTAAACTCGAAAACACCAAATACTTAGAAAAATTTCGAAAATATTTGAAATAACTTCAACTTTTTCAACCTTTTTCTACGGTATTGTGTAACAAGATAAACTATGTCAAATCCTTTACCCTAAGCATAAGATATTTCACGCAATGTTTATTTTATCCAACTTTGAATGCACCCTCAGTAATTTTTGACCTTTTACCTAAGTAAAAATTAAACTAACAATAAAATAAAATAAAATAAAATAAAATAAAATATCCTAAAATAAACTAAGGTAAAATACAGTGAAATAAAATTTTGACCAAAAAAATTAATCTAGACTTATGCTATACTTAAAAAAAAACTTACAAGCTAAGCTAAATACTAAACAAAATCTTTTTGATGAGTATAGTCTAAGACAGGTTCAATCAGATAGCGATGTCTGATACTCACTTTCAGTACTTAAACTTTCACACTTAGGAATTTTTGATTCCTTTGTTTGTTTGTCGTGACATACCCATTTAGCCGATTGTTGGTATTTTACCTCTTTAAATATCCTACATTTCGGAATATCCCTTGGCATTTTTATTTATCATGAAATTATCTTACGTGACTCATACATAGATTTACTTTTATGATCAAGGCACACAAACAACGATTCTAACTTTTTGGTATTTGCAAACTTTCTTTAAAAGACAAACATCGGACACAGGTCTGTATTTTCATACAACAAAGTGTCTTAGTTTGACTTAAGGTTTATTCTTAAAGTTAGCAAGACAGCGGTGACAGGTCTGTACTGACGTACAACAAAGCGACATATCTGCTAACTCGAATCTAAACAGAGACAACAGGTCTGTACTTACGTACAACAGAGTTGCATGTTTTCGACTCTCAGTTTTGTATGATATTTCTATTCTTTCCATTTTAAGATGTATTTGATGTTGCCATACATCCCCAGAAAGTTTGCATACCTCATTTAGACTCAAAGTTTGTATGTCTTGTACATAAAAATTAAGACCGATTGGTCATACATCTAAGTTAGCGACACGCTTGACTTTTTCTTGAATATTTTATTAGCCTTGAGATTCCCTATATGTATTATGCCTACCAACACATCAAACTAAAATAAAGTATAACACTTAGAATTTAGTTGCATTATGTGTGAAAGCCTAAACACTTAGAGTTTGTAACGACTGTGCTAATTTTCGTCACTTTGAACCTATACATCTAAGACTTAACTCTATTTTCTGATATTCTCTTTTTTTTTTTTTGTATTTTTGTAATTTTCTCTCTTTTTTTTGTTTTTCATAAGAAAAAGCAATAAAATAAGATATCCTACTAACTTACTAAAAATAGAAACTTACTAAAAATAGAAACTTACTAAAAATAGAAACTTTCCTAAATTAGCAGACTACTCTAAAGAAAGAAATACTACGACTATAAAAAGAAAATAAGCTACTACTATCAAGGTCCAATTACTCTGGGTTGCGCATTCCGTTCAGTTGAATTAAATACTCAAATCGTGACTTATCAAATGTTTTGGTAAATAAATCTGCATTATTATCTTCTGTTGCCACCTTTACCAATTTGATTAGATTCTTTTCAGCACAATCACGAATAAAATGATGCCTTATGTCTATGTGCTTTGTTTTACTGTGCTTAACTGGATTATTTGTTATAGCAATTGTAGATTGATGGTCTATCCTAATTGGAGTTTGAGTGTAAGCCAAACCGTAATCCCGCAATTGTTGTTGTATCCACAGAACCTGTGAGCAGCAACTACCAGCAGCAACATACTCGGCCTCGCACGTTGACATGGCTACCGATGTTTGTTTCTTGCATTGCCAGGATACCAATCTCCCTCCTAGGAACTGACAACCTCCAGTTGTTGATTTGCGCGTCAAGCTGCATCCTCCGTAGTCAGAAT
This sequence comes from Centrapalus pauciflorus, assembly GCA_020465985.1. Classification (NCBI taxonomy): domain Eukaryota; kingdom Viridiplantae; phylum Streptophyta; class Magnoliopsida; order Asterales; family Asteraceae; genus Centrapalus; species Centrapalus pauciflorus. Next base: position 393,840 of record JAANYP010000257.1, read on the forward strand.
CCGTGAACGCCTCCAACTCTAGATCTCCCTCCGCGTGATACCAAAGTTCCAGCTTCGGTTTCGACTTGAGGTATCGTAGAATCCGCTTCACAGCTTTCATATGCATCTCCTTCGGATTCGCTTGAAACCTAGCACAAATACACACAGCAAACATAATGTCAGGTCTTGAAGCAGTTAAATACATAAGTGATCCAATCATGGCCCGATATAAAGTCGGATCCACAACGGTATCACTTTCAGTACCCGGTCTGAGATTATGATTCACTTGAATCGGCGTGCTGAAATGGGCAGTCAACTTTGTTCCTTCCATCCCGAAACGTTCTAATATGTCATAGACATACTTAGTCTGATGGATAAACATCCCTTCCTTCTTCTGGTCAACTTGTAACCCCAAAAAGAAATTTAGCTCGCCCATAGCACTCATCTCGAACTTAGACTTCATCACCTTCTCGAAATCTTTGCACATCTGTTCGTCTGATGATCCAAAGATGATATCATCGACGTACACTTGTACCAAGATAAAGTGATCTCCCTTCCTCTTAACAAACAGAGTACTATCTATCCTACCCCTTTCAAACTCGTTCTCTAACAGATGGTTGGATAGCGTCTCATACCATGCCCTAGGTGCCTGATGCAATTCATATAGAGCCTTATCTAAGCGATATACTCTATCAGAATATTTTGGATCTGTAAATCCGGGCGGTTGTTCTACATACACCAACTCCTTCACTTTCCCTTACAGGAAAGCACTCTTAACATCTAACTGATATACCTTAAAGCCCTTGAAGGAGGCAAAAGCTAGAAACAACCTAATGGCTTCCAGCCTTGCTACTGGTGCAAAAACCTCGTTGTAATTGATTCCCTCCTCTTGGTTGAAACCCTTTACAACTAGCCTAGCCTTGTTGCGCGTGACTATACCCCGATCGTCCCTTTTGCACTTAAAAACCCATTTAGTTCCTATGGCAATTTCCCCTCGAGGTAATGGAACTAACTCCCACACTTCTAGTTTCCTAAATTGCGAAAGTTCTTCCTGCATCGCTTCAACCCAGGATTTATCCTTAAGTGCCATTTGCACATTCTTAGGCTCTACTTGCGATATGAAACATGAATAGAGACATGTGTGATATGCCTCGGAGTCGTTTATCATCGACAACAACACTGTGTTGTTATTTACACTACTCCTAGTCCTCACACCCTCGTTAGGATTTCCTATGATGCTTTCTAATGGATGGTTCTTGTTAATCCTAGAGGTCTCTATATCATCAACCCTTAGATTATCTCCTAAGTTAGATCCTATTTCACCTAATTGGGGAACAGGCTCAGCTTCTACATTTTCCTCCTCATGGACGTTTTCCTCAGAGTTGGAACTTGATGCTTGAGTCTGATTCTCAGTGGTAGGTGCTTCTTGATCAGCAACTTCTGGAGATCTATCTACAGTCGCAGTAGGCTCGGATGTGGATTCAAACGTAGTCCTCGGAAAGATGTGGTCATCGTCATTCAGATGCAACGTCCCCATGTCCTTTTCGATTGTACCTGCATTATCATCCAAAGGAATGTTAAATGACTCAAATAACTTATCATAGTCAAATATCCATTTCGGACCAGTTTGGGGTTCATGTGTATAACTTGTGACTTCAATATTATACACAATCTCCACAGTACCATTTGTTTTGTTAAACACCCGTTTGTTTGGTGAGTTTGGCACATAACCTAGGAAGTATCCTTCGTCAGCCTTTTCACCAAACTTCGGTTGATGTTTTGTTCTTAAAAGAGTGCATGGTACACCAAACGGTTCGAATCCAATTAAGTTAGGTGGCCGTTTATTCAAAATTTCATAACATGTTTTGTTCAAAGATTTTACTGTAAGGACTCGGTTTAAAATGTGGCACGCGGTATTCACTGCCTCCCCCCAAAACATGGTGGGAAGCTTTGAATCCGAAAGCATAGTCCTTGCAGCCTCAATCAATGTTCTATTTTTACGTTCGGCCACCCCATTTTGTTGAGGTTCATATGGTGCACTGAATTGATGCACTATGCCCTTTGATAGGCAATATACACCAATTACAGTGTTTTTGAATTCAGTCCCATTATCACTACGTATTATTTTAACCCTTGTTCCGTAGGAGTTCTCCACTTGGTCTAAGAACCCGATTAGCCTGGTAGCCGTCTCGTCCTTCGTACCTAAAAAGAAAACCCAAGAAAAACGTGAGTAATCGTCAGTGATAACTAAACAGTACCAACTACCTCCGATACTCCTTTTGTTGATTGGGCCGAAAAGGTCCATATGCAACAAATCGAATGCTGAGGCTATGGAGTTCTGTTTCTTGGACTTGTGTGTCTTCTTATGTTGCTTGCCCTTCATGCACGGTAGACACTTGTCGTCGAACTGAAAGCTCTTCATAGGCACCCCCTGCACCAGTCCATTTTTCGTTATGTAGTTCATCTTTCTTAGGTGCAGATGAGCCATGCGTCTGTGCCACAGTACGGATTCCGTCTCCGAAGCTTTGGATAATAGACAGATTGGCCCCATTGAAGACTCCGGCTTGTTCATATCCAGCATGTACAAGTCGTTTTTCCTTGGCGCCCGCATCAAAACCCATTCTTCAGGAATCTTGAATCTCGGCTTTAGCACTAACGCCTCAGTGTCAGTAAATAACACCGAGTTCTTCTTATCACAGATTAGTGACCACTCCGGTACCCGTGATATTTCCACTTGTTGTTTGGACCTGTGGTAATCTCCTGCACATGAAAGAAAATATATTAGTTATCACGGGGAACCCAAGCCATAACTGACTTGGTTATACCATTCTCGTCCACATACTTAAACTCTTTCAAATATCCGTCTCGCCTTTCAGGTGACTTGGACTTTTGAACTGGAGTTTGTTGTGGTGCCGAGTGATTTAAATTCACTCTTTGCCTTTGAGTAGGCATTTGTTGTGGAGCTCTAGAATAATTCCTATTATATGGTATTTCGGACTGTGATCCCTGAGCTCTAACCGGTGCATACTGTCTAACTGGAGAATGATACCTAACTGGAGTGTGTGACCTGCTAGGTGTTGTGCTCCTATAGACTTGTTGTGGTGCTGACCTAGATTGATTAATGACACGATTCGGTGAATTTGTCCTAATCACTTCCTTTGGTCCAACCTTTACCGGTTTGTTTTTCACAACTTGTTTAGGTGCGGCCTGCACAGTTTTCTCGGTACTTTGAGAACTACTGTTGCTCGCCACACTGGTTGAGGGCTTAACAGGTGTTGGGTTCACTGTCTTAGGTGTAACATCGACTTTCCTAAGCGGACAGTGAGAAGCAACATGTCCCTTCTCGTGACATCTAAAGCAAGACATCTTATCTATGGACTTTTTGTGTGTTCCCTTAGATCTAGGTGTCTCACTAGAGTCTATTTCCTTTGGTACATCTACAGTGTCTGGCTCATCGACCTGATCAGCCCAAGCAATTTTCTGTTTTCCTGCAGGTGTTTCACTGGAGGAAGACACAAATTTGACTTTCTTGATCTTGACGGTTGAGTCAGCCACCTTAGGTGTATTGTCTACTATGGGCTCTAGTGTCGGTGTAGGTAGGTCCTCTAAGTCCACTGATTTGTCAGTTTTCTCCTGAGGCTGAGGCACATAGTTTGCATTGAAAGGTGGAGGAATTTCATGAAATCCTAGACCTACGGGCTTTTTAGACTGTCTTTGGGCATCTAAAACTTTCCCTAGGTTTAGGCTCGAATTCCTAAACTTCTCCAACTTGCTATTTGCCTCTGCTACCTTTACCTTTGTCTCAGCTAGCTCTATGTCCTTGTCCTTAAGACTCTTGGTCAAGGCCTCTACGTGCTCATACATAAGCTCTATTCTAACACACTGCTCACTCAGTTTGTCTTTTAGGACTATTACGTCTTGAGCAACATCCTTAAGCTTTTCTTTGAGATCTTGCTTGATATCGTTTAGGCTAGCGTTTTCAATCTTTAAATTCTCATTTTGAGCAGTTATGGTTTTATGGGAGTCTAAGACTAGATTTAACCTATCGTTAGAATTAAAACATAACGCACATAATTCACGAAAAAGAGAGTAAGTCAGACTAACCTTTGAGTTATCAGATTCCACGTTGGCCATCTGAGCAGCAAACTCCAGCACTGTCTGATCATTCGCCTTTTCTACCCACATCGGACTGCTGTCCCTTGTGGTCTGCTCGTCCCCATCACACCCAGTTTCTGTGACTTCAGCCATGAAGGCTCTAGCATTCGACTCAGGGTGTGAGCTCCAATCATACGTACCATCTAGCTGTCTGTCTGAAGTGACGTTGGATAGTAGACCCGCTAGACTGGCTTGACCAGTTGATGAACTTGGAAGGTATCGTTGTTGGGACTGATTTTGGAACTGTCCCTGATGCTGACTCTGCCCTTGGTATGTCTCCACCTTTGGTCTCTGACAGTCCCTGGCGAAGTGTCCCAGTCCTTGACAGTTGTAGCATTTTACCTTGGACTTATCAAATCCTATCCCCTTATTGTTCATCTGTAGATTCCTCCCAGTTCTCTTAATGAATCTCTTAACCCGTTGGGTTACCATGGCCAGTTGCCATTTAAGATCCATTTCCTCAAGATCATCAGGGTCGACCTGATCGTAGTCCTCATCCCAGAGAGCAGGATCGTTAATCTTCCCTTGAACACAATTCCCGTACGCGGCCACAAAGGAAGCAAGCAGATTCAGATGTTCTTCCGCTGATTTTGCGCTCATGGGCATCTTCAAATAGCTCTGAGATGTCGATGCCTGTTGTACTTGAGGCTGCGGTTCTTCCGATCTTCCTAATCCTAAGAACGCGCGATTTAATGTGTCATCAGACTCTGCTGGTGACGACGTTTCCCCAGTGAAAAACGCTGTAGCAGTCTTCGGTTCGGCTACCGCTGAAGGTTTTGTTGTCTTTCCAAAATACATTGCTGGATTCTGGACTTGTTCGTAATCAGTTTCGGCCTTCAGTAGCTCGAAGTGATATGCCCGCAACGTTCCCACAATATCATCCAGAGATTGATAGTAATACTTGTCCTCGTTCAGCTTGATCATTGCCACATACATAGCCCATTTGGCTGGTAAGGCATCAAGAAGCTTGTTGTTCTTGTCGGTATCAGTAAACTCAATCCCATGACTCTCCAGTTCCGTCAACAGGTGATAAAACCGGGTGATGATGTCATCCAGTTGTTCATCCTTTAACGCCTTGAAGATTGCAAACTGTTGTTTTAACAGCTCTGTACGCTTTCTACGAACCCTAGGATTACCCTCACACCTCTTCTCTAGAGACTCCCAAAGTTCTTTCGACGTCTTCTGAGTCCTAAATGTGTGCAGGATATCTTGAGGCAAAGCCATTCGGATAAGTGAGAAAGCTTTGTTTTCGGCTTCATACAATTTCTTGTCATCCTCCTTCATCATTTGGTATGACAAGACTTTCTGACGGCCTTCAACTTCTGATACTGGTGGAATATGCCCTTCGTCGATACACACCCACATGCGCATGTCATTAAAGCGCACAAAATCGGTAAACCGATCTTTCCACCAGTAATAATCCTCGACTTTCATCAGCTTAGGCGGAGCGTTTGCCTTTCCGACCTCGTGGTCCATTTCTAGGAATTTCTGAAGATTTGACATCTTTTCAAAAGGAATTGAATTTGAACTTAATTAATTTAATTCGAAACTGATTTAGGCTAACTCTTTCGAATCTAGGTAGATTCGAAACTAATTTAGATTAAATCTTTTGGGATTAAATTCGATTAAGTGTTGAAATTCAATTAAATTCGAAATTATGTCAGATTCAAAAAGTCATTAGACTCGAAGGCAATCAAACTCGAAATATCAGCATATTCGAACCCTATTCGAAACTAAACCAGACTCGAACTAAACTCGAAACTAGGTAGATTCGAGATCCTATTCGAATGAAGCAACAAACTCGAAATAGATTCGAAACCCGCTAAAACAGACTCGAAAGGAGCGAATTTTGGTTAGACTCGAGACTAAGTATAACCCTAATTACCCCTATTAGATTCGAGCGCCGCAAACTCGAAAAACAGCTAATACTTTGATTTTTTAACGATTTTCAGATTAAACCAGTATTTTTCTAACGAAAAATAATGGTTTCGATCAAAAACGTGAAAAACCACAAAGTATTTTCTGAATAAGAATTTGTTAAGCTCAAAAACTCGATTTTGAGAGAAAAACCGTCCAACTAGCGTCAAGAAACCTAGAATGTATCTAGATGAACACGAAGAACACCAAGAACACTCCGTAGGCTCTGATACCACTTGTAAGGTCTACCACTACGAGATCTATCTAGACGCGGAGCCGTCAACGAGTGCGGAATCCTCGTTAACGGGTAGACGGAAACAACTCTCAACTACGAAACACGGAGACTATCAGAGGCTGAACGAACGACACACGAACGATCCTACGAACTGATTCTCTCCGAAAAAGCACTAAAGCTGATGATAAACTCGAGATCGCTTTATGCTTAATTCCTCACGAATTCTGCAAAAAGTCTCCTAATGATTCGAGTCTATCCCTAATTATAGACCCTGATTCGAGTCTGTTATGGGCCAAACTCGAATCTGGCCCAAGGCCCATTCGAGTTTGTCCATAAAGACACTCTCGAATATGGTCTCATTCGAATCTAGTCCTACATTCGAATCTACATCAGATTCGAATGACAACCCTTATATAATTCGAATCTAGCTAACATGTATATGAAACTTATGTTTATGCTTGAATTAATCTTTGATCTTTATGTTTGAACTTCTTGTAATATGTTACATCAAGTTCAAACACACAATCAATAGCTGACAAACATATATAAACATATATATCAAACACTTGTTAAACCACAATGTTGAATATTACTTAAACCAAAATTTTAGATCGATTAGACTGCTATCGTCACACAGGGTGTACCAACAGAATAGAAATCAACTTCAAAGCTAATCGGTGCAGCATACGATCTGGAGAAGGAAAAGAAATCCTTGCAGGAAACAGGAAAACCAACTTGTACTCGATTGACCTAGCCTCCATTAATCTGAAAAAGGATGTCTGCTTAATGTCAAAAGCAACATTTAAAACAGCTTGGCTATGGCATCGTCGTCTTTCACATCTGAACTTTAACGAATTAACTAACCTAGCAAAAAATGGGTTAGTTAAAGGGCTACCAACTCTCAAATTTCAAAAGGAGCAGTTGTGCACCGCTTGTGAAAAAGGAAAGATGACTAGAGCTTCACACCAGTCCAAATCACAACACTCTTCAACAAGAGCACTGGAACTGCTACATATGGATCTGTGTGGACCAATGAGAGTACAAAGTATAAACAAGAAAAGATATGTATTGGTAATAGTCGACGACTACTCACGGTACACATGGGTTTTCTTCATGCGGTCCAAATCTGATGCGACCGAAATCATTAGACTTCATTCGAAGAATTCAAGTAAGGTTGCGGCTTTCAGTTCTAACTATCAGATTAGATAACGGCACAGAATTCAAGAACAAATCTCTCGAATCATTTCTGAATTCTGTGCAAATCACACATCAATTTTCAGCCGCTCGTACTCCACAACAGAATGGTGTCATTGAACGAAGAAATCGGACACTAGTGGAATCAGCAAGAACGATGTTGGCGTATTCCAACCTTCCGTTATTCTTATGGGCTTAAGCTTTTGCAACTGCTTGTTTCACGCAGAATCGATCAATTATCAATAAACAATTCGGGAAGACTCCGTATGAACTAATAAACAAACGGATACATAATGTTAAATTTTTCCATGTCTTTGGATGCAGATGCTTCATATTAAATGACAAAGACAACCCTGGAAAATTTAATCAAAAAGCTGATGAAGGTATCTTCATAGGATATTCGAAGGAGTCAGTAGCTTTCCGGGTCTACAACAAGCGGACCAAGACAGTCAATGAAAGCGTGAACGTCAAATTTGATGAAGGCGTGGTAATGGCTTCTGAACATACCAGTTCAGGACCCGAACATAACAAGCCGACTTCTATGGAGTAAACTGAACAGAGTGCAGAAAATTCAGATTTAAATAAACTGTTCGAGAATTTCTATGAAGACTACTTTGAAAAGCCCAAAACTAATGTTTTAAATTTGGTGCCTGGCAGGATTACTGAAGATCTCGTCATAGTCTCGGATCATTCTCATCAACCAATTTTAGAAGAAACTGGAGAAGCTTCGACAACAGATGTGCACTTGCCTACTGACAGTGTACAACCTATTCAACCTCCAGAATCTTTTGAAACCCCCTTAAGATCTGAACACTCAGAAACTCCTATCTCAGATAATGTACCGTCTACATCTGAAGCCAACCCCCAACTTCCCTACTTAGACCTAAATCCCAATCAAGACCACATTCAACCATATCCACATACTTTCAAGTGGACTAGAAATCACCCAACAGAAAATATCATTGGTGATCCTTCTGCATCAGTCCAAACTAGAAGAGCAACAATAAACGAGTGCTTATTTTCCAACTTTCTCAGCAAAATTGAGCCAAAGAATGTGAAATAAGCTCTTCTGGATGTTGATTGGATTATCGCAATGCAAGAAGAACTGAATCAGTTCGAAAGGTTGAAGGTCTGGAGACTGGTAGAGCGACCTAAAGATAAATCAATCATTGGCACAAAGTGGATCTTTAAGAATAAGAAGGATGAACATGGAGTCATCATTCTAAATAAAGCACGACTCATTGCCAAAGGATACAGTCAACAAGAAGGGATCGACTATGATGAGAGGTTTGCTCCTGTTGCAAGAATAGAAGCAATTAGGATGTTTCTAGCATTTGCTGCTCATAAAAACTTCACAGTTTACCAAATGGATGTTAAAACCGCGTTTTTAAACGGGGAATTAATTGATGAAGTATATACATATCAGCCCGAAGGGTTTACTGATCCTTTGAAGCCTGATCATGTATATATTTTAGACAAATCACTATACGGCCTTAAACAAGCACGACTTTCAACATACTTGTTGAAATGTGTATTTAACAAAGGAGCAGTTGATACTACCCTGTTTATAAAATGTCAGGGGCCAGATATTATAGTAATACAAATATATGTAGACGATATAATATTTGGGTCTACAAATCCTGAATTTTGTAAGAAATTCGCTTTCTTAATGTCCCATAAATTTGAAATGAGCATGATGGGAGAAATAAATTTCTTATTAGGTTTACAAGTTAAACAATTGACTGATGGTATTTTTATAAATCAGTCCAAATATATTCAAGACATGTTAAAGAAATTTAACATGGTCAACAGTACTCCTATGAAAACTCCCATGGCTCCGGATTCAAAATCCAAACTCGATGAGGACATTTCAGGGAAACCTATAGATGTAACTCATTATCGAGGAATAATTGGGTCATTAATGTACTTAACCGCTAGTAGACCTGATATTTTAGGTTTGCTACATGTGTTTGTGCTAGATATCAGGCAAATCCAAAAGAATCACATTTAACTGCTGCTAAAAGAATTTTAAGATATCTGAAGGGAACGCCAAACCTTGGTTTGTGGTATCCCAGAGAATCTTCATTCAATTTAACTGCTTTTTCTGATGCTGATCACGCAGGTGATAAGATGGACAGAATAAGTACGACAGATGCGGTTCAGTTCTTAGGTGACAAACCCGTCTGCTGGTCATCCAAGAAACAACACTGGGTTTCATTGTCTACAACTGAAGCAGAATATGTTGTTGTTTCATGCTGTTCTCAGGTGTTGTAGATGAAGAGCCAACTGCAAGACTACGGGTTTACACCACAGAAGATTCCGATATATTGTGATTCTCAGAGCGCAATTGCTATAGCATCAAATCCAGTGCAACACTCAAAAACAAAACACATCGACATCCGGTATCACTTTATTAAGGATCATGTTGAAAATGGTAATATAGAATTATACTTTTCCTACTGAATATCAACTAGCTGATTTGTTTACCATAGCATTAGATGAAAAAAGGTTTAATTTTTTGGTATACAATTTGGGTATGTTAAATCATTAGATTTAATAATTCAGTAGTTACAAATTATAATTTTAAATTTACATTTTTTATCTTGATCCTCATTTGATGTTAAATTCATGAATTTTAAAAGTTTATATTTTTGGATTGGTTTTAGTTTAAAAAAAAAAAATTTTGTTTTTGTTTGTGTTTGTTTTGTTTTTCTTTATTATTTTTTTCTTGTGATTGTAGTTATTTTTTTTAGTGTTATCAATTTTTTTTGTTTCTATTAAATTTGTTTTGTTTTGGTTTGTTTTAATTTGTTTTTAGTTTTATATTTTTGGAAGAAAATATGAGTTTGTGATAAATGGGCTTAATTTGAATTGAGAATGTGGGCCGGGTATTTTACTTTGAATTTTTGAAAAATTTTCAACTATAAAGTTGAATTTCAAAATTCATTTCAAATTTTTCGAAATCCCCACTATTCACCGTCATCCTCACAACCCTTTCTTCATCACTAAGAAACTTCCAAAACTCTCAAATCTTCGCTTATCTCAAAGTAAAAAAGCAACAAATTGTGAGTTTTTCTTCTGTTTCAGTATTAGACTGTTATTTTTAGTTTATTAATTTTTTTTCCATATAACTGTTATGTGTGTATGTGTTCGTATGAATGTAAAAGTGTGTTAATGGGTTTTATGGATTTGTGGTTGGTAAACTGAAATTAAGAGTGTGTTGGTTTGCGACTAATCATTCTGAACTTGAATCTTAAATTTCATAGTTCAATTTAACACACACTAACAGAAATTTGAATTTTTAGTTCAAATTGTTTCGAGTTCATAGTTTTCTGAATTATGGATTTTTAACAACCATGTTGTTGTTTTTAAACAAAGTTCAGTAAACAAAAGTTGTTTGAAATTGATTTTCGAGTAGGGTTAATTTTTTAAATCAGTATTAGAGTCCTTGGAATCAAAATTTTGAAAGTCAGAGTGTAAGGACTTGAAAATATTTTCAAAGAACATATTCTCGATTGAAAGTATAATCGAGAATAAAATTAGTTTCATTCGAGTTGGATGACACATCACTCGAAAAATGTGTTGTTTAATTCGAGTTGGTTACTCAGTCAATCGAGAATTATCAAGGGTTAATCGAGTTGAACTTATATTGTATTCGAGTTCATTCTAAAGAGACATTCGAGTTGGCATAAGTTTCATTTCCCATTCGAGTCTTTGAACATCAATCGAGTTGGTTTTATACGAGAAATTTGTTTGATGTTCGAGTTGTCTTACATCAAGGACTTGGAAAATTTTCAAACCCATTCTTTATAGGTTTTTCAATCGGGAAATTTTCATATTCATTCGAGTTGAGTGGTGCATTAATCGAGAATTTTCTATTTTCATTAGAGTTGGGTTTTAGACTCATTCGAGATTCATTCAATGTCATTCGAGTTTGTACAAAGACTTATTCGAGATTCATTAAATGTCATTGGAGTTTGTAAAAAGACTTATTCGAGATTCATTCTATGACATTCGAGTTTCATCAAGTGTCATTCGAGATGTGTTAAGAGTCATTCGAGATTTGTTCCAATTTTTTTTCTAAGTGTTGGGATTTCAATTTTTTTAAGAAATATGTAACATTTTTTCAAGAAATTGTTTAAATCTGTGATTTTCTAACATTGGTCTCTGAAAGATTGACTTTGGAATCCTCTCAATAATATTTTCATATTATTGTCTGGAATCCCGATGCATTAAACAGAAAAGCACATATTTCTATAATTTCTGGCAAAATGTTCTATTTTTCAATTTTGAAAGATTGAATTTGTTTATCTTCTATATCTAACATGTTTATTCTATTTCACAGGTTACAAATGGCTTCTCCAAGTCAATCCCATCATTCAAACTCTTCTGACTCCCATTCTTCATCTAACCATACCCTTGTTTCCAAATCCGTTCGTTCAGCTTCAGTTACAAGGCCTTCACCATCTACCCTTATCCCTGACAATCAATCCAGATTATCCAGATGCTTACGCTGGATGGAATGCCCTTAGCAGTTCTGGCTCTTATATATCTGTAGTTGGGATTTGTCGTTTCTTCGTGGTCGTAACAATCTTGGTCAAACCCAAGTATTGTTTACCATTCAAAGACAATAACCACCGCCTAGATACCAAAGTTATCAAAGTCAGTCACCCAATCATAGTTTATATTCTCAAAGGACATCCTTTGGGATATCTTCTCCAGTATAAACCTTCCATTCCTCAAGTTTACCTTCAACAATTCTGGCACACAGTTAAATTTGTTCCAGCAGATGGTAACCATCACTTCAAGGTTACCATCGATCAATTCAAAACTAAGATCACTCTGGCCAGACTTAGACACAATCTATTTCTACCTCGAAGAATTGATACCGTTAACTTTCTAGAGTTAGCTGACTTTGAGAATTTCATATCAGACGAGGAGTTGGTACATGACCTGATTTGCTTGGGATATTCAAAGCTTTACCAAAAAGTTCAAAATTCCACCGCAATGGGCTGAACGATGAATGGTACACGTTGTTTGGAATCATCAATCGTTGCATGACATCTAAACATACTGGCATAGACAGATGCAGTATTCAATGTCTCCGGATCTTTCACGGCATAACATTTAACAAACATTATGATTTTGCACAATGCATATGGTAGGATCTCATGGAAATTGTGCTGGCGAACACTACTAATAGGCCAAGGAAATTTGTTCCTTTGCAAAGGTTTATTCAAATCTTAATCCGAGGCATTCTCAGGGCAAACGAAAATATACCGAAAAGATCAAACTCTCAAAGATGCCCTGATTATGTAATGATGAGCCTACATGAAGTACCTGATTCTCCGAATGCCAACATTATGCCAATACCGGAATCCTTGTCAAAGTACGCAGATCAGGAGAGTGAGAATGTGAGGCTGTATCGAATAGATCACGCTCCCATAGAGACCCAAGAACCGGGTTCTCTAAACCAAGGAGTTGTAGGACGAGAGGAACTTCAACAAGGGGCTGAAGTTCAGGGAAGCCTTCAAGTGTCTGAGGGAGAAGCGGGTGATGTAAGGGGTGGTGAGGGAGATGTGAGTAGTTCTGACTCTGAACGTACATTATCGAACATTAATGAGGGAGCAGAGGAAGGTAATGATGATGATGATGATGATGATGATGATAAAGGTGGTCCAGCTCATGATGAGGGAGGAGCTGCACTAATAGATATTGTTAGTATTGCTCAGGAGAGTGTGAGGGATGCCCAAAGCCAAGAATGCCAGGACATAACCACAATTGCTGTTAGCTCCCAACAGGGAGTTAGCATTGAAGAACTCAGTATCCCACTAACGATTGCACCCCCTATCCACTCAGTCTCCTCTCAACAGGAGACCGTTTCAATTGAACACCGGCAACAAGCACAAATGCTATCCGATAATCCTTTGGATTTGATGGATATTGAATTTAGTACACATCTGCCCGAGTGTACGAATTCATTTCACTCACAAAGTCTAGAACCGATACACACTAGGACACTTGCGTCTGCTTCATTCGTTGAAGTAAGTGCAGTTGAACTCAGTGTCATTGCCGGAACAACCCCAGTCACGGAAGCATTCGTTGCTCTGTCACTTGAAGAGGTTGGAAGTCCAGTCAGAGCCACGAGTTTGCCAACTCTGAGCACTGGCCACACAGAGGTTCTTTTTACAAGTTCCACTGTTGTGTCAACTGGAAGTCTTAGTGACCCAGTAGTTACTCTTTCCCCATTTGTCACTGAAACAACGTTAAGTTAAGCATTAAATGCTGCTGTTGCTGGTGTGAACAATCATGTTTCTGGTCAACTATCGGAAGTGATGGCTCAAATGACGAATATTCATAAAATTTTAAAAGGAAAATCAGTAGCAGAGGAGTCAGTGAAGCAATCAGATCCTAATCAAGCTATTGAAGAGCTAAGAGACTTGGTGTTTGAGCAGTTTGATGAAATGAGAGAGAGGATGATTGGGTTAGAGATTACGGTGATCACTGCCTTTGGTAATTTGTCAGAACGTGTGGCGGCAGTTGAACAGACTTGCAAGGCTCAAGCTTTTGCGCCCAAACGAAAACATGATGAGCATGACGATGACTCCGATGATGCTCCGCATGATGGGGAGAAGAGGAGGAAGCTTGATGAGCCGACACCGGGTCTGTTAATGATCACCTATCCAGAAAAGGAGCCTGATGTTAAAGAGAAAGAAGCGGAAAGTTCAAAAGAACCTACTGATGTTCAAGAAAGACAGGAATTGATTTTTTATGAAGATGTTCCTGTTCCATTGAACATACAGTATGAGTTATACAATTTTGATGAATATGAAGAGTCTGATGAAGATGAACAAGAAAAAGCATTAATGATTGAAGATGTTGTTGAGATAGAAGAATCTTTAGATGATGATGTTATAGAGCTAACAGATGTTGCTGTAAGAGCTGAGAGAATAGAAGAGGAAGAAGTGTTAGTTCAAGAAATCTTAAAAGATGATATACCTATACCAACGGTTGAAAAGCCTGAGGTTACGGTACAAGTAAAAGATGAAGAGATAGAGCCATTTCCAGTTGAAGGTTTTGTTCCTCCTGTTATGAAAGAAGTGAATGAATTTGAGGTTATGGAAAGATTTTTTGATGAGTATGTGCTAGCGTATGAGACTCAGAGGCAACATCAATTGAGGTTTGAAGTTCAAAGATTAGTTCAGAAATAGATTGATGATATGTTGTGTCTTTTGAACGAAGAAGAAGTTAGAAGGAAAAAGAAAAAGGGTCTGGAGCTTACATCTAAGAAATCGGTTGAATACATTAGAAAAAGGAACAAACTGTCGTATCTTGAAGACCATCTGGAGAAAAAGATTTTCTGTAAAAAGCAAGCTCCTTGTACATTTCTGAAGTTGCTTAGAGTATTGGAGCCAAATAGACCAAATCTGGTGAATTATGCAAGTTTTCTTCAAAACAAGGCTCAAAGTGCTGACAAGGTGGATCTAATAAAGATTGAAAAGGATAGATTCGTTATGATCTTTTATCCTACCTTCACTGTTACAAGATCGGATGGGAATACATACACTTTCGCTGAAGCTGATATGTTTTGGATGAACTTGGTGGACATTGAAGATCTATTTGATGAATTGTGTGGAAATAAAAGAAATGAGCATTGCAGATTTGCTTTGAAGACTTTGTTTCACTTCATGCATATAAAGCTCGTTCTTATGTCTATTCAAGATCTTCAAATTGGTGTTGAAAGGGGTATGCGAAAAATAAATGTGACTCCACCAAATAGAGAAATCAAGTTTGCTGGGGAGCTGAAAGAGTTTCAAGTTATTATGGTCAAGCGTCCAGTTGTGATGTACAAAGACAAAAATCGAAAGCTGAGAGCTATGAGGACCATTGAGTTGAACAAGTTTTGTGATGGAACTCTCCAGAAGGTTTTAAGTGGGCTTAAAGGAAAGTTGGCTGTTGATCTGAAAAGAAAAACAAAGAAAGGAGCCCTCAGTACTAATGATAAGAAGCTTATAGTTGAAGTCATATTAAAGATAAAGTGGAGGCTCGCAAACAGATAGAGTGTGAGAAATTTTGAGATGAAGCTGGGGCTTACAAGATAAAGACTTTGCTTATTTCATCAAAGGGGGAGATTGTTGGAATATTATTTGTTGATGAAAAACAAAGTCTAGGGTTCAATATGTAAATTGTTCAAAGTTGTAAATAATATAAATAGAATGTTGACTTTGTAATAAAAAGATAGATCTGACATTAGAAATCATTTTGGCACGGATTATTGAGGAAGCAAATCTAGGTCAACAGTAGCAGTTTCAACATTTCCATTTTATAATCGTTTCTACTCAAGACAATCATTCGGTTAGTTGTACTTGATCCAAATCTTTATTGTATTGATTGTTTGTTGATTGATAAGTAGGATTCACAATATATGTATATGTAGGTCCCAAAAGATATCCCAAGAGTATAGCTTTAAGCTGTAGAGGGGGGGGGGGGGTGAATACAGCACTTCAAAAACTACAACCAATTTTCTCAATGTTTGTATGCTTTATTAACAAATGTTAATTACAAACAAGCTTGAATGCGGAAAGGTTCAAGCTGAGATGACAGATACAACAGTATGATCAACTAGTCTAAGACTAACTTAAACTTAATTACAATGAATACATTCACTAAGAATCACTCACTGTGTTTACAAGAATTTGAGGAACAGCTTGAATAAGAACAGCTTAGACACTGAGCACTGTTTTATTCAAGCAGACTTGCATGCATGAAAGACACACTTTGAATGCACGTTCACTCTTGTTTTCAGCACTTAGCTTTTTTGGCTTGTTTCTTCAGTCCTTGGAAGTTTCCTTTTATACTCACTCAGAGGATCTAAGAGAAGCTTCTTCATTGGACGGAATGAAAAAGGTAAAGTCTTGTTGAAAAGACAACATAACCTTTTCTGCACTTTTCTGAAAAGCAGACTTGTCTTCATATGGGCAGAACTTTTGTCTTTTCACTTTGTGTACTGTTGCATTGCCTTTAACCAAATAAGGAATGTCAACTTTGTGTTTTTCTCCCTTGTAAAGGCCTATATTGATATAAGAAAAAGGTCTGTCACCCTTTTTCAAATAACCTTTTGTCTTCATGTAGCAGAACAGCTTGGGCAGGCTGAGCAGTTCTGATTTCCACTTTGTCTTCGACTTTGTAAACTGATCTTGTAGTCAAAAACAATACATGAGGACTTGGAAACACATTCCATAAAGTGTTTAGCCTTTTCACAAAGAACAGGTTCTGTTCACAAAGAACAGAACACTTGTAAACTGCCCAAGCTGCTCACCAGTGTAGAGCAGCGTAGACAGTTTATGTCCAGTCTGTTCAGCAGACTGAACAGCTTGGGCAAACTGCCTTTGTTGCAACACATGCAACACATAGAACAGCTTAAGGCTGATATTGCAAATTTCTTTCAGGTTTCAATAAGGCATATAACAGGCCTTAAATTCAACCTTCAAGAGCATCATCAGGTTTGATTTAGAATCTCCCCCTTAGATGCAGAACAGGTTTGACTGAGGCCTTTTTGTGCCTAACAATATCCCCCTATTTGCAATAACCAGTCTAAGCTGGCTTTATCAAAAGTCTCTATATATTTTTACAGTACATTTGTTGAAATAAAATTACAACATCAACATAAAGTAAAAGATCAGTTTATATATACACTGATTTTTGATTTCATTAGAACAACACATGTTCTTACAAAAGTACAACTGATCTACTGATGTATATTACAACTAATGTAAAGGAAAATTACAACATATGTAAAATAAAGTACAACTAATGTACAGTGGCCTGTTTTTGTTGGGAGCAGAAAATGGTAAGCCTGTCCAACTGATGGACAGCTTCCATTCTTCACCTACCCTGATTGGTAGATGGACATCACTGCACTGGAGGTGGCAGTCCTTCTTCAAACATTCTTTCAAGTTCCTCCCTTGTTTCTTCCAGATCTTGAATTTCAACTCTGAGAAACATGAAGTTTGGATCTTGAAGCTCACCTTGTTATACAAATCTCTCAGCACATCCCAGATGGTTGCTCTCCATTTGCTGGACTGCCTGAAGGAGTTGGCAATTCTGAAGGCTGCAAGCTGCTTAAGACCAACTTTGTGCAGGTCTGAAGCTCTTTGAAAACATTTCTTCTGGGATAGAGGATCTACAAAAAATGCCCCTAACTCAGGCTCCTCAATTACTTTGCCATCTTCAAAATCTACTCCTTTGGGCAGGCTGTGGTTAACTCCTTTGATTTCCACAACATAATCTCCTTGTTCAATCATCATAAGGAGTTCTTCCAGCTCTGTGTCTCTCCTTATTCTTTTGGCCTTTATCTTGGGATATGTCACAGAGACACCCTCACTTATATCAGTTGAGATCAGGCCAAGATCTTTCACTCTCTCCATTAACTTCTTTACATATGCCCTGATAGTCTTAGCCATTTCTGACTTTGACTGGCTCAGGGCAACTGCTAGTTCCACCCTTTCTCTGTACCCCATTTGGGCAACATCAGTGTGATCATAAGATTCCAGCTCAGGGCCTGTTGAACCCATCCTGGTAATTTGTAGTTTCCACTGTTTGCCTTTTCTTGAAATGGGAACAGCTTTGACAATTGGTTCTTTAGCAAGTCTTCGGTCAGCAACATCATGAAACTTCTTCCTTGCCAGATTGTCGAAATGGAATTGGGTTCTAGCAGAGGGCACTTGAGTTTTGGTCACTGAGACCAAAGTACCATTTTCTTTTTCTGCTTCCTTTTCTTCTGTTGATCCCTTAGCAGCTTCCATTAGTTTCTTTTGCACATTCAGAGTGGACATTTTGACTTTCTTTGCCTCTAGAAGTGCAAAAGATTTAGCAGCTTTGGCAGATTCTTCTTCTTTCCTTAGAGCTTCCAGGGCTTGAAGCTGTTCATCTCTGAACTCAAATCCTTTGCCCTGGCTTTGTGGAATTTAATCTCCACTGCTTTCAGTTGATGGGGATCAGTTGCTGCTTTTTCTTTTCCTTTAGCTGCTATAGTGACAGCAGCTTCAGGACTTTCCTCCTCCTCTTCTTCTTCTTCTTGTAAGATCAGATGCCCCCTTCTGCTGCTAGGCCTGTCCTCAGACATAAGTTCCTCCCCCTTACACTGAGAAGGGATTGGAGTTTCAGCCTGAGTAGGCTGAGCAGCGTGGGAGGCACCTTCCAGTGTACCTGTTGAAGCTCCTGCTGGTTGACCAGTGAGTGTTGCAGGCACTGATTTCTCCTTAGGAGAAGAAGTTTTCTCCCCCTTAGACTTAGTCTTCGAGGCAGATGACTTCTCCCCCTTTGAAGGAGATGCATCAGCACCTTCAACACCCGGTCTGCCTGAAGACACAAAGTCAGCAGGCTTGCCAGCAGTTTTGGCAGTAGGTCTGGGGCCAACAAGGCTGTTCACTAAGAATGCCAAGTTGTCCCTTACCTCTGCAAGCTGGGTAAGACATGTTTGAAGAGAAGAGGATTGGGTATCAGCAAGGGAGGTCAGCTTAACAATATTTTCCCTATCAGAAGCTGTGAACAGCAAACTTTGAAGCTGTGCAAGATGTAATTCGAGAGAATCTTGTACATCAGCAAGGTTTGATGACACAGAATTGGATAGGGAGCCAATAAGTGTGTTTAAGCTGGCCAAAGTATTAGGAAGAGAGGTGGTGCAAGAAGTGAAAAGAGAGGACAGCTGTTGAGAAATGGCTGTCATGGAGGACACAGAGTCCTGTTGCATTGAAAGAATAGAGGAGAGGGAGGTGGACACATTTTGCAGCTGTGCAGTGAGTGCAAGCAGCTGTGCAGAATTATCTGTTTGTGGAGTGGCAGGGAAGGAATATTTGAACAAATCAAAGAATCCCCGAAGCTGTTCAGACACAGAGTCTGAAATAAGGGAGGGTAGAGAGGTCATGGTAGTTTCCAATGAACCAACTTTGTTGGTCAGCAGAGAAAGCTGATCCTTCAAAGGCAGGTCTTTGGGAGATGGAGGCGTATGAGTGGATTGTTTAGATTGAGTGGATGGAGAAGATGATGAGGAGGCTGGTGTAAGGGAATGTGAGGGAGAGGGAAGAGGAACATTTGATAGAAGCTCCATAGCTTGGGCAAAAGTGATGTGGCCCAGCTTGGAGGGGTCAAAGGGTCCCTCAGCAGCGGCTGAAACTGCTTCATCAGGAAGAGGAGTTGAAGTTGGGGGCCTTTCAGATGCTGCTTGTGTTGCAGTACCCTCATGAAGACCAGTGGGTGTTCCCTCTGCAGTCCCTTGGTGTAAAAGCACCTCATCATGGGGAGATGGGATATGCATTTCAACATCAGCAGTGGCGAAACCTGCTGATGGAGTTTGCATAGGGACAACCTCACCAAAGGGATGGTATGATCCCTGAGGTTCATCAGCCTGAGTTATTGGTCCCTCAGCAGCTGTTTGGTGTAGAACAGCTGTATCATGGGGAGCAGAAGTTTGAGGCTGAGCTGCTGATTGGTCTATATCAGCAGTGTAGGCACCTCGTGCAGACTCAGGGTGTGAGGAGATTTGAGTGGGGGACAGTGTGGACACAGTATGGAGTGGAGAGGACTCCTGTCTTTCAATATCTTCAGCCTGTTGGGAGGCTGGGATAGTTGATGTGGCTATCTCCATTTGTACAACTGGTTCCTGTTGGGAGGAACCAGAGGGTCTAGGCTGACCTTGGGTTGACTCAGGTTGGAGTGAAGCAGGCTCCAATTGGGCTTAACCTTCTCCCAAGATAGGAGAGGCAGCAGGGGTTGCTTCTCTTACAACTGAACCCTGTTGGGAGGGAACAGAGGAGTTGGTTGATTTGGATGATTTTCTTTTTCGGTGGTATAGGATGGATGAAGTGGGTGATTGAGGCGATGGGAGAGGATCTGTTTCGACAGGGGGTGAGACTGGGTCAGGAACAGGTGGGTTGGCCTGTTCCATAGTCTTAGGTGCCACAAAGGCACCAGCCACAGAGGCTTCAGGCTCAACAAACGAACCAGGGTGAGAAGCCTGCTCCCCCTCAGCCACAGAGGCTTAGAGTACAGACTCAGACTGAGCTGTTTTAGCCTTCTTTTGCACAGGCTCAGCTTCAGTGATTGCCAGGGTCCTCTTAACAAGTTTGGACCTGGCTTTGGATGTTCTCTTTGGAGCAGCAGCTTCTGGATCCACCCTCACAGCAGAGGGTCCTTCCACCAATCCTAACAACCTCCTCATTGGTGTGGACAGAGGAGGCTCATTTGGGAGTACAGGAGAATAGAAAACTCTATTCCCTATTACAGGGAATGCAGCAGTATGAAGTAATGGCTGAGAGTTGTACAGATACTCACCACAAATGTGTTTGAATATGAGGCTCAGAAAACTGGGATAACGGACAGCAGCTGGTCTTGGCTCTTGCTGCACCAGGTTCCTCATGTTCAGAAATATCCATTTAGCCATATCAATTGTAGTCCCATCCACCAGCTGTAGGACTATTGGGACTTCATCACGACTCAGTTGGTCAAATGAACCAACTTTGCTGCTAAAGCTCATCATCACTGAGGCAAACAAAAAACTGTAGGTAGGAGACAATTCCTTCCTATACAATGTTGCTCCAATTTTTGGTTCTGCAACACCACAGAAGCGTAGCAAGTTTCCCATTTGCTCATTTTCAGGCTGGGGCATGTCATATGATTCAGCAATGGGCAGATGAAGAACCTCCCTGAGAAGATCAGCAGTAATCTCAATGGTCTGAGTCCCATTGAGAATAGTCCCTTTGATGACTTTGGTGTTGGGGTTGTAGGCACAAGTGTACCAGAACTCATACACCATCTCCTGGTACAGGACACCAGGAGTGGTAGTCATAGCATAGTTCAACGGATGA
Source organism: Centrapalus pauciflorus (assembly GCA_020465985.1). Taxonomy (NCBI): domain Eukaryota; kingdom Viridiplantae; phylum Streptophyta; class Magnoliopsida; order Asterales; family Asteraceae; genus Centrapalus; species Centrapalus pauciflorus. The sequence continues at coordinate 415,185 of JAANYP010000257.1, forward strand.
ACTGTCAGAAACTCCACCATTTGATCATAACCTTTCCCCACATAGTTCTTGGGGATTGTAAGGTTGGCAATGTAGTTTGTGGGTTTAAGGGTTAGCATTGTGGTGACTGATGAGTGTTTGACAACATCATCACCAACGAACACTGGGAGAAAGGGATTAGGTCTGTGAGCCATTTGGGAAGTGTTGAGGTATGGAGAAGCAGAAGACACTTAGTCGAATATTTAGGGTTCTTAGAGGGCAGATGATAGTAGTGAGGAAGACGAAGATGAAACAGTATCAGGTATTTATAGGATTTAAATGTGAGGGAGTATGAGAGAGAAACATTTGGGCGGTTTGATTTGAAAAAGTCGTTAACGGAAAACGGAACGGTTGTCCATGTCAGACCATTTGTCAGATCACTGGTTGTCCATGTCTGCAAGCTGGTCATTTGTGGAAATAAAACTTACCTCCACATTACCTTTCTGGATGTGATCCCTGATGAAGTGATGTCTGACTTCAATATGCTTTGTTCTTGAATGAAAAACTGGATTGTTGGAAATGGCTATGGCACTTGTGTTATCACACAGAATAGGAATTTTCCTATATACAAGCCCATAATCTTCAAGCTGATGCTGCATCCACAGAATCTGCCCACAGCAGCTTCCAGCAGCAATGTACTCAGCTTCAGCAGTAGAAGTAGACACTGAGTTCTGCTTCTTGCTGCACCAACTTATCAACTTGCCACCTAGAAGTTGACATCCACCTGTTGTGCTTTTCCTATCTAGCCTGCAGCCTGCAAAATCAGAATCTGAATAACCTGTTAGTTCAAGGCTGGAGTCTTTGGGATACCAAAGACCCAAACCTGGTGTACCCTTCAGGTATCTGAAGATTCTTTTAACAGCAGCTAGATGAGACAGCTTTGCCACTGACATCAGCAAGCTCCCAATCATGCCTCTGTAAGCTGTTACTGAAACAGCTTTGCCACTGACATCAGCATCCAATTTTACATTGGTTGCCATTGGGGTTTTAATAGGAGAACTTTGATCAAATTTGAACTTTTTCAACAGATCTAAAGTGTACTTTCTTTGATTTATAAAAATTCCAGTTGAGGTTTGTTTAACCTGTAATCCTAAAAAGAAAGTAAGTTCTCCCATCATACTCATTTCATATTTAGATTTCATGAGTAATGAAAAGTTCTTGCACAGCTGCTCATTTGTAGAACCAAATATTATGTCATCCACATAAATTTGAACAAGCATAATATCAGACTTCACTTTCTTTATGAACAGTGTGGTATCCACTTTACCTCTGGAATACCCATTGCTCATAAGGAAATCAGTAAGAGTGTCATACCAGGCTCTAGGTGCTTGTTTGAGACCATAGAGAGCTTTGTCCAACTTATAGACAAAACCTGGATGTTGTTCATTTTCAAAACCTGGAGGCTGCTTGACATAAACTTCTTCTTGCAGCTTCCCATTCAAAAATGCACTCTTCACATCCATTTGAAATACCTTAATGCTCTTATGAGCAGCGTAGGCTAGATACAAACAAATTGCTTCTAGCCTGGCCACAGGAGCAAATGTTTCATCATAATCAATTCCTTCCACTTGTCTGTAGCCCTGAGCAACCAGTCTTGCCTTATTTCTAATGACATGTCCTTGCTCATCCATCTTATTTGAAAACCTATTTAGTGCCAATTATGGTTTTACCTTTAGGAGCAGGGACCAGCTTCCATACATTGTTTCTCTCAAACTGATTGAGCTCTTCTTGCATGGCAGTGATCCAATTGGCATCTTTTAGTGCTTCATCCACCTTCTTTGGCTCCATCAGTGAAACAAAACTAGAGAACATACAAAAGTTCCCTAAGCTGTCCCACCGTGTTTGTACCCCTTTGTTGATGTCACCAATTATTTGATCATTGGGATGACACCTGATCCACTTAGGATCATTTTTCAATGATGATTCACCTGAGTTGTTAACATCTTCAGCAGGTCCTGTTGAACAGCTCTCAAGATTTTCAGACACACTGTTGTCTTGAGCCTGTTCACTTGTTGAACATGTCTGACCACTGTTGAACATATCAGCAGTAGAACTAGGAAAATCAGCATTGATACGTTCAGGACATGCAGTTGTAATTAAGCCAGTACACTTATTCACACAGGATGTATTGACATAATCATCATGCCCATCATGATTAACAGGTTGCACATTGGGTGTAGTGGAAGCTTTTGAGTCTTCTTCATTGTTTGAATGCATTAGATCATCAAAGTTTAATCCTTCTGAAACTGATTCAGGAACAGCTTTGGTGGTAGCATTCTTGGACTCTTCAAAGGTGACATTGATAGATTCATCTATCACCTTTCTTTTGTTGTTGTATACTCTGTAGGCTTTAGAGATAGCAGAGTAGCCAACAAACACACCTTCATCAGCTTTTGGTTCAAACTTTGCCAGTTGATCCCTTTGATTCAAAATGAAGCAGGGACAACCAAATACATGGAAGTAGCTGACATTTGGTTTCCTCCCTTTGATCAACTCATAAGGAGTCTTGTTGAACCTTTTCACCACTAAGGATCTGTTTTGGGTGAAGCAGGCAGTGTTAACAGCTTCAGCCCAGAATGATGAAGGTAAACCTGATGCACACAACATGGTTCTAGCAGCTTCAATGAGAGTTCGGTTTCTCCTTTCAGCAACTCCATCTTGTTGTGGAGTTCTTACAGCTGAAAAGTTTTGAGTAATTCCTTTCTCTTCACAGAAGTCTTCAAGAGTACTGTTTCTGAATTCAGTACCATGATCACTTCTAAGCTGCTTTACTTAGGCAGAGTTCAGCATTTCCATCTTTTTCACAAATCCAATAATTTCTCTAGCAGCCTCTCCTTTGTTCTTCAAGAAGATAACCCACGTGTACCTGGAGAACTCATCAACCATTACTAGAGTGTATCTTCTTCCTCCTAGACTTGGGACATTAACAGGTCCAAACAAGTCCATATGGATTAAGAAGAGAGGAGTATCAATAGAGAAGTTATGTTTGGATTTAAATGATGATTTTCTCTGCTTGCCTTTCTCACAAGCTGTGCAGAGTTTATCTTTAACAAAGGTCATAAAAGGCAAACCTGTCACCAACTCTTTCTTACAGAGTTTGTTGATGTTCTTGAAGTTCAGATGTGACAGCCTTTTATGCCATAACCAGTTTAAGTCTGCATTTGTTCTTGTGAGAAAGCAGGTTTCAGTTGTGGGATCAGCAGATTGCATGTCCACAACATATACACCTTTCTTTCATTGAGCACATAGCACAACTTTGCCTTGGGGATCCAATATGTAACCCAGGTGCTCATCAAAGTTAACCTTATAGCCAGCATCACACAGTTGGCTTATGCTAACAAGGTTATGTTTTAGCCCAACCACATAGGCTACTCTTTTGAATACTGCAGCACCAGCTTTAAGAGTTCCATATCCCTCAGTGGATCCCTGTACATTGTCACCAAATCTGACTTTTGGCCCTTTTTCAGGCCTGAGATCACTCAGCAATTCTTTACAACCTGTCATGTGCCCTGAGCAGCCACTGTCCAAGTACCAAACCTGGGAAGGTTGTTTTTCCTGCAGAGTGATAAGAGAAATATTAGTTATTTTTAGGGCGACTCATCATAGAGATGAGTTCTCCTACTTCATCAACATTTGTTGATGGACTTATAATATCCACACTAATATTCCCTATTTGAATGGTATTAGCTTGGATACCACTTTTATTGACTGAAATGTTTCTAACGCTGCTTGTAACAGCTGTGAGAGAACCATCAGAGTCAACAGGCCTCATGTCCTCAGATTCAGGACAGTCCTTGGCCAGATGTGTCTTCTTCCTACATTTATAACATTTTCTCTTTTTAGGATTTTTGGAAGAAGAACTTTCAGAAACACATTCTGAGCTATTTTTGTTGATCCTATTAGCAGGTTTAGCAAACTTATTATTATTTGATGAATCAACAGCTTGAGTGGAGGGTTCAATAGCCACAGCTTTGTCTGTCTCTTCTTTCCTCTTTTTAGGAGGACAAATGTCAAAGACAGGAAGCTTAATTGGCTTTTGAACTTCCACAGGTTTGGGAAACTTATTTCCAAGTTTCTCAGGCTGAGCAATGATTTTGCCTTTGCCCCTACTGAGATGTGATTTATGCTGCCTATCAGCATAATCACTTTTTCTGGCTTTGAAAGACTTATTTTCATTTAACACCAGTTTATTGCTATGATTAGAAACCTTATTAGAAACCACAGTAGGTTTGCCTTCAACATGAGACTTGTCCTTGTTGAAAGCAGACTGCTTAACTTTTGAAAACTTATTTTCAAAATGTTTAGCATCAAAAGGATTGTCATGCCTTTTACCATCAGCTTTGGACCCAGAACCTGTTTTGTCAACAGGTTTAGTATCCACAGCTGCAGTTTGGACATGTTTTCCTTTCTTTTGCTTGTGTGAATCAGCATAGCACTTAGCAGGCTGGTTTGATGGAGAACATACTTTAACACCAGCTTTTGAGATAGGTTCACACGAGCTGTCAGTATTTTGAGGCCTGACAAACCTGTTTGTTGAGATTAGTTTACGATTCACTTTTTGAATAAAAGTGCTTGGAAGCTCACCAAGAGTGGATAAATCTTCTTTCTGATTATTAATCTCAACAATGGAAGCTGCTGTGTCAAGATCCCCTCCAAGATAGGCTTGAATTTGTGCAGGGATCTGTTGACTTATACAATGGCTGACTTTTTGTGCAGATTGGCACCAAGAGTCAACTATCTTTTGAAGCTTAGCATGCTTTATATCTGTTTCTCTCTTTTCTTCCAGTAAAATAGAGTTGATGTGTTTTAATTCATCAAGCTCAGTTTCCAACTTATGGAGGCTGTCTAGTTTACTGGACTTTGTTTTAAGATCAGTTTTAAGCTTAGAGATTTCAGATAGTAAAGCATCATGCTTCTCAACAGCAGCTTTCAAATCAACTAGCATATATTCAAACATTTTAACTTTTTCTTCAGAACTGTAAGCCATAAAATTTTGTACCTTATACATCATTGTAGGATTCCAGTTCTCCAAGCTGCTGAAAGCTTCAGCTTCAGCCAGATCCTGTTTGAAACTACTTGTCGATGGGACATCAGTGTTGGCTATCAGACATCGATTGTCTTCTTCATCAGATGATGAATCAGATTCCTCCCAGTCACAAGTCTCTGCCATGAGTCCCTTTTGGCGGTTGGAACCCACTGAGTTTTCCAACTTCCTCAGCTTAGCCATGGCCATAAGGTACTTAACCCTATAACCATCATCCTTGTTTGTCTTGTATGGTTTGGATGACTGACCAACAGCTTTTGACACACAGTCAGCAGCTATATGGCCAGTTTTGCCACATTTGAAGCACTCAGCCTTGGATTTATCAAATGCCTTCTTTTTGCCAGCACCTGAACTTCCTTGTAGCATGTTTCTTCCAAACCTTTTCTTGTTGAACCTTTTGACAAGCATAGCTATCATTTGCTCATCATCTTGTTCAGCAAGATCTGCATTATCTTCCTCATCTGACACCTCCTCCTTATCATCATCCTGTTGATCAGGTTGAGTGAACACATCATTCACCTGATTCACAGGCTGTCTCACATTAGCCACAAAGGCTGTACCCCTTTTAGACATCTCCAAGGCATTTCTCTTTTGTTGCCTTGACTGTTCATCATTTAGTAAAGATCCATACAAGTTGACAAGATCCATACTTCTGATGGTACCTGAATTTCTTAAGATTGTTGAAAAATAGTTCCATTCTTCAGGTAGGATGTCCAAAAACTTGTTTACCAGGGTAAGGCTGTCCTTAGTGATCCCAACAGCTTTGAGATCATTCACAAGAGCAGTAAACCTGGTGTAGGTTTCTGTGAGAGTCTCCTTTGGTTTTGCAAAAAAGAGTTCATACTGTCTAACAAGATTGTTAATCCTGTTATCCAGTGTGATTGTGGGTCCATCATAGACGGTACACAAAGTATCCCACATCTCCTTGGCAGTCTTCATCTTCTCAACCTGTTTGAACACATCATCAGGTAAAGAGATGACCAGATTGTTTCTCGCCTTTACATCAAGAGCCACCAATCTTTTGTCTTCATCAGACCATTGAGCTTTTGCTTTCTCAAATGTTCTGATCTCAGGAGCAGCTCCTTCAGCAGCAGGAGTTATTGTTGTAACAGAGGTTGGCACATAGGGACCCTCCATTACAATTTCTGGTAGTTGTACATCCAGATTCTCTAAGTAGAGCATCATTCTGCACTTCCAACCAGAAAAGTTCTGATGATTGAACTTTGGAGGTTTGCCCATTGAGCCATTGTCATAGTATGAGGAATTTGCAGCACTGTTGTCCATGGAAATTTTGGAAGAATGAGAGATCTAGAATGACACACACTCTAAACTGCTCTGATACTAGTTGTAGGTCCCAAAAGATATCCCAAGAGTATAGCTTTAAGCTGTAGAGGGGGGGTGAATACAGCACTTCAAAAACTACAACCAATTTTCTCAATGTTTGTATGTTTTATTAACAAATGTTAATTACAAACAAGCTTGAATGCGGAAAGGTTCAAGCTGAGATGACAGATACAACAGTATGATCAACTAGTCTAAGACTAACTTAAACTTAATTACAATGAATACACTCACTAAGAATCACTCACTGTGTTTACAAGACTTTGAGGAACAGCTTGAATAAGAACAGCTTAGACACTGAGCACTGTTTTATTCAAGCAGACTTGCATGCATGAAAGACACACTTTGAATGCACGTTCACTCTTGTTTTCAGCACTTAGCTTTTTTGGCTTGTTTCTTCAGTCCTTGGAAGTTTCCTTTTATACTCACTCAGAGGATCTAAGAGAAGCTTCTTCATTGGACGGAATGAAAAAGGTAAAGTCTTGTTGAAAAGACAACATAACCTTTTCTGCACTTTTCTGAAAAGCAGACTTGTCTTCATATGCGCAGAACTTTTGTCTTTTCACTTTGTCTACTGTTGCATTGCCTTTAACCAAATAAGGAATGTCAACTTTGTGTTTTTCTCCCTTGTAAAGGCCTATATTGATATAAGAAAAAGGTCTGTCACCCTTTTTAAAATAACCTTTTGTCTTCATGTAGCAGAACAGCTTGGGCAGGCTGAGCAGTTCTGATTTCCACTTTGTCTTCGACTTTGTAAACTGATCTTGTAGTCAAAAACAATACATGAGGACTTGGAAACACATTTCATAAAGTGTTTAGCCTGTTCACAAAGAACAGGTTCTGTTCACAGAGAACAGAACACTTTAAAAATGCCCAAGCTGCTCAACAGTGTAGAGCAGCGTAGACAGTTTATGTCCAGCCTGTTCAGCAGACAGAGCAGCTTGGACAAACTGTCTAAGTTGCAACACATGCAACATATAGAACAGCTTTAGACTGATATTGCAAATCATTTTCAGGTTTCAATAAGACATATAGCAGGCCTTAAATTCAACCTTCAAGAGCATCATCAGGTTTGATTTAGAATCTCCCCGTTAGATGCAGAACAGGTTTGACTGAGGCCTTTTTGTGCCTAACAGTATACATATACATACACATACACACACACACACACACACACACACACACATATATATATATATATATATATATATATATATATATATATATATATATATATATATATATATATATATATATATAAGTAATAGGTCATAATAAATAATACTATCATTTTAATTTAAAAAATTATATTTATGTCTTTACCTTTTAGTTTATTATATTTTATATATATTAAAAATATTTGCATAATACGTAGGTAAATAAACCTGTGACTAACTATAAAAATAACCAGTTGAATACCCGTGCGTTGTTCGGGTGACGTGCATCGAAATTAATATTGTTTAATTAACAAGGACACAATAAAATTATATTTTATTTTAAAAACTACACATTGTGTACAAAGGAAAAATTATTTATCTTAATTGTCAATATTAATTACTACACACAATTATATTTGAGGTTTATACATATCTAGTTTAATACATGTATGTTGATCGAGAGACTAATTTTTTATTAGAAAATCATGTATTAGAATGAAGTCTATATGAAAAAGCTAATTATTATTTATGATTAAATGAAAATGTCAACACACATACCAGATATAGTTTTTAGCCCGACACCATGAATCTTTAAACGAACTAAATTGAACAAAACTAAAATTTGAATGGTTAAAGCTCCTAAAAAGATTGGATGACATACAAATAACATATATAAACATGGTTACTCTTTAGTGATATTTGTCACACACACACATATATAATTATATCATTTTGTTCGTTTACCACTATTTTTTATCATGTTAAAAATCATGTTATTTTTCCAAAACAAATTATATTAATTATATAGTTGTATATAGTCATATAGACAATAAATATAAATTATAGTATATTAGATTTTCATCTTATCGAATCAACTAATTACATTTTTTTAACACCCTCTCTTTTTACATAAATGTCACGCCATCATAATATCATAAGTGGCAATATCACATATAATCCGTATAACACATGTTAGAGGATAATACAGATCTCTATTAATTAAAACTTTAATACAAATAGTTAACAACAGAATTACAAGTTCAGTCTACTTCACAATCTCGAGTAAACTGTCACACTACGGCTGGCTATTTGATATACATGTTGAATACATACACAAGTTACTAATTACAAAATTCCAAAATATATTGTCAACAAGTGCTATTAACATTGTCATCATATAATGGCTAATCCCAAGATCCTAAAAGCAATGTTAATCCCTACTTCTGCAACTGTGGCTGTTGATTCTCTTTCTGACTTCTTGAACATGTAAGACTCAAAAACGTAAGCTCGGAAGCTCGTAAGTACGCGAGGGTTAGACTCTGCAGAATAAAACGCATAGCACATGAATCACATCCCTATCTCAACCCCTAGTCATTACACACATGTCTCAAATATGATCATAAAGGACCATGAGATCCAGAATTGTGTATATCACAATCCCGGTGGGACCCTTCCTAGGCTAACAAACCGCACACGGCAGTGGTTTGCAAATCCCTGTAGCTCAGGAGCGACCTGACTAAAGGTTCTGCCGTATATATACGCTCAAATGACTGGTTAGGGATAGTCTGCCCACGCGACCACCCATCGCGAATAACAATCTGTATGGAACTCATCACGGACACCCTGAAATGGATCTCATATTATGCACATGAAACACATGTATTAATAATAGAATCATACCTGATGTTCACGTCTCGGTCTCATACACAACACATTTGATAACAATAGCTACATAGCCAAGACTTGTAAAAGAATCGCGCATTTGAAAAGAACTCAGGTACTCACCTGTCTACCAGACAACCTGTCTCAATCACTGAACCCTCTGATCACAACTCGCGGCCCGACTTACTGGTTGCTCGTCCCTGTACACAAAAATGGATCCCAGACGGTTAAATCAAACGTAGAAAATATACATAGCAGACTCGTACACTGATCTCATAACTGAATCTGACCCCAACGATAACCTCAAACGGACCTCAAAGCCCAAAACATAAATCTGGCCCAAAATAGCCTGATCGCAGCCCGTGCTCAACACATCGCTACCGCGCTGGGGATTGTGGTCGCCCTCATGATCTCGACAACGCTTTTATCACTGGCCACACTCCATCTCACCGCCCCACTCTCCATTGTGACCGCACACAAGGGATCGCGACCGCGATCATGGTAGGACTGAATTTCTCTGTTTTGTTTTCATCATTTTCATGGTTGACCAGGGCGTTAAATCTCACAAGCTACGATATACACTGTCTCGATCTGATTCGAGTATGAGGTATCGTTTTGTTTTAATATTTGTTTCAGTTTCGAATCTAATTTTCTTGATGGTGTGTGTTTAATGTTTTGAATAGTTAAAGATTCAATTTCTTTCAAAATATGTCCATCGATTAGATTATGGTTCGAATGTGTTTCTTCCGTCGTAAACATAATAGTTTTGTTGAATGTTGCATACAAGTCTAGATATGTGAAGTCAGTTGTTTGTGATATTGATCTATGCATTTTTAATATGGTATTTAGTATCACCTTATTTTCTCAGCTTTACAAAAAATTCTTCCCATTACGGGTATATGATTTCTTTAGACGTTCAACTTATCAAATAAAGCAAAGAAATTATTTGATGTAGTTTTTGGATAAGAAATAAATGAAGAAATTACAGAATCTTTATTTAATTCTTCCTTGTTGATCAAAAGTCATTTGAATGGAGTAGTGATTGAAACTGAAGATGGGAATCGAGTTTCATGTGGGGAATCGAGTTTCCTTGTCTGTAAATGTTTAGACTTTTATGGGTTGTTATAACATAATTGATAGGATTTTCTAATTTTCTATTTGGATTTACTATTTTAGTTATCGGAAATTGAAATTTCACAATGTGTACTTGGTTTTTTCAAGATCTTTGCAATTTCAAGTGAATTTTTAACAAATATTGTTTCAATTGACTTATGTAGAAATTTGTCCATGGTTATGTGGACAGTTATATTTGAGCAGAGTTTATGATTTTGTAGATGGATTTACTATTTTAGTGATGAGAACTAGAAACTCCTAATTCAGTTCTTAATAGTTCCAAGTAAATCTTTTCATTCAAGTATTGATCAATTGAATTTGCATATATTTGTGGTAGTCGTAGTTTTCTATGTGGATGTTCTTAAAAGTTGTATTTGAATTTTATCAACTTTGTACTTAGAAATTTGTTGAATTAGGATTTTCTGGGCTTAAATTGGACAGATTTTGTGATTTTTCAGTTATGGAAAATTGATCTTTCCAATTTGGATTACGAGAACGGATGTTATAGATGCCGAAGATATGAATACACAGTATTTATTACTCTATTGATGATTTCATTACATGTTTTTTATTACTAATTATATATGTTGCATTCTTTGTTCATGTATAATTTAATTTAAACTATTTTATAACTCTATTTAAAAATTACAAATAAGTACATTTTTAGTATTATATAAGCAAGGGAAAATATAATTCTCTAGATTATATTTGAATACAAATAAGTATATAACATTGAACGTAAATAACTCTATAATAATTAAATTTAAATAAGGTGAAATATTTTTGTAGTTATATATAACGGAAAAAATATAATTCACCTTAACTCTTTCTACTCGCCACGGGTGATCTGCATCCTATGCATCTCTTGCTATGAGATTTCTTCCTAGCAAATCACATCCACCACATTTTGTAATTACGACAGATCATAAATAAGCTAAGAATACTAATCTTCAATGCTTATAAGATGTAAACTTTTGTAGTTATATTAAAGCAAATATAAGTTAGAGCAACTTCTACTTTTGGACACAGTTCGTCACTAACCTGATTTTCGTCATATCCCACAACATTATGTGGTAATATTTGGATACAAATAAGTATATAATACTAAACGTAAATAACTTGATGTGATTTTAAATGTAAATAAGTTGAAAAAAGTTTGTAGTCATCACCATAAATCGACACGTAGCATTTAGAGTTGTAAAAAATAATCAATAAATTTAAACTACGTATATACAAATATAATATAATGTACTTTTAAATTCAAATCAAACCAAATCTAAGAATATTTAATACTCTAATAACTTATTGATTATAATATAATACAATAAAAGTTTGAAAAAAATATAAAATCCCTCTTTCCACACTAATATTACATTAGTGAATTAAAGATGATGACAAACCAATAATTATTTTATTTTTCTTTAATATTTTGTTATTTTCTAATAATTAATGTGTTAATGGTGGTAGTATCGTAGTTAATTAATACATAAAAACACTAAACTTTAAATGTCAAATTATAAAAATAATTAGGCATTACAAGTTTACTACAAACTTGTAAACTATAATTACCCAATTTCTAAAATCCCACAAGGAGATATAATTTTGCATTTTCTATTAATTAAGGGTTTATAATTACATAAGTAGTTTTTAGAAAAACTAGATTCTAATAAAAACTGAAAAAGGTTTTGAGTAGACCGTCACACCAAGAAATAACATGTAAAGAAAAGCTAGATTTTACAAATTACTTTAAATAAGAAAATATATTAATGTCAAATATTGGATGTCTTTTAGAATTAATAATGTACTTAACTAACTGAAAACCAACCAACCATTAATTCTACCAGTAGAATCTAGATACCACAAATTCACCATATATACTCCATATAGCTGTTTATGATATGGTGTATGTTTTCGTAAGCGATTGATAACTGAAATATGAATACTAGCTTGTTTAACATATGAATTTAAATTAAAAGGTGCACCTCGAGTCTAAAAGTATCTTGATATTGTATGAAAATACATTAATTTGCTGAAAGTTATAGTGAATTTTCCAAAGATCATCGTCTCCTTTAGCACTCGATCCATCCCCTTCACTTTCTGCTCTTAATTCCTGCTACCAAATGTGTCATAGTACACAATGTGTTTCCTATAAATCCACTTGGTTTAAGATGCTCATGTCCATATGATTAGGCAGATGATGCAGTTGGGGCAGAAAAAACCTGTCTAACCTCTTCGCTTCTTCATTTGACATAAGGACACAAGATGGATGGAACCTATAAAATACCAAGATGCACATAACTTCAACGTACATAGGCAAAAACTCATTAAACATTAAACTTAGCCAATTTCTATATAATGTAAAATTATATACTCACACAGAAAAACAATCACCCAAAACATATATACAAAGTTTGATATCATAGCCACAATCATAATCCATTGACACCGCCTACTATAGATGGACAAGAGAACAAACCCAAGAACACGTATACATGAATATTTCATCTGCTAGCTAGTTATAGGTTGAGTTTTGTTTCTTTCTTTTATGTGTGTGTGTCTATATATATATATATATATATATATATATATATATATATATATATATATATATATATATATATAAAGAGAGAGAGATAAAGAGAGAAAAAAAATCATTGTGAAACATAATTTTGGTACAGAACTGTGAAACCAACTTTCAAAATTAAATAACATAAAAACAATAAATTTTTAAAACAAAAAAATATACCTTAAAATAAGACTGAATATTCAACACCACTGAATATTCTACATTGAATGCTTTGAGTTGTATATATTTAATATGAAATAAACGCTATAAAATTAAATATTCAACATCGAATATTAATTCTGCAGTTTTGTACAAAAATTTAATTTCTGCAACGTTTTCAACCATATATATATACCTAATCAAGTAACCTACTTTGAAATTACGTATATTAGTCATAGGCAGGGTAAGTGTTTTTTTATTATGGCATTTAATGACATCTTACGTACGCATGCTAGAAGAAAACAAATTGACTAACATGTCAATGTAAACCAACAACACTTTCAAGATTCAAGAATTTCTGGCTTTATACTTTACAATCAGAGTTAATTATGATACATAACTAATTCTTGAGAATCATAATTCAATTAAAGAAGTTCATACCAGTCACCACGACACCTTTCACACTGCACAATCAAATTATCCGGGTTGTAGGGAAACTCACACTTGCAATACCTTCATATATATAGCACCAAGTTGAAAGAAAATAAAAGAGGGACTCACACGACAACACGATCAGGGACACACTCTCCAGTTGTTGTCTTGTATTTGCGACGACAAAAATAGTCCTTAAAGCCAACCATGCATAGCTTTCTATACCTTTCTAATGAATGAACTGCACACTTCCCTTTGATTTTATTGGAACTTAAAGTATCATAATGATCCGACAAAAATAATTCCATCCAACCATGAAATTGTCTCCTGCCTACTTTCGTCTCTTATGGACGATAATACCACCTAACACTGACGTTCACATTGTTTTCATGAACGGACTCAAGTTTCTCTACTAGAGCGATGCATGGAGGTCGAGGGGATTTATCAGCCCTCAACAACACTGAGTCTCCCACTACAAAAAATTGCAAACCACTGTCAATTCTCAAAAAATAAAAAAACCGCTTTATCTATACAGTGTTGGCCCCGACCCTAAGCCTGGTTCATCTGAGCTGCTACCCAAGGCCCACTAGGTAAGGGCCCAATTTTTTTCCCATATATACCCTACGCCTAAAGCTGATGTCGCTTACTTCTGCTCAGTTTGCTCCTTACAAACTCACATTGTGCGCCCTCTAAAGCAATTATTTGTAGGTTCCAATCAATCATCGATAATCATGCGATTATGCGAATGTTCCAATCACGCAATCAAAAGAATATGGAATGTATGGCAGCAACCCTTCGATTGTCAATGCTCACAGAGTCACGGGTAGACTCCATGTCTCTTTGCATTCTACTTTTCAGTTTTTATTTTTTAAAATTCTCAATCTCTTCAATCTCTTCCTTAATACTCATCTATTAAAAGCGCAACACTCGTTACATTAATTAATTGAATATTGATTTGTCGATTTATTCACTGGTATGTAATTTGTAGATATGTGGAGTGACCAAAGTGTGACGATTGGCTCATTCTTACACCAAAGAAGGTATTGTTATTTCCTTTCATATTTTCATCAATTTTTTCTAATCTACTATTATTTTATAAAATTATATTGTATAACTTTGATTTTGATTTTGATTTGCTAACTTGAATGAGTTTGAATGTGATGCTAACTTGAATGAGAATAATGTTAATTTGGATGAAAATGAAGTCAACTTGAATGAAGATGAATGTGATGATATCTTGAATGATAATAATACTAATTTGAATGAAAATGATTCTAATTTAGATGAAAATGTTACTAAATTAGATGAAAATGTTACTAAGTTGAATGAAATTATTTATGATCCAAGATTTAAAAATAGTTTACTAATTAAGGAACATAGGATGGTTTATGATCAATATTGTGTAACATGTATTTCTCTATGCATGACATGGCGAAACCATTCCACATTTCTTGTGACATTGTTTATCTTAAACAATTTATTATCTAAACCATCCTATGTTCCTTAATGAGTTATCTAAACTATTCCTAAATCTCGGATCATAAACATTTTCATCTAAATTAGTAACATTTTCATATAAATTTGAATTATTTTCATTCAATTTAGCATTATTCTCATTCAAGATATCATCACATTCATCTTCATTCAAGTTGACTTCATTTTTATCCAAGTTAACATTATTCTCATTCAAGTTAGCATGACATTCAAAATCATTCAAGTTAGCAAATCAAAATCAAAGTTATACAATATAATTGTATAAAATAATAACAGATTAGAAAAAAATTGATGAAAATATGAAAGCAAATAACAATACATTCTTTGGTGTTAGAATGAGCCAATCGTCACACTTTAATCACTCCACATATCTACAAATTACATACGAGTGAATAAATCGACGAATCAATATTCAATTAATCAAAGTAACGAGTGTTGCACTTTTAATAGATGAGTTTTAAGGAAGAGGATGAAGAGTTTGAGAATTTCAAAAAATAAAAACTCAAAAGTAGAATGCAAAGATACAAGGAGTCTACTCGTGACTCTATGAGCGTTGCCATAGCCTCGACAATCGAAGGGTTGCAACCGCACATTCCATATTCTTCTGATTGCCTAATTGAAACATTCACATAATCTCGTGATTATCGATGATTGATTGGAACCTACACATAATGTGAGTTTGTGAGGAGCAAGCTGAGCACAACTAAGCGACATCAGCTTTAGGCCTTGGGTATATATGGGAAAAAATTTGGGCCCTTACCTACTGGGCCCTGGGTAGCAGGCTCAGGGCCGGGGCCAACACTGTATAGATAAAGTGGTTTTTTATTTTTTTGAGAATTGACGGTGGTTTGCAATTCTTTTTTGCAGTGGGAGATTGTGTTGTTAAGGGCTGATAAATCCTCTCGACCTCCATGCATCGCTCTAGTAGAGAAACTTGAGTCCATTCATGAACACAATGTGAACGTCACTGTTAGGTGGGTATTATCGTCCAGAAGACAAGAAAGGATCCAGGAGACAATCTCATGGTTCGGTGGCATTTTTTTGTCGGATCATTATGATACTTTAAGTTCCAATAAAATCAAAGGGAAGTGTGCAGTTTATTCGTTAAAAAGATATAGAAAGCTACGCAATGTTGGCCCCATGGACTATTTCTGTCATTGCAAATACAGCCGGAGAGTTTGTCCCTGATCAAGTTGTCGTGTGAGTCCCTCTTTTATTTTCTTTCAACTTGGTTCTATATATATATATATATATATATATATATATATATATATATATATATATATATATATATATATATATATATATATATATATATATATATATATATATATATATATATGTAAAAGTCACAATTTTTGAACCAACTCAAATTAAGAACTGATTTATTGGGATTTTTATTATACGAAGGTATTGCAAGTGGGAGTTTTCCTACAACCCAGATAATTTGATGGTGCGGTGTGAAAGGTGTCGTGACTGGTATGAACTTCTTGAATTGAATTATGTTCTTGAATTGAATTATGATTCATAAAATTTAGTTGTGTATCATAAATAACTCTGATTTTAAAGTATAAAGCATACATTCTTGAATCTTTAAAGTGTTGTTGATTTTAAAGTATAAGATATCATTGCCGTAAAATAAAAAACTTACCCGGCCTATGACTAATATACGCAATTTCAAAGTACGTTACTTGATTTGGTATATATATATATATATATATATATATATATATATATGGTTGAAATCGTTGCAGAAATTAAATTTTGGTACAAAACTGCAGAATGAATATTTGATGTTGAATATTTAAAAGTATAACGTTTATTTAATGTTAAATATATAAAATTCAGAGCATTCAATGTAGAATATTCAGTGGTGTTGAATATTCATATTTCAAGGTATATATTTTTGTTTTAAAAATTATTTATTTTTACGTTATTTAATTTTGAAAGTCGGTTTTACAATTCTGTACCAAAATTAGGTTTCACAATGATTCTCTCTCTCTCTCTCTCTCTCTCTCTCTCTCTATATATATATATATATATATATATATATATATATATATATATATATATATATATATATATATACACACACACACACCCACCCCACACACACACACATAAAAAAGAAACAAAACTCAACCCATAACTAGCTAGCAGATGAAATATTCATGTATATGTGTTCTTGGGTTTGTTTCCTTGTTCATGTATAGTAGTAGGCAGTGTCAATGGATTATGATTGTGGCTATGAAATCAAACTTTGTATACGTGTTGTGGGTGATTGTTTTCCGTGTGAGCATATAAGTTTACATTTTGTAAAAATGGGCTAAGTTTAATATTTAGTGAGTTTTTGTCTATGTATATTGAAGTTATGTGCATCTTGGTATTTTGTAGGTTTCATCCATCTTGTGTCCTTTTGTCAAATGAAGAAGCGAAGAGGTTAGACAGGTTTTTCTGTCCCAACTGCATCATCTGCCTAATCATATGGACATGAGCATCTTAAACCAAGTGGATTTATAGGAAACACATTGTGTACTACGACACATTTGGTAGCAGGAATTAAGAGCAGAAAGTGAAGGGGATGGATCGAGTGCTAAAGGAGACGATGATTTTTGGGAAATTCACTATAACTTTTAGCAAAATAATGTATTTTCATACAATATCAATATACTTTTAGACTCGAGGTGCACCTTTTAATTTAAATTCATGTATTAAACAAGCTATTATTCATATTTCAGTTATCAATCGCTTACGAAAACATACACCATATCATAAACAACTGTATGTAGTATATATGGTGAATTTGTGGCATCTAGATTCTATAAGTAGAATTAATGGTCGGTTGGTTTTCAATTAATTAAGTGCATTATTAATCCTAATAGACATCCAATATTTGACATTAATATATTTGCTTATAGAAAGTAATTTGTAAAATCTAGCTCTTCTTTACATGTTAGTTTCTTGGTGTGATGGTCTACTCAAAACCTTTTTTGGTTTTTATTAAAATCTAGTCTTTCTATAAAAAAAAAAACTACTTATGTATTTTATAAACCCATATTTGATAGAAAATGCAAATTTATATATGCTTGTGGGATTTTAGAAATTGGGTAATTATAGTTTACAAGTTTGTTTTAAACTTGTAATGCCTAATTATTTTTATATTTTGACATTTAAAGTTTACTGTTTTTATGTATTAGTTAACTACGGTACTACCACCATTAACACATTAATTTTTAAAAAATAACAAATTATTAATGAAAAATATAATAATTATTGGTTTGTCATCATCTTTAATTCACTAATGTAATTTTAGTGGGGAGAGTGGGGTTTTGTATTTTTTTTTAAACTTTTATTGTATTATATTACAATTAATAAGTTATTATAATATTAAATTTTGTTGGATTTGATTTGATTTGAATTTAAAAGTAGATTATATAAGATTTGTATAGATGAAGTTTAAATTTATTGATTATTTTTTACAACTCTAAATGCTACGTGTCGATTTATGGTGATGACTACAACCTTTTTTAAACTTATTTACATTTAAAATCACATCAAGTTATTTACGTTTAGTATTATAAACTTATTTGCATCCAAATATTACCACGTAATGTTGTGGAATATGAAGAAAATCAGGTTAGTGACGAACTGTGTCCAAAAGTAAAACTTGCTCTAACTTATATTTGCTTTAATATAACTACACATGTTTTACATCTTATAAGCATTGAAGATTATTATTCTTAGTTTTTTTTTAATGATTTGTCTTAATTATAGAATGTGGTGGATGTGATTGGCTAGAAATCTCATAACAAAAGATGCCTAAAGTTGAGGTGAATTATACTTTTTCTTGTATGGGATAATTGCTAGAAAAACCCCAAAATTGTCAGTTTTTCTGTGATTAAAACCTCAAACCATTTTTCATTGCATAAAAAACCTCGAACTAATTAAAATCAGTAAATCAAGATTTTATCAACGGGTAACCGGTTGAATCGATTATTAATTCTACGTAAACCGGTAAATAACCTACGTGAATAAATTTTAATTGTTGAAACCGGTTGTCAAGTATTACAAATCATTAAAACCCTCCGTTGATGATGTAATCCTGTCTAAAAACTACAATTAAAAATTATCAACGAGGTTTAAATGATGTGTAATACATGACAACCGGTTTTCAACAATTAATATATATTCCACGTAGGTTATTTACCGGCCCACGAAGGATTAATAACCGGTTTCAACCGGTTACCCATTGATAAAACCTTGATTTACTGATTTTTAGTTAGTTCGGGGTTTTTAATGCAACGAAAAATGGTTTGGGGTTTTAATCACAAAAAGCTGACAAGTTTGAGGTTTTTTGCACAATTATCCCTTCTTTTATATATAACTACAAATATATTTCACCTTATTTAAATTTAATCATTATAGAGTTATTTACGTTCAATGTTATATACTTGTTTGTATTCAAATATTATCTAGAGAATTATATATTTTCCCTTGCTTATTTAAAAATAAAAAATGTACTTATTTGTAATTTTTAAATAGTGTTATAACATAGTTTAAATTAAATTATACATGAACAAAGAATGCAACATATATAATTAATAATAAAAAACATGAAATGAAATCAACAATAGAGTAATAAATACTATGCATTCATATCTTCAGCATCTATAACATACGTTCTGGTAATCCGAATGGGAAAGATCAATTTTCCATAACTGAAAAATCAATCTGTCCAATTTAATCCCAGAAAATCCTAATTCAACAAATTTCTAAGTATAAAGTTGATAAACTTCAAATACAACTTTCAAGAACATCCACATAAAAAACTACGACTAACACAAATATATGCAAATTCAATTGATCAATACTTGAATGAAAAGATCTACTTGGAACAATTAAGTAAGCTGAATTAGGAGTTCCTATTTCTCATCACTAAAATAGTAAATACATCTAGAAAATCATAAACTCTGCTCAAATATAACTGTCCACAAAAACATGGATAAATTTCTGCATGAAATTCAATTGAAACAATAATTGTTAAAAATTCACCTGAAATTGCAAAGATCATGAAAAAAAGCAAGTACCCATTGAAAAATTCTAATTTTCGATAACTAAACTAGTAAATCCATCAAGAAAAATACAAAATCCAGTCAATTCTGTTATAACAACCCACAAAACCCTAAACATTTATAGACAAGAAAACTCGATTCCCCACATGAAACTCGATTCCCATCTTCAGTTTCGATCACTAATCCATTCAAATGACTTTTGATCAACAAGGAACAATTAAATAAAGCTTCTGTAATTTCTTCATTTTTTTTCTTATAAAAAAACTACATCAAATAATTTCTTTGCCTTAGTTGATGAATTGAACATTTGAGAAAATCGTATACCCGTAAAGGGAAGAATTTTTTGTAAAGCTGAGAAAATATGGTTATACTAGAAACCATAAAAAATGCATAGATCAATATCACAAACAACTGACTTCGCATATCTAGACTTGTATGCAACATTCCACAAAACTATTATGTTCACGAAGGAAGAAACACATTCGAACCATAATCTAATCAATGCACATATTTAGAAAGAAATTTAATCTTTAGCTATTCAAACCATATAAGTCACACCATCAAGAAATCAGATTCGAAACCGAAACAAATATGTAAAACAAAATGATACCTCATACTCGAATCCGATCGAGACAGTGTATATCGTAGCTTGTGAGATTGTTCCCAATGTGGCGATGGTGTGCATATCAACCGAGGAAGAGAAGAGACGAGATTAAATGGGGGCTAGGGTTTTTGGAAGAGAGAAAAATGGGGGCTAGGGTTGTTGGAAGAGAAAAAGAAATGTGCAGATGTTTGGACAAGACTAGACAAAGACATATTAATTTTTCGTCCCTAGGGTTTGACAGTTTACCCCGATTCAGTCCCTCAACCTTAATAATCCCAAAATTTATCCCTATTTTGCTAATTTTGTCCGGTTTTAGTCACTCGTCCGTTAAAGTTAACGGCACAACCATTAAATTTGTAATAATGACAGTTTTACCATTTGCACTGTGACGCTTTTAGTCCCTATGATTTTATTATTTACCACTTATAGTCCAAAATTTATTTTATTTTTTCTTTATAATTATATTATTTGTTTTACTTGTAAACACACTTGTTTTATTTATAAATATACTTATGTTTTAGTATTTTATTTACATTTACTGTTGTTAGCATTTTATTTATAGATTTAATTTTTATTTTAAATAAAATTTTATATTTTCTTTACTAATTTATTTAAAAGTTTATATTCCTTATTAATTTTAATTTTTATAATATTATTGTTGACATTTATATATGTGATTTTTATTGGTTGTGTTTATGTAAAGTTAATTAATTTATATAATCTTAAAGTTAATAATGAATATAAGCTTATAAATAATGAAAATAAAAATGTTTAGATGATTAAAAATAAATTTATAAATAAAATACTGACAATAGTAAATATAAGTAAAATACTAATAAATAATTATATTTATAAATGAGTAAATTACATAAATCGTCCCTGTGGTTCGGCTCAGGTTATGGAAATGGTCCCTAGCTCAAAGTAAGTACATGGAAAGTCCTAAAAATTGAAAAGTTGCTACAAATCAGTCCTTCAAACTAACTGCCGTTAAATAAAGGTTAAATATGAGGGGTAAAATCGTCTTTTTACCTATACAGGGACCATTTATGAAAATTTTTTAATATGCTTTTATTTTTTAGTTTCTATTATTATTATTATTATTATTATTCTCATCATCATCATCATCATAGTTAATTAATTTTTTTGATTAAAATTAATATAAATTAGATTGATTTTGTTTAAAAAATTCAAATCAACACAATTAATTTAAATTAATTTTGTTCATGAAGTTTTTAAGTATTTGTTGAATATTCTTGAGTTTTTTTTAATGTTTTTGAATCAACAACCACCCCCATCCACCACTGTGAAGCACCATCATCATCACCGTATTGGCCATTGCCGTCAACAAAGAAGATATTATATCCAAAAACACACTTAAGACCCTAAACACAAAACACAAACCTTACATAGATTTGTGATACCAATAACACAAATCTCATTGAATTTGGAACAAATATCTAGAACAAATTTTAAAAGATTTTGAAACCCTTTGAAAAAATCCAGATCAAAATTTGAAAAAACCTTCAAGAAACCCAAATCAGATCCAAAACGAAAAATTTCAGACCAATACTGTTGAAGAAATGCAAATCGAAAATCCAAACACAAATCTAAAACATGAAAGTCAGATTTGAAATTTAAAACTACACAAAATTGGTCACAAAACTACCAGATCTAACCTCAAATCTAGAACATGAAAATTGGAGGTGTTTAGAGCAGGGGTTCAAAATCGGAGCCAAATGTGAAGAAGACGGAGTTGGGGTTGGTTGAATGAACATAAACAAAACCCAGAAAAAAGTACGAACCAGATCTGGAGCCAAGCATGGTTTGAAGCCTTGAAGCAGGACCCAAAAACGAGTACGAACAAGAACCTAGAAATCGAAGCTGAGATCTGGTTTAAAAACCTCAAAACCGGTCACGAAATCCAGATCTTGTTTCAATAGTACGAGGAAGAGTGGCGGTTACATATGGTGATAATCGTGGAAGCGGTGGCGGTTCCGGAGGAATGCGGTGAGGTTTCCGACAGACATGACTTTGTTCTTCATGGCAATGTTGTAGATGACCGGAAATAGTTCCATTGAAGATGGCCGGAAATGTTGAAGATATGTTGAAGATGAATGACCAATGTTGAGTTGAAGATGAATGGCCAAATGTTAACCACAATTAATGCCCATTTAAAATGGTTTTTGTTTTATTTAATAATAATGATGATGATAATAATGATAATAATAATAATAATAATAATAATAATAATAATAATAATAATAGAAATTAAAAAATTATAAGAATATTAAAAAATTTTCATAAATGGTCCCTGTATATGTAAAAAGACGATTTTACCCCTCATATTTAACCATTATTTAACGTCAGTTAGTTTGAGGGACTGATTTGTAGCAACTTTTCAATTTTTAGGACTATCCATATAGTTAAGCTAGGGACCGTATCCATAACCTGAGCCAAACCACATGGACGATTTATGTAATTTACTCTTATAAATAGAACAATTGTATATATAAATAAAATAAAATAACAATAAATAAAAAGATAAGCGTTGGACTATAAATGAAAAATAATAAAACCATGAGGACTAAAAGTGTCATGGTTGAAATGGGTAAAAATGTCATTATCGCAAAGTTAACGGTTTTACTGTTAAGTTTAACGGTTAAGGGACTAAAACTGGACAAAATTAGCAAAGTAGGAATCAAATTTGGGATTATTAAAGTTGGATGACTGTATCCGGGTAAACCATCAAATCACAGGAACGAAAAATGTCTTTTACTCAAAAAATTAATATACTATAAAAATGTAAGGGTAAATTACAATTTTCGTCGATGTTGTTATATATAAATTATGATTATGATCCTTTTCACGTTGAAATTATAATTTCAGTATATATGATTGTCGTTTTGTTATGCTTTTAGTCCTTTGACCAATCATTTTTTTTAAATGACCATTTTGTCATTTTAACTTTGTTTCACTTTTGGTCCCTAATTAATTCCTTTCTTTTTTATATTATTTTAATTAATTTAATCCTATTATTAATTATTTGATATTTAGTTTTTTTCTTATTGTTACAATTTAAGTAAAGTATTATTTTTTAATATGTTTACTTTTACAATTATTCAATTATATATACATTTATATTTTAAATTTTTTATTACTTTTCTTTTTTAAAACTTATAATTATTTATATATATAATTTATTTATCTTTTTTAATATTATATATTACTGATAAAAATATTTACTTATCTTTAATTTATTTATTTTGTTAAGTGAATGTATTTTGATTTATTTTAGAATACATACATGCATGCATGTATGTATGTATGTATATGTATATATATCTACACATATATAACATTTTAATAAAATATATTGTTATTCCAATATCAACAATTAATTCAACAATCAAGCAATAAGAACAAGAATACAAATCACAATTAACCAAATGATTATATTGCTAAGATGAGAGAATTACACTGCTGTTCTTGAATGCACAAAATGCCAAGCTGACCTAGCCGTACACACCTTACAATTCCGTGCAAAAAGTACGTACATCTACAATACTACTATTCTATTGATATACACATACAAAGTATTGAGTAATTACAAAATATACCAAGGACTATTACATTCATAAACAAAATATTAATCCCAACATTCTTCCCCTTTTATGAATAGTAATCAGTCTTTAGTCTTTAAGGCCTAGCTTCATCTCAAATCTTCTGATGCTTCTTCTGTTTCTCAATCTTGATTCAATCTTTGCCACAAAATCAACAACCATTCTTCTATTACCTGGACTCATGCCACCACCTTTCAAACATCGCATCATATCATAATCAAGAACTCCTTTCAGAGCCATCATCACCTTCTGAAGAGTACCATCAGATTATTTATTTAGCTCTATCATCCGCATGACTCTCTTATTTTGATTCTTATTTTTGTATATCACAACCGGATGCTTGTCAAGAACCACTTGACACTCTTTCAGCTTCTCAATATTTTTTATATGTCTGTTTGGTGTTGTGATATTTATCATTCTCATCCCTCTTTCAACACCAATATGTAAGTCTTGAATTGACATTAGGACCAACTTGGTGTGCATAAAATGAAATATGGATTTAAGAGCAAATCTGCAGTTTTCTTCTCTCTTATTCCGACATAACTCATCAAAAAGGTCTTCAACATCAACCAGATTCACCTTGAACAAATCAGCTTCACTAAACTGATATGTTTTCCCATCAAATCAGCTTCACTAAACTGATATGTTTTCCCATCATCTCTTGTCATTGTGAATGTAGGATAAAAGATATTGACAAATCTATCTTTGTCAATTCTTATAAGCTCAACTATCCTATGTTCACTTCTCACATCTTGTATTGGTTGAGTTTTATTCTGGAGAAAGTGAGCATAGTTAACCAGATTCAGCATGTTTGACTCAATTACTCTAAATAGCTTCACAAACGAACATGGAGTATACTTTTTGCAGAATATTTTTTTCTCCAAATAATCTTCCAAAAGTGAAAGCCTATTCCTCTTTTTAATAAATTCAGCATTTAGCTTTCATGATAACTTGAGCTTTTTGACTTTCTTTTTACTGACTTCATCTTCATTCAGTAAGCTCAACATGTCATTAATTTCTTTTTGGAGAACTTGATAGGACTATAATTTTATGCGTTTCCGGTATCATTTTGGGCTCATTTTAAGCACCGATGCTTTGTAACTTCCATATTATTATTCCAAATTTGTGTTTCAGGGCAAGAAGTCAAATGGAAGCAACTCGAGAAAATTTAGCGCGAACCGAGCCGGTGGGGGCGCAGACCTGTGTCACCCTACGCTGCAAAACAGAACTATTGTGATTTAGAGAGCACTAACCCCAGGGGGGGGGGGGGGGGGCGCAGGCCTACGTTTGTGCGGCGTAAAAAGACTGCGGACGCGTTTTTTAGCCTAAAACCCTAATTTTCACTCCCTCTATAAATAGAGGTCGATGGCAGCCGATTTCAAGAGTCCCGAAGTGTTGAAAAAAGTGGCAAAGCCCTGCCGGAGTTAATTCACGATCCGATTACGAAGACAGTGGATTGCACCCGTTCGAGGCTACGATGATGTCTCCAACCATTCCTGGTGAAGAGCACATGATCAGCGGCTAAACCACCATAGCCATTTGCGAAGGATATACGGCTAAGTTTTACATTCTGGAATTTCACTTTATGTTTGATGTATTTCGTGTTTCTTGATTACTTTATGTGTAATGCAAATGATAAACATTCAGTTAATATTATGAGTAAATAAATGGTTAGATTGGTAAAAGCAAGATAGTTCATGGTGGTATTATTATTTGTGCCGAGTCCAGTAGTTTAGGGACTGAGACAAGTAATGAATATTGCATGCGTTATGCCGAGATTTATAGGTTAAAGTATTATGATTAATTTGACTACGCAACTGATTATGTCTATGTGATTGTTGCATGAAATTCAAGTGAGTAATAACTTATGACGTAGTGATCCCATAAATGGTTATCTTCGATTTGCTTGTTAATCAATTCGTTA
Organism: Centrapalus pauciflorus; assembly: GCA_020465985.1. NCBI lineage: Eukaryota > Viridiplantae > Streptophyta > Magnoliopsida > Asterales > Asteraceae > Centrapalus > Centrapalus pauciflorus. Next base: position 441,391 of record JAANYP010000257.1, read on the forward strand.
GTTGCTTGCCGTAGTTTTAGTTATAATTTAGTCGTAATCATTATTCCAAACAAATCACTCATTTCACAATTTAATTACTTTTAATAAACTAAAGAAACTAGATAATCAACCCTAATTCACATACGCACTCCCTGCGGATTCAACCATTACTTCTCTAAGCTAATAGTTAGATTTAAGGTTATTTTTACAGGCCACAACGACGGCTCGTCAGATTTTGGCGCCGTTGCCGGACATTGGTAACGTTAGTTAGGGCTAGAAGTTAGTTAAGTTTTACGTACTTTAGTTTGATTATTTTTAGTCTTTAATTTCCTATTATTAAAAATCACATAAAAAATTAAAAATTCTAAAAAAGTAATCGTAGTCCTCTACTTTACCACAAAAAATTATAATTAGTTTAATTGAGTAATTTAATTTAAGGTTTTAATAGTTTATGCTCACACGTCGATCGGCTAGAGGATTGCCGCTACAATTCGAACTCGAAATCGAAAAAGTAGCAAAATCTCACCGAAAGATTGTTAGGATACAAAAATAACAAAGATTAATCACGGAGAATTCAAGCGATCAGTGTATACATACGGAGGACGATAACGAGCGAGAGGAAGAGATTCCTACTTTAGAAGGTCATCCGATTTCGCCAGGAAATCGTGAGCAAGAAAAACCTGAGCGCGTAGTTATTAGGATGGGTGAACACGCGAGAAGGACGGTTGAGTCACATTACTGCCTAGGTGATGTGCCTGACCCTTCTCCTATTCGATACCCTGAAAATGAGAACAAACCTGAAGTTCGTCCTCAATTATTCCAAATTCTTCCTATTTTCCGAGGGATGCCAAGTGAGGAACCATATGAGCATTTAGCTGAGTTTACGACTATTTGTAAAGCTAACCATGTTCGAGGTATAACCACCGACGATTTAAAACTTCGTTTATTTTATTTCTCGTTAAAAGAGAAAGCTAAAAATTGGTTTGTATCGTTACAGACCAATATCATCACGACATGGGATCAAATGAAAAGAGAACTTCTCAATGAATACTATCCCATTAGTAAAACCACTGAGAAAAAAAGGAATTTACCGGGTTTAAACAAAAACATGGTGGACAATTCTACAAAGCATTTGATCGTATGAATGACTTGTTGAGAGCTTGTCCACATCACGAAGTGCCTAAATGGATGCTTATCAAAACATTTTTTGATGGTGTGAATCAAGAGAGTTGCAACATGGTTATTGCTGCCACAAGAGGCACGTTTTTAGCAAAAGAAGACGATGAGGCTTGGGAGTTACTGAATCAACTCGGTAAGGGTCATAAGGTTCAAGCTGGTTCTGAGAACAGCATAGGAGTTCAAGTGATGGGCATAGATAATGCCTGGAAACGTGAGGTTAAGAGTGAAATTTTAGAGCTAGGTAAGAAAATGGATCAACTGATTAAGGGTCTTAAATCAAACCCTAATGTATCAGTTAATTGTGTCACATGCGGTGATCCATCTCATCATTCCGAAGCATGTCCTCAAGTGCTGACCACTGAGAAATTTGTTAACGAAGTCTATGGTTTTAGAGCTCACAGGGAGAGGGATAACCCATTTTCAGAAACGTATAATCCAGGATGGAGAAATCATCCTAATTTCCAGTGGAAGAATGACCAGACTACCGATCATCAATCTAAACCTAGGTACGAACCACCACGAAAAAAATATCAGTATGGTTCTACCTCTGCTGCTAAAGACGAGCGATACTATAAGTCAAACCAATGTGACCAACCTCATTTCCAAGTGGAAACGAACATGATTTCTTCACAATTATCGGAGTTCGTAGAATTTATGAAGCAACAGTAAGCTATCAGTACAACGACCATGGAGCTCTTAAGCCGCCAGATGGATCAGATAGCTGAGTCGCTCACAAGAAGAGAAGAGGGAAAGCTTCCGAGCAATACTGTCCCTAATCTTTCGCATGCTCATAACAAAGATAAAAAACATGAGATAAACAAAGTAATAGAAGTATCTAAGGTAACTACCCTGAGAAGTGGTAGGGAAGTAGATAACAACATTGAGATGCCTAAAGAGCAAGAGATAGAAGAAGATACCGACACTGAGGTCGTGTATGAAGAAAAAGAGGATCCAAAAAAATGAGGCTCCTAAAAAAGTCAATTTCAAGGAGCCGATATTCCAACTCCCAAAGTTGGGGAGGTGGTTAAGGATCAGGACACCACAGTTCCTCTTCCTTATCCTGCTGCCTTAGAAAATCCTAAATCTTCTCCTTATGGAAAGAGAGGCCCACAACCAGAGGATTTGTGGGATTTGTTTAATCAAGTTAAGATCAATATTCCTTTGATCAAAGCTATTCAACAAGTTCCCTCTTATGCCAAATTCTTAAAAGATCTATGCCACCAAAGATAAAGTTTAAGGTCTCACTTCCAAAGCAGATCAATCTAACTGAACAATTAAGTGCAGTAGTTTCCAGTTCCTTGCCTCCTAAGCTTAAAGATCCTGGATCACCATTGATTCCAGTGACAATTGGCAATGTGCAAATAAAGAAAGCACTGCTTGATCTTGGAGCTAGTGTTAATATTCTACTCGGAAACTTGTTTGACAAACATGATCTAGGCCAGTTCAGACGACTGATATAATCTTACAGCTGGCAGATCGGTCAACAAAATACCCAAGGGGTATTCTATCAGACGTTACAGTAAAGGTTGAAGATTTTTACTATCCAGTTGATTTTCTAGTCTTCGACACAGAAAGTTCCGTAGGAGACAATCAACCAGCTATTATCTTAGGTAGACCTTTCTTAGCCACTATTAGCACCCAAATTAATTGTAGAACGGGAGCCTTAGATATCACGTTTGGTAATTCTAAACTAAGATTGAATGTGTTTTTTAATGCTTCGAATGTCGCTGCTATTGATTCAGAGTGTTATCTGATCGATATGGTAGACGAACTTGCGCAACAGCATAGTTCGTTAATCAACACCATAGACACTACTGAGTTATTTTTCGCTGAGCATGACATAGCTAAGATGAATTCTCATGAGTGTAACGAATTAAAGGTAGTCATGGAATCCACACTAGAATCAAGACAACCGTCGTGGACCCATAGGACTGAAAAATTACCTACTAATTTGCCTCAATCAGCAAAGCCTTCAATAGAACAACCACCTGTTCTAGAATTGAAGGAGTTGCCAGTACATCTAAAATACACTTTTCTAGGTCAGAATAACACTTTGCCTGTCATAATCTCATCGGATCTGACTGAAGCGCAAGAAAAAGCCTTACTGTAAGTGTTAGTTAAATATAAAGAAGCAGTATGATGGACTATAGCTGGTCTATAAGGAATTAGTCCTACGTTGTGTATGCATCGAATCATTACTTATCCAGAAGCTAAACCAACACGGGACGCACAAAGGAGCAAATCCTAATGTAACACCCAAAAATTCGTAAAACAATTAAATAATGATTTTCTATGACATAAGAATGGATTAATATGGTGTTTGGATATAATTAGTATAATTATTTCAAAACTATTTATTTGGGTATTGAATTATTAAATAAATGCAAGTTTTAGCATTTTGTTTGTATTTGTTAAATAAAGGATGGTTAGTGGGAGGGGTGTGTGTTTTAAAGAGATGAAAGTTGGAGGGTTGGGGGTGGCCAAAGGCCAAACCCCCTCCCCTTTTTCTCTTCTTGATTGTCCAACACAAGCCACACACACACACACTTTCAATTTTTTTGTTTCAAAAAGAAAGAAGAGAGAAAGAGAAAGGAAGTTAGGGTTTTTGGGAGTTTGATGAGAAAATGTGAAGATTGAAGCTCAAAACTTTGATTTTGGAAGCATCTTGGAAGGTATAAAGATCTCCTTTGTTGAATTACAATAGCCTGGATTTCACGTCAATTCGTGATTTGAAATTACCCCTGACGAGTTTCATATTAATATTCTATGGCTTCCTCTTCATTTCTCTCCATTTCACCATTGTTGGAGAATAGAGCCCTAAATGGGTTTTGTTGGATTGAGTTAATAAATGATTCTAAAATCAAGTATAATTTAATGTTTATGGTTTATAAATGTATTTGGGTCATATAAATGTGATTCATTGGGTTAGATAGGTGATTGGAGTGAAAACCCAAGTTGGAGCTCCATTTGAGCTCCAATGGAGTATGGAAGTTGGATTGCATTAAAATGCTATGTTATGGTATAATGTGTTTAGAAAGTATTCATTTATTTTACTAAAGTGTTTTCATGTGTCGGGAAACACAAAACACGTGCAAGAACTCAAATTGGTGTTTTTAGTCTAAACCGCATGACACGTGTTCGGTGAAATGCCTCAATGAGTTCCTGAGCATTTTGGGATTGATTTTTAATGTTTAAATATAAATTGTATCTCTAAACATAGAAAAAATATGTTTAATATTGCTATGGGATTGGTTATAATTGAATACAAGCTCAATTGGAGCTCGGTGTTGTCGGTTGGAGCTTTCGGTCATTTTAGGACTCGTTCGGAGTCCGTATGAACTCCATGGAATTGTGGAATGTTAGAAAATAATTATAATATGTTTAGAAGTGTTAAAGTTATCTTAGTATTCTACTTATATGGTTGGTAAAGTCCCTTGTTAATGATAGAAGCATTGATGGAGGTTGTGAGGGAGTTGAGTGCATTTATGACATTAAAAGTGCAGTTGGACGAAATCAAAAACATGGTTGTGGTGCTACCCCCTGGGTAGCACCATGATTACTCTGCTGTCCTAGAATTTCTATTTGGTTGGTCGGGGGTCGGTGCTTGGGTCTCATACTTCCAATACGCCTCTAAATTAAGTGTTTAAAGGGTTTGAGGGCCTTTGATCCATTCCAGAATTTGTAGGGCCTCATTTGGACTTAGTGCTTTCGGTTTGATGACCCAATACTTTTAGCCCACTTAGAAGCTTGTATTGTGTTTGGGAGCTTACGGGTACACGTTATGAATGCTTTTAGGTGAATTGAGTCAAAAGAGCTTGATTGTAAGCTTTATCCATTTTCCGGGGTATTGTGACTTTATTGGAAGGCTTTGGAATCTTGTAAACTGATCACTGCGAGTTCTAGCATTAGTTTTTACATAATGTTCATGTATCTTGTTGATTTACCTCATTGAACATATCGTTGAACTAATTGTTGATATCATGATAATAGTAGCTTGTTTGTTCTTAATTCTTACATGTTGATTCATTGGGCATATGTGAGGCACCTCAAGCCTCACTGTACTTGTTAAGCTTTCATTTGACCTCATCTGGATATCCATGGAAACGTTGGGCTAGCTCTAAGCCTAAATTGAGCAATACATTGGACTAGCTCTAAGTCTAAATTGAGCAACACGTTGGACTAGCTCTAAGTCTCAATTGAGCAATATGTTGGGCTAGCTCTTAGCCTAAATTGGGCAATCAATCTTGTCAATAGTTGGACATACTTGTTGATTATTGTTGCATGCATGTATATTATGTTTCCTTACTAATCTAGCAAACTCACTCAACTTTGTTGACCCTTTAGATGTTAACCTTTTCTAGTAATGGAAAGGGTCTCGCTTGACCTTCTTGGTAGTAGACTTGGAGCTTGACTAGTGGCTCAGTGTTTTGGTATAGCTTCGACAATGCTTGGGGTTGGGGCATAATTAACTTCCCTTTTGTTATAACACAAGTGCATGGACCTAGCTTTAATACTTGGTCTTGTATTTGGATGTTTAGATATTATAACCCCAAACATTTGGATCCATGATTCATCACACTTTGCTCATTGATAGGTAGCAAAGTGCGGAGACTCATGTTGATGGTTTTGTATATTGAAATTTTAAATTTGACCACATTTTCGCAAGTATTTATTGATAATTATCGTTAATTGTTCGTGAAACATCCATTTTGTTGGAGGGTGTTTCAGTTTGGTTTCAGAGACTGTGTTCAATGGCTGAGTGTAGTCGACGATACTCACCACTGAACGCGGATTCAGATGCTAGTATTGGCTCACCTAGGCAACACTAGTAAAAAAATCTTAAGATTGACTCGGCCTAGGTTTGGGTAATTAGCGGGCAGACGTTAAGCTTATATATTGCAAAATATATATATGTATTCATGCTTGAGCATGTGTGAGCATCTATTAAATGCCTATTGGGTTTCGTTTCAGTCGAAATGTCGGATCACAGATCTAATCGTGGCCAAGGACGGATAGTGAGCCCTCGGGAGTCTGATGAATCCGACATTTATCAAACCTACCAAGCTGAGGAGGATGAATCAAGAGAGGATAGAATGCTTCTAAAGATGGCATAAATTTTGGAGCAGAACAATCAACAATAAGAGTTGTTGCTAGAGGCGAAGATGCAGGCCTTCTATGATCGGATGGAGAAGGAAAAAGAGGATAAAGCTCATACAAAAGTGAGCATTGATAACGACCGTGGAGACGGAAGCGGAGAGGATGCCTGAAATGATAAGAAGAAGAAGAAAGAAAGATCTTCAAAGTCCAAGAAAGGTTGTTCCTTTAAGACCTTTATTGGATGTCGACCATCTGAGTTCGATGGCAAGATTGGGGCATGTACATCTATGGACTGGTTAAAAGAGGTTGAGAAGTTCTTCCATGTAAATGACTATCAGGAAGAGAAGAAAGTTTCCTACGACAAGGTATTGCCGAAGGGCCCTGCATTGGCTTGGTAGGATGCAGAAGTCGAAATTCTGGGGGAGGAGATGTTCGGGTCCATGACTTGGGACTAATTCAAAATTCGATTTAAGCGGCAATTCTGTCCCACAGTTTCAATTCATAAAATCAAGAGAGATTTCATCACCTTCCACCAAGGTGACTTATCGGTGGATGAGTATTTGGCGGAGTTTAACTCCAAGGCTATGTTTGTGGGGCCGCTCGTATATGACGAAGGTCAAAAAGTGGAGTACTTCGTGGAAAGCCTTCCGAAGGAAATTCGGGAATTTGTGAAGATGCAAGTGATCACAACCTTTGATCAAGCGGTTGAACTTGCTCGTATCCGGGAGTACGAAGTCTCTTGAGTTGATCCCGATACTTTCTCCTCTAAAAATTTGAAAACTGAGGTTCCTCAAGGGTCGCAACGAACGTCTCGTACCTCTCATTCTCATTCTAAGGGTGCTGATTCTAGATCTCATTCGCATGCACCTTCAAAGTAACAATCGTATTCCTTGAATCAATCGAAGCGGCACTCGTCTAGCGCTGCCACTTCTTGCACCAAATGTGGGAGATCTCACAAGGGGGAGTGTACTCGAGGCCCCTTAATTTGTCATAGTTGTGGAGAGGAGGGTCACATTTGTACTAGGTGCCCCAAATATGTAGATAAATGTTTTGTGTGTCACGAGCTGGGGCACAAATCTTGGGGTTGCCCTAACCGGAAAGACGTGCTGGCGGAAAGTAAAGCTTCGGCGGCAAAGTCGACAATCAGTGGTGGTTTCTCCCAATCAAAGGGGAATGCGTCTAAAGCTCACGCGCGGGTATTCTAAATCACCGCGGATGAGGCTCGGGACACACCGGCCGTCGTTACCAGTACCTTTCTATTGAACTCGCTACCAGCTATCGCTTTTTTTATGCCGGTGCAAATGTGTGGTTTATTTCTAAATCATTTGCACGAAAGCTTGTTAAATTGCCTTCATCGTTGCCTTTACCTTTGACTATCGATGTTGCAAATGGGATATCGGTTGTGGCTACCCAAATTTACTTTGATTGTAAACTCACCTTAGATGGGTATGATTTTGGGATTGACCTTGTGCCAATAGACACAAAGGAGTTTGATGTAATCGTTGGCATGGATTGGTTGGCGGCAAATGAAGCTAGTATTGTGTGCGCCAAAAGAGTTGTTCGTCTAACAACTCTTAACGGCAATGAAATATTCGTTTATGGAGAGAAGCGTAAGAGAGAAGTGGTGATCATCTCCATGGCAAAAGCCCATAGAAGCATTAATAAGGGATGCCAAAATTTCTTGGCATATGTGTTCAATGCCAAGAAAGAGGAGAAGAACTTGGAGGATGTGCCGGTAGCGAGCGAGTATCCGGACGTTTTTCCTGATGATTTGTCGGGCTTGCCACCCGATAGAGCAATAGAATTCCGGATAGACTTAGTGCCAGGAGTTGCACCCATTGTACGTGCTCCTTACCATTTGGCCCCTTCGGAGATGAAGGAAATGTGGATCCAGTTGGAAGAGTTGTTGGACAAAGGGTTCATCCGACCGAGTACTTCACCTTAGGGTGCTCTGGTTTTGTTCTTTAGAAAGAAGGATGGATCCTTGAGGATGTGCATTGATTATAGGGAGTTGAACAAAGTGACAATAAAGAATAAGTACCCTTTGCCTCGCATTGAAGACTTGTTCAACCAATTGCAATAGGCTTCTTATTTTTCAAAGATTGACCTACGACCGTGTTATCATCAGTTAAAGGTTCAGGAGGAAGATGTTCCAAAAACTGCCTTTCGAACTCGATATGGTCACCACGAATTCTTGGTGATGCCGTTTGGGCTCACTAATGCACCTACCGCCTTCATGGATTTTATGAATCGAGTGTGTCGTCCGATGCTCGATAAATAGGTGATCATGTTCATTGACGATATATTGGTCTATTCTAAGTCGGAGGCGGATCATGTCGTTCACTTACGAGAACTTATTGAACTCCTTTGCAAGGAACGACTATACGCCAAGTTCTCGAAATGTGAATTTTGGTTGCGGCAGGTATGAAATTCTGAACTTTAGCTATATACCCTTTTTATTATAGTGTAAAAGTTGAATTTCAATACTTAACACCTTGAGTTGTGACTCGATCAGCTGCAATTTCTGGGGCATGTCATATCTTGTGAGGGAGTTTCCGTCGATCCCTCCAAGCATGAAGCTATTGACAGTTGGGAAACGCCACGGAATGCCTATGAGATACGAAGTTTCCTCAGATTAGCCGGCTATTATGGACGATTTATCTAGGACTTCTCGAAAATCGTGGTCCCTCTTACATCTTTGACGCGTAAAAATGCAAAGTTTGTGTGGGCAAAGCCGCAAGAGGAGGCATTTCTAACGTTGAAACCTCGTTTGACTAAGGCTCCTGTCCTTGCCTTGCCTGAAGGCAATGAAGATTTCGCGGTGTATAGCAATGCTTCCATTAACGGGTTGGGTTGTGTATTGATGCAACGGGGGAAGGTGATAGCCTATGCATCAAGACAATTGAAAGTGTACGAGAAAAGTCGACCGATACATGAATTTAAAGTTGGATGCGGTCACTTTTGCTATAAAGATTTGGCATCATTACTTGTATGGTACCCGACAACGTTTTACGGATCACAAGAGCTTGAAGCACCTCTTTGATCAGAAGGAGCTAAATATGCGGCAATGGTGAGCCATGGAATTAATAAAGGATTATGATTGTGAAATCCTATACCATCCTGGGAAAGCAAATGTTGTAGCCGACGCTCTAAGTCGAAAGAGATATCCTGAGGCGACTTGTTATGCACTTACTCATGTGGTGGTGACTTCTACCATCATTGATGATATCCGAAAGTGGCAAGTCAAAGGCCTTAAGAAAGAAAATTTTAAGTCCGAAAGAATGGTTGGTCAAAGCACAGTACTAACCGATGGGAGCAATGGTTTGAAATTGTATAAGTACTGGATATGGGTGCCTAAGATTGGGGGTGTTAAGGACGTGATCCTTGAAGATGGTCACAATTCGAAGTTCTCTATTCATCCGGGTAGCTCCAAGATGTACCACGATTTGAAATTGGAGTCTTGGTGGCCCGGAATGAAACGAGACATCGGCAACCACGTTGAGCGATGTCTAACTTGTTTGCAGGTCAAAGCCGAACATCAGAAACCGTCGGGTAGTATGCAGCCTCTTGATATCTCGGAGTGGAAGTGGGATCACATAACGATGGATTTCGTTGTGAAGTAACCGAAGACCCAACGTCAACATGATTCTATATGGGTTATTGTAGATCGGTTAACCAAGTCCGCACATTTCTTGATAATCCGAGAGAACTATCCGTTGGAACGTCTAGCTTGGATGTATATTGATGAATTATCATGCGACATGGTGTTCCAAAATCCATTGTCTTGGATCATGATTTACGGTTCACTTCATGGTTTCAGCAGAGTATGCAAGAGCAGTTATGGACGCGTGTGAACTTGAGCACGACTTTCCGTCCCGAGACCGATGGCCAAACCGAACGGATGAACCAGACTATGGAAGACATGCTTCGGGCATGTGTGATTGAGTTGGGAGGGAATTGGGATACACATTTGCCACTCATAGAGTTTGCCTAAAATAACAGTTATCATTCCTCGATAAAGATGACACCTTATGAGTCATTGTATGGCCGCAAATGTCATACCCCAACTTGTTGGCGTGAAGCTGGCAAGAAATCGCTGGCTAGACTCGAATTGATTCAGGAGACCAATGAGAAGATTCAGATAATTTGGGAACGAATTAAAGCCGCCCAAGATCGTCAGAAATCGTAGTCTGATAAACGCCACAAGAACGTGGAGTTTAATGTAGGGGATTCAGTTATGTTGAAATTATCTCCATGGAAAGGTGTGATGAGATTCAGTAAGCGCGGGAAGTTGAGTCCACGTTATGTCGGACCTTTCTAGGTAATTGAGCACGTAGGCACTCAAGCTTAAAAATTGGAGTTACATGAAGAGCTTGCAGGTATACATGACACCTTTCATGTGAGTTATTTGAAGAAAAGTCCGATAAATCTCGAAGTGACCATTCCGTTGAATGATATGCACATGAATGAGAAAGTCCGGTATGTAGAAAAGTCGAAGGCTATTTTGAGTGAAAAGGTCACTAAGTTGCGAAACAAAGAGATCGAGATGGTGTTGGTTCGTTGGAAGCATCATCATGGATCTTTAATGACATGCGAGACGAAAGCCGAGATGAAGGCCAAGCATCCAACGTTGTTTAAGTCGAATTGATTTCGAGCGCAGAATCCTTTTAAGTGGGGAGGAATTGTAACACCCCAAAATTTGTAAAACAATTAAATAATGATTTTCTATGACATAAGAATGGATTAATATGGTGTTTGGATATAATTAGTATAATTATGTCAAAACTAATTACTTGGGTATTGAATTATTAAATAAATGCAAGTTTTAGCATTTTCTTTGTATTTGTTAAATAAAAGATGGTTAGTGGGAGGGGTGTGTATTGTAAAGAGATGAAAGTTGGAGGGTTGGGGGTGGCCAAAGGCCAAACCCCCTCCCCTTTTCCTCTTCTTGATCGTCCAACACAAGCCCCACACACACACACACACACACATTCATTTTTTTTTGTTTCAAAAAGAAAGAAGAGAGAAAGAGGAAGGATGCTACGATTTTTGGGAGTTTGATGAGAAAATGTGAAGATTGAAGCTCAAAACTTTGATATTGGAAGCATCTTGGAAGGTATAAACATCTCCTTTGTTCTTCCTCTTCATTTCTCTCCATTTCACCATTGTTGGAGAATAGAGCCCTAAATGGGCTTTGTTGGATTGCGTTAATAAATGACTCTAAAATCAAGTATAAGTTAATGTTTATGGTTTATAAATGTGTTTGGGTCATATAAATGTGATTCATTGGGTTGGATAGGTGATTGGAGTGAAAACCCAAGTTGGAGCTCTATTTGAGCTCCAATGGAGTATGGAAGTTGGATTGCATTAAAATGCTATGTTATGGTGTAATGTGTTTAGAAAGTATTCATTTATGTTACTAAAGTGTTTTCATGTGTCGGGAAACACAAAACACTTGCAAGAACTCAAATTGGTGTTTTAAGTGTAAACCGCACGCCACATGTTCGGTGAAATGCCTCAACGAGTTCCTGAGCATTTTGGGATTCATTTTTAATGTTTAAATATAAAGTGAATGTCTAAACATATCCCAAATATGTTTAATATTTCTATGAGATTGGTTAGAACTGAATACAAGCTCAATTGGAGCTCGGTGTGGTCGGTTGGAGCTTTCGGTCATTTTAGGACTCGTTCGGAGTCCGTATGAACTCCACGGAATCATGGAATTTTATAACATAATTCTATTTTGAAGTGTTAATGTGATCTTACTATGCTACTTATATGGTTGGTAAAGTCCTTTGTTAATGATAGAAGCATTGATGGAGGTTGTGAGGGAGTTGAGTGCATTGATGACATTAAATGTGCAGTTGGACGAAATCAGAAACATGGTCGCGGTGCTACCCCCCTGGGTCGCGCCATGACCACCCTGCTGTCCTAAAATTCGTTTTGGTTTGTCGGGGGATGGTGCTTGGGTCTTATACTTCCAATACATGATGCGAGTGTCGTTAACCCGTCAAAAATACCACTAAATACCTTAGAAGCTAGGGTAAGTAGGGATCGTATCCACAGAGAGCGAGAGGTGAATTACACGTATTTAAGCGACTAGCATTGTAAAATAATTAATTTAAAAAGATTGATTTGATTGTAAAAAGGGATTGCTTGATCCATAAAACTAATTACTTGCGAGATTTGTAAAAAGAAAACTTAAGAAAACTGTTTGATTGAATAAAGTACGAGAATAACCATTCCCGGATTCCACACCTCGCTTTGCATTTAATTTATAAAAACGATTTGAAGATTATATAGACATAATCCATGTTATAATTATTATTAAAGTCGTTACGTGATCTTGGGCATAGCGCGTGACACGTTTGATTACTCGTCTTAATTAAACAATTAACTCGGCACGAATAATAAAATGTCTACGAACTATCTTGCGAAACGTGACAACAAATAATAATCATTCGTTTACAATCTTAAAAAGAAACACATTTATTCAACCCACGTAATGCATGCAAAACAAACATAAAACATAAAAAATAATAAAGCAGAAAAACAGTAATTCATCCTACTTAAAGAGAGGAACGGAAGAACCTGACTACTGCGGTGGTGGTGGCGGTCCGAAAATACCAGCAAAGAATTCCCCGAAGGGGTTTCGGTCTTCTTGCATACGAGGTGCAGGTGGGTACGTGTTTGCAGGGTGCACCACGCTCTCTCCGCGTGTCGTGGTGGGGACTCGACCATAGGCTGGGAAGTATTGAGGAGTTCGATCCTCAACGTTCAGCCTTTCGAAATTCTGCCACTGATAATCCTCGTATGGTTGATGTGGTAACCCAGCATTGTAATTCATGTGATCTCTCACTGCATCGGTGTACGCCCGGTGCTGCTGGTTGTAATAGGCGTTCTGAAAGGATGATGCGCGCATACCGGTGTAGATTTCGTCGATTCGGCTAGTCTGGGTTTCCAACTCATGCTGGAACTCGTCCATCCTTCCAACCACGTCCTCTTGAAAAGTACCCAACCGTAAGTTCATCGCGTCCAACCGAGCAATGACCTGGGACATATCATTAGCTTCCCCTGCTGCATGTACTCTTTCAGCTTGGTGTTGATGGTAAGCCTCTGCCTCTTCTATACCATATAACTCTCGATGCATTTTTCTCGTGTTTGAGTCAAAGATCTCGAATCCTTGGTCTGTTTGGCGCAGAGTGATGCTTTGTATCATCGCCGCTGTAATAACGGCGCCAGAGACTCCCCTCGGAACAGATATGGGAGAAATTGCTACCTGAGCCCTTAGATACTCTGATAGAATCCATCCGTGAGGGATTATTTTTCTCTCCCTCGTGTCGTACATCGACCACAGGTCATTCATCACAATCCAAGCAAAAGAAAGGCTCGGCTCTCCTGTCATTAGTGCGTAAAGGATGGTTACCTCCTTGTGCCGAATTTTTGTCAGATCACTATCTCTTGGCAGCACGTTGTTGGTAACAATCTTGTGTAGTACCTTCACCATGGGGCTAAGGTCTCGCCTGGCGTACGCCGTATATCCAGCCGCGACATTATAATCGATCTTCAGTATTTCTGCCAACTGTGTAGTCCACTCACCCTCCCAAGTTCTATCAGTGAATGCGAGTTGTGCGTCTGTTTTGTACTCATAGTTGAAATTCTGTGCTCCGTCTTCTCCAACACCAATGTCAACCCCAAAAACTTCTCGTAATGCTTGCGCGTTCATCGGAAATTCATGCCCATTAACGCGACCTATTAATGTGAAGTCGCCTCTGAATCGTCCTTCTTCGCGTCTTAGTGTGGACATCCACTCCACAACCTCACCGTGATAAATGTGCTCCCCTCCTAGATCCAATACTGCCTCCCATCCTAACCGGTCGAAGCATCGCACTACCCCATAATTCTCGAACTCGTCTTTCTTTACTCTTTTCTCGACCAAGACCTTGCCCGAGAATTTCTTTGTCATGAACAACTGTCGTCGAATATTTGCCGGATGCTGTGATAGATTAAAGTCCGGGTTCCATTCTACCCTTGGTTGGGTAGAGGAACTGGCGCCTTCTCCCACTCGTTGTCTAGTCCGGCGAGACATCTGCAATTACGACAACTTAAGTCTATATATATAGTCATAAAATTCTTAAACTGTTCTATTTTCACAACAAAGAACCATAATTGATAAGTTGTGCAATCCTCATATCATATGTAACACAAGGATGCATAATTTACTCATATCATTTTAACCACTTTGTCACATTTAATAAATTAAGCAAATTGCACAAACTAACAACAAACTTTTCGAAAATTGACTAGCATGCCTTTTTTCTTAATCGTGTTCATACTTTCACTTAATACTCTATTCTATACTATGAAAACACTTAGAATTATCATGTATAAGTGGTCATGCAAAAAGTCAATCTAAAAGTCAAAATTCATCTTCAAACTCCATTAAAGCTTACTAGTTCAAGAATGGTGGAGCTTTTTGTACCTTGTTCTTGATGAAGGATGAAAGAGAGGTTGAATCTAAAGTGGTGGTAGATGATTCCTAGCTTAACTTCAAACTTCCCCAACTTGAGTTGCAAACTCAAGTTCCTTGCTACTTCTTGCGTAATGTTAATCACTAGCTTGATTCTTAGTGATTTTTGTAGGCAAAAATGTGTGTTTTAGGTGAAAATATGTGGAGAAGGTGAAGGAACCGTAAGGGAGGCGCAAAGGGTGCTCTTGTAGGGTTTGCCAAAAATTTTTTTTTACTTGAAGAAGTTCGGGCAGGCGCACCCCTGGGCGCAGGCCTGCGCCGGCGGCTGCGCTTGGGAGGCCTGTTCGGTTCAAAAAAATTTTCATTTTTTCAGTTGGTTGGGTGCATGCTTGGTTCGATAGTTTAGTTTTTTCGATAAAAAATATGGTTTACAAGCATTTATCCTACACTTCTAAACACATTTATGTGTTTCCCCTTCCCCAACTTTAAAGATTGTGTCGTCCCCGACACTACGGAGGCTAAAAATCGTTATATGAGCAGAGTAATATGTAGGTAACGGAGATAGTGCAAGTCAAATGTTCACTAAGCATAGCATGCAATGGTTACGAAATCTAAAAGTTTACGGTGCCAACACGAACACCACGCACATAATTGTTATGGCCTAAGGCCATTTACACAACCAAGTAGCAATTGTTTCAAAGTTCAAGACCATAGTTTGTTAGAGAGAATTGCGTGAAAATATGGAATCAGTAGTCATCAGGAGACGTCAGATGAGATGTGTGGGTTGAGACGGTGTGGGAACTACGGCGGCCGACTGCCCGCTCGAGCTCCTCTATCCTCGTTTGGAGGCTAGCGAGCCAACGGGAGTGAGCTCCCACCATGATTCCGTGAACATTAATGTCACGTTTAAGCTTGTCAACCTCCGAAAGGACTGCAGTGTTTGCTGCCAGTATTCCTTCCACCGCATTCTTGATGGCGGTCAGACGTGCTTCCAAGACCTCGTTATCCGACAAGTGTGCGTTTGATGAACCTCCCTTCCCAAACTTTACCTCAGCTTTCACAAATTTTACCTCATCTTTCTCAAACTTAAACTCACCTATTTTCGCTTTACCCTTGTCTAGAGGTTGGTCATATCGATAAAAAGATCGGCTGGCAGGGATGATCGAGACAGTACCATGCGCGGGGTCCCTAATCAAGAAGGTGCCCGATACTTGTTCAAATTGTAAACCCGCCATAGTATGCCGTGTAAACCAAACATCATTGGGTCCTAAAAGTCGTGGGCTCGCCCCTTCCGATATGACTCCCATATTAATAAAGAGTTCAGTGAGCATACGTCCGTACGGTATTTCCATGTGTGGTTTCACGAGGGTCGCTTCCCAAATATTTTGCATCATGATGTAAGCAAGGGAGATGGCCGGTTTACCCGTGAGCAAAGCATGAATAAGTATAACTTCGCGGGTTCGAACGGCAGTGGTATTAGCGGATCTTGGCAGAATATTGAAGACAATGAGCTTCCACAAGACTTTGGCCCAAGGGTGAAGATCACCTCGATAGTACTTTGAATAGACCCTCGCTTGTTCGATCGTAAGATTGAAAACCTCGGTTAGCTTTTTAGCCCAACCCTCTGAATGCCTCAACACCCCACTAGATAAGTCTTGTTCCGTCCAAAATTCCCTTGCGACCGGGATGTCCGTATCAAAATCAAAATAATCACATAATTCTTTCCTAGAGACTACAACCTCTTTCCCATTGATACGACCTCGTAATTCAAAATCATGTTCTACAGCCCCCTCTCTTCGGATCAGAGTTGTCATCCATGCATAGATTTCAGTTTCATGAACATACGGAGTTTCAATTTGCAACGCCCCTGACCACCCAATCCGATCGAAACTCTCGATAATTCCAAAGTGTTTAAAATCTGATTCCTTAAGAGTTTTTTCTATGAAAAAGTGCGTGGGTGGTTCAGAAACTGGTGGTGAGGGTGGTGGTGAAGGATACTCGATATTGATCGGGATAGGGGTGTGCACACGCATTCTCGGAGTGCGAGTGATACGTCGGCAAGAATTCCCTGCGAATTGTTGTGACATCTATGCACATATAGCAAAGAGAAACGGAATTTAGCACAGTTAAATGCACACAATGGCACACAAGCATGTTAGTCTCGATGGAGTCCGAAGAACCCGGTGAGAAGTACATAAATGTCAAGTGCAATGCGTTCCATGAAGGTGCAAGTAGTTTCAATGTAGTGGCCATCCTCCATGAATTTGGTGCATGTGCATGAACGATGAGGGTAACGTAACATGGCAAGATTTGTCGTGACATGCATGATTATGAGCGACAAATGGGGCGATGAAAAACACGAATCATGAAATTGTAATGGAGTGACATATTCATCCTAATTTTTGCAAAGAGTAATGCTTCTCAACTGGAGTTTATCACTTAATATAGAATTTCGAAGCATGTCACAGTGAGAAATTCATGAAAAAACCCTATATTAAGAAATTAACTAGGAATGTATAAAATGTGTATATTCTAGCATGTTGCACACGCCTAATGACAAGGAAACCTCTGAAACGTGTTTGTCTACAACATCTTGGAATTAGGGCAACAAACAAGAACATCAAATCTCCATGGAAAAGTAGCATCTCTTGGTATAAAATTAAAAGATGAGGCAGAAAATCACTTACATTGGTGAGATGATCAAAGGAGGAGCACGAATCAAGCAAGATTTCCACGTTCCAGAAGATTTGGGAGCAAAAAGAAGGTAGAATTTCGGAGTGTTGTGAGAGAGAATGAAGGAAATGAGGTGAAAAAGCGTTTAAAATCGCTGGAATGCATCGAGGCGCAGACGCAGGCGCACCCCTGCGCTGGCCAGTACGCTTGGGCCGCAGCGCGGGGCGCAGGCCTGCGCTGGCCGGTGCGCTGCACTGCTCCCAGGCGATTTTTGTGTGTGCTGTTTGTAGTGTTTGGTCCCCCCAAAAAACTAACGAATTGTCGTACAACGTACAGAATTTTGTCCTCTATTTGTCCAAATTTTCGTCTTTCTTCGGCTCGGGATTTGCAGCTTTTTAATGGGTAAATTTTTCCCCAACTTAGTTGGTTGCGATAGGTACCACCAGAATATAGGATGAACTATTATTTGACTAACTAATTTAAAAGAGCAACAAACTAAGGCATAATAAAATTTAATCTGCAGAAATTAAAACACACTTTCGTGGTAAAAACGATTGCACTTAGCATGTGCAACAAGCCTTTAAACCCCTCGGTAGCCCGAGTGGACGAGTTATAGTCTCGTGAAGGTTTCTATGGAACACACCCACAAAGTTCACTGGATTGCCTTCCAGAAAGCGCTAAGTTTAATGTCTTCATCCAGACATTTTGGAACTCTTTAGTATTTAAGTGATATCTTCCAAGACCATTGTCTCAGACGATATAATTTCATTGTCAGCCCATTGTACAAATAATTTTAATCTGTGTCCGTTTACTTTAAACGGTTCACCGCCTTTTTGATCTATTATTTCAACCGCACCGTAGGGGTAGACGTTAGTTACTGTGTATGGGCCTGTCCATTTACTTTTTAGTTTGCTTGGGAAGAGCCGCAGGCGTGCGTTAAATAGCCAGACTTTGTCACCTTTATTAAACACCTTTCGTTTAATTATTCGATCGTGGAAAGCTTTTGTTTTTTCTTTGTATATTTTAGAACTTTCATAAGCGTCCCTCCGTATTTCTTCTAATTCGTTTAATTGGTATTTTCGATTTATACCGGCAGCTGTGAAGTTAAGGTTTGCATTTTTAATGGCCCATAAGGCTCGGTAAGGCTCGGTGTTCTAACTCAACCGTAAGATGATATAATTTCCCATAAACTAGCTTATAGGGAGACATACCAATAGGGGTTTTATACGCTGTACGATATGCCCAAAGTGCATCATCTAATCGTATTGACCAATCTTTCCTATCGGGTCGTACTGTTTTTTCTAATATACGCTTAACCTCCCTGTTAGATACCTCTACTTGTCCACTAGTTTGTGGGTGATATGAGGTTGCTATCTTATGCGTTACTCCATAATGCTTAAGTAGTTTGCTAAAGTACATATTTTTGAAATGAGAACCCCCATCACTAATTATGGCTCTAGGAATTCCATGACGAGAAAATATATTACGTTTAACGAATTGGCAAACTACTTTGTGGTCATTAGTTCTTGTAGCTTCGGCTTCTACCCATTTAGATACGTAATCAACTGCCACTAAGATGTATTCGAAACCGTATGACGTAGGGAATGGTCCCATAAAGTCAATGCCCCACACATCGAAGATCTCTACTATGAGGATTGGTTTCATAGGCATTTGGTCTCTTTTTGAAATACCTCCTATTTGTTGGCATCGTAGGCATGATTTAACAAACTCGTAGGAGTCCTTAAAGATGGTCGGCCAAAAGAATCCACTTTGTAGGATTCGATGTCCTGTCTTTTTAGCACTAAAATGGCCTCCACATGCATACGAGTGACAGTGATTTAAAATATCATAATGCTCATTGTCTGGAACACATCGCCGGATAATCTGATCTACTCCTATTTTGAATAAATCCGGCTCCTCCCAAATGTACTGTTTAGTTTGAGAGAAGAAATACTTTCTTTGATGTGAGTTCCAGTGGCTTGGGGTTTTCCCTGTGACAAAATAGTTTACTAAGTTAGCAAACCAAGGCACTTTTGCGACGAACAATAATTGTTCATCTGGGAAATTGTCCCGAATGGAGTCCAGCATATCCGTGGTGATTGCTGGCAATCTCGAGAGATGGTCTGCTACTACATTCTCTGAGCCCTTCTTATCTCGGATCTCTAAGTCAAATTCTTGTAGTAATAGGATCCAGGGAATTAGCCGTGGCTTAGCATCTTTCTTAGCCAAGAGGTGTCGCAAGGCACTGTGATCGGAATACACAATTACCTTAGCCCCCCAGACATAAGATCTAAATTTATCTAGCGCATACACTACTGCAAGCAATTCTTTTTCAGTTGTTGTGTAATTGATTTGAGCTTCAGAAAATGTTTTACTTGCATAGTATATTACCACGGGCTTCTTGTCCACTCTTTGACCAAGGACGGCACCTACTGCATGATCACTTGCGTCACACATGATCTCAAAGGGCTGAGACCAATCAGGTGATTGCAGAATTGGTGCCTCCGTAAGCTTCACTTTTAATGTATTAAACGCCTCGTTACAATCTTTATCAAAGTCGAACGGTGCATCCTTAAGAAGAAGGTTACATAAGGGTTTGGTTATGGCACTAAAGTCTTTTATGAATCTCCTATAGAAACCTGCATGTCCTAAGAATGAACAAATTCCCTTAATATTAGTCGGCGGCGGTAACGAGGAAATTATTTGTATTTTAGCTCGATCAACCTCCATTCCCCTTTCAGAAACTATGTGTCCTAAGACTACTCCCTCTTTAACCATAAAATGACTTTTCTCCCAGCTTAGTACCAAATTGGTTTCAGTACACCGCTTGAGAACTTTTTCTAAATGAGAGAGACACCCTTCGAATGACTTATCAAATATAGAAAAGTCGTCCATGAAGATTTCAAGAGATCCTCCGACCATGTCTGAAAATATAGCCATCATACATCGCTGGAATGTGGCCGGAACGTTACACAATCCAAATGGCATTCTTCGGTAGGCGAATGTGCCATACGGACATGTAAATGTCGTCTTATCTTGATCCTCTGGGTGTATTAGGATTTGGTTATACCCCGAATAGCCATCTAAGAAACAATAGAATTTCTGCCCTGCTAATTTCTCTACTATTTGGTCGATGAATGGCAGAGGGAAATGATCTTTTGAGGTTGCGGCATTTAGCTTTCTGTAGTCGATACATACTCTCCATCCCGTTACAGGGCGAGTTGCAAGCTTTTCTCCTTCAGGAGTATCGACGACAGTGATTCCAGATTTCTTTGGAACTGTCTGTGTTGGACTAACCCATTGGCAATCTGATATCGGATATATAATTCCAGCATCTAGCCATTTTAACACTTCTTTCTTCACTACCTCTCTAAGGTTAGGGTTTAGCCTTCTCTGAGCATCTCTGCTCGGCTTGGCTGTTGGATCAGTTATAATCCTATGCATACACAGCGTTGGACTAATTCCTTTAAGATCTGCTATGGTCCAGCCTACCGCTTCCTTATATCTCGATAACACTTCTAACAAGGCCTTTTCTTGTGCAGCAGTAAGGTCTGTTGCGATGATTACAGGCAGTGTATTCTCAGGGCCAAGAAAAGCGTATTTAAGATGAGCTGGAAGTGGTTTCAACTCTAGCTTGGGTGGTGCTCTAAAGATGGTTTTGCTGATGGTGGAAGGTCAGTCGGAAGTTTTTCGATCTTATGTGTCCAGGGTGGTTGAGTAGAATCCACTGAGTGAACACATTCAAGTTCGAACTCCTTAGCTTCAGGCATATTATCTAGCTTATGCTCATTGTAGTACAGAAGCAACTCCACTGGATCTTTACATGTTATTGTTGATAATTGTTGTTGTATTAAATCATCAACTAGGTCGATCATGTAGCACTCTGAATCCAATGGTGCATTGGGTACATTGTTAAAGACATTGAGTCGGAGTTTGCGGTTTCCGAATGCTATGTCTAATGAACCTGTCCTGCAATTGATTTGAGCGTTGATTGTGGCTAAGAAGGGACGTCCTAAAATGATTGCCGGTTGGCTTTCTTTGTAAGCACTATCTGAGTCCAACACTAAGAAGTCTACTGGATAATAGAAGTCTTCGACTTTAACGATTACATCAGATAACATCCCTCGTGGTACTTTAGTGGACCTATCTGCTAATTGTAGGATGACATCTGTTGTTTGTAGGGTTCCGAGATCATGTTGGTCAAATAAATTACCAGGTAAGATATTAACACTCGCCCCTAAGTCTAGAAGTGCTTTTTTAATTTGAATATCGCCGATAGTTACCGGGATCAAGGGTGATCCTGTATCTTTTAGTTTAGGCGGCAGTGAGCTAGTAATAACTGCACTGACTTGTTCAGTGAGGTTGATTTGCTTTGGAAGAGTTATTTTAAATTTTCGTTTCTGAGTACAAAGGTCTTTTAGGAATTTAGTGTAAGAAGGGACTTGTTGTATCGCTTTGATTAAGGGAATGTTAATTTTAACTTGGTTAAAGATATCCCATAATTCTTCGTTTTTAGGTCCTTTCTTACCATAAGGAAATGAAGCTCGATTTTCTAAGGCCGTTGGGTAGGGAACACTTTCAGTATTGGAACTCCCTTCCCCAACTTTAGTCTCTACTGGTTTGTTGGCTTCTACTTCCTTAAAGGTTACTTTCTTAATTTTTGTTTCTACCTTTGACTCCGATCTGGGTGGTTCTTCTTCATAAGCAATTTCTACCTCGTCGTCTGTCTCTCTCTCCTTAGGCATTTCTATTTTATTATCTACTTCCTTTCCACTCCTAAGGGTAGTGACTTTATTAACTTCATTCACTTCATTGACTTCATATTTCTTTTCTTTGCCATGGTGGTGCGATGGGTTAACTGTGGTGTTGCTTGGAAGCTTCCCTTCTTCTCGTTTAGTTAAGGATTCTGCAATTTGTCCCATTTGCCTTCCGAGCATCTCCATAGTTTTCGCTTGAACCATGGTTTGTTGTTTCATGAATTCCATAAACTCGGAAAACTCTTTCGAGTTTCCCGACACTGGTCGTGAATCATTTTCTTCTTTAGGGTCTTGGCGTTTATAGTATCGATCATCCTTTGTAGCTGAGGTCGATCCATATTGGAAATCTCGGTTTTGTTGACGAGGTTGCTCATATCTTGGCTTCGGGGGAGCATCATTATCTTGATTATCCCTCCAACTAAAGTTCGGGTGTTTTCTCCATCCCGGATTGTAGGTCTCCGAGTATGGGTTCTCCCGTTCTCTTCGTTGCCGAAAGCCAAAAGCTTCGTTCACATACTCTTCGTGCGTGAAGGTATGTGGGCAGTTCTCAGTTGGATGAGAAGGATCTCCACAAGTGACACAGCAGACCTGTGCCACTGTAGCCTTTCCCATTCCTTTCATCAACAAGTCCATCTTTTTGCTTAGTTCGGATATATCAGATTTAACCTCTTTTTTCCATGCGTTGTCTATGCCCATAACTTGGACACCAACACTATTATCCGAACCCGCTTGGACTTTTAAACCTTTGCTTAACTGGGTTAATAATTCCCAAGCTTCGTCATCTTCCTTGGCTAAAAAGGTTCCGCCTGAAGCAGCGGTAATCATATTCCTACTTTCTTGACTAACCCCATCGAAGAAGGTTTTAATTAGCATCCATTTAGGAATTTCATGGTGAGGGCATGTTCTTAGTAATTCATTCAACCTATTAAAAGCTTCGTGAAATTGTTCTCCAATTTTCTGTTTAAATCCAGTAATTTCTTTACGTTTTTCTGTAGTTTTACTAATTGGGTAATATTCGGTTAGAAATTCTTTTTTCATCTCATCCCAGTTAGTTATACTATCAGAGGGAAGTGACACGAACCAGTTTTTCGCTCGTTCCTTCAAGGAGAAAGGAAAGAGTCTGAGTTTTAGTGCGTCTACGGTCATTCCCCTAACGTGATTGGCCTTACATATAGAAATTCAGCTAAGTGCTCATACGGTTCTTCGCTTGGTGCTCCGCGAAAAACGGGTAAGATGCTAAATAGTTGTGGCCTAATTTCGGGCTCATTCTCATTAATTGGGTAGAGAATGGGTGATGGATCAGGGATATCACCCGGCCTATAATGGGATTCTACAGTTCTACGGTCTCCCATCGGTCTTTGGTTTTGTTGGACGTTGACAAGAACGTTATCGACGTTCTCGTCTTCCGAATTAATTATTTCTTCTTCCACGTTTACTTTAGGAGCAGTATCTTTAGTTTCGTTTACTTGAGTTGTGGCTCGCCTATGAGATCTAGCACTTTTTTCGATTTCTGGATCAAACTTCAAGGGTGAAATTCTACCAGAATATCGTGTGTGCATAAACCTATGAGGGCTAGATGAAGAATTTGAACTAGAAACTTTCTTTTTGGTGAGAATCGATGCTTGCGCCACAATTCCCTTTTTCTTAATAAACTAAGGCAATAATTAAAGCTTAAAAACTAATTTAATAGAATAATAGCAAAATAAGGAAACTTAAACTAAATTAAGTAAGCAAATAAGTAAATAAATTGAAATTAACTAAATTACCTAAATTACTCTAGAAAAAATAAAGTAACTAAACTAAACTAATTACTAAAATACGTGATTTAAGCGCAACCGCTCCCCGGCAACAGCGCCAAAATTTGATGCGAGTGTCGTTAACCCGTCAAAAATACCACTAAATACCTTAGAAGCTAGGGTAAGTAGGGATCGTATCCACAGAGAGCGAGAGGTTAATTACACGTATTTAAGCGACTAGCATTGTAAAATAATTAATTTAAAAAGATTGATTTGATTGTAAAAAGTGATTGCTTGATCTATAAAACTAATTACTTGCGAGATTTGTAAAAAGAAAACTTAAGAAAACTGTTTGATTGAATAAAGTACGAGAATAACCATTCCCGGATTCCACACCTCGCTTTGCATTTAATTTATAAAAACGATTTGAAGATTATATAGACATAATCCATGTTATAATTATTATTAAAGTCGTTACGTGATCTTGGGCATAGCGCGTGACACGTTTGATTACTCGTCTTAATTAAACAATTAACTCGGCACGAATAATAAAATGTCTACGAACTATCTTGCGAAACGTGACAACAAATAATAATCATTCGTTTACAATCAAAATATAAATAATAAAAACCATGCAAACTTAAAGTAATCGTTCATAAAATAAAACTTAGCGATGTGCTTCCTCCGAGAATGATTATGATGAGACTAGCCGGACATAGTTGATGCAATGCTCAAGAGTTGTGTATCCATCTACGTAGCTCGACTCGTGTGCTCGTCGTACGTGTGTTCGCTCAAACAGGGTTCTTTTCCTTAGCCTTCTCCTCCAAAAAACGATGGTTTCTTCTAAGATATGACTTTGTATTTATAGGAAAAGCTGGAAAAACCCTAAAAACGGCCGTCTAATATTTTAATGGGCTGGGCGCAGCCATAGGCGCAGGCCTGCGCCCCCCTGCGCCTGTCTGTAAAATCTGTATTTTTGTGAATTAATTTCTTGTGTCGAGCACGTGGTCTGGGCGCAGGGCTGCGCCCCTCTCTGCGCCTGGCTCTGAATTTTTGTCCTTTTTTCACCATTTTAAACCGAATTTTGTTTACCTGCACAAGCACAGAATTTATTCAATGGCGGCACATTCTATAACACTTTTGTACTAAAAACAACTCTTTTAGGTTTAATAAACATGATAAATTATAACCCGATCAATACACCTCTAAATTAAGTGTTTAAAGGGCCTTTGATCCATTCCGGAACTTGTAGGGCCTCATTCGGACTTAGTGCTTTGGGTTTGATGTCCCAATACTCTTAGCCCACTTTTAGAAGCTTGTATTGTGTTCGGGAGCTTACGGGTACGCGTTATGAATGATTTTAGGTGAATTGAGTCGAAAGGAGCTTGATTGCAAGCTTTAGCTATTCTTCGGGCTATTGTGACTTTATTGGAAGGCTTTGGAATCTTGTAAACCGATCACTATGACTTCTATCATTAGTGTTACATAATGTTCATGTATCTTGTTGATTTACCTCGTTGAACATATCGTTGAACTAATTGTTGATATCGTGATAATAGTAGCTTGTTTGTTCTCAATTCT
This sequence comes from Centrapalus pauciflorus, assembly GCA_020465985.1. Lineage (NCBI taxonomy): Eukaryota > Viridiplantae > Streptophyta > Magnoliopsida > Asterales > Asteraceae > Centrapalus > Centrapalus pauciflorus. The sequence goes on from JAANYP010000257.1 coordinate 466,863, forward strand.
TACATGTTGATTCATTGGGCATATGTGAGGCACCTCGAGCCTCACTATACTTGTTAAGCTTTCATTTGACCTCACCTGGATGTCCATGGAAACATTGTGCTAGCTCTAAGCCTAAATTGAGCAATACGTTGGACTAGCTCTAAGTCTAAATTGACCAACACGTTGGACTATCTCTAAGTGTCAATTGAGCAATATGTTGGGCTAGCTCTAAGCCTAAATTGAGCACTCAATGTTCTCAATAGTTGGACATACTTGTTGATTATAGTTGCATGCATGTATATTATGTTCCCTTACTAATCTAGCAAACTCACTCAACTATGTTGACCCTTTAGTCTTAACCTTTTCAGGTAAAGGAAAGGGTCTTGCTTGACCTTCTCGGTAGTATACTTGGAGCTTGACTAGCGGCTCGTTGTTTAGGTATAGCTTCGATAATGCTTGGGTTGAGGCATAGTGGACTTCCCTTTTGTTATAACACAAGTGCATGGACCTAGGTAGCAAAGTGGGGAGAATCATGTTGATGGTTTTGTATATTGAAAAATTTAAATTTGACTACAATTCCGCAAGTATTTATTGATAATTATCGTTAATTGTTCGTGAAACATCTCACCTAATTTAAGGGAAGTAGTTAAATAAGAAGTGTTAAAATGGTTGGACGCTGGGATAATCTACCCCATATCTGATAGAAAATGGGTAAGTCCAACCCAAACGGTGCCTAAGAAATCTGGGATCACAGTTATTGACACCGAAGATGGAGGAAAGATAACTACTCGCCCTATAACTGGATGGAGAGTATGCATCGATTATAGGAAACTACATTCTGCGACTTCTAAGGATCATTTTCCACTAACATTTATAGATCAACTTGTTGAAAAGTTAGATGGTCAAAGTTTTATTGTTTCCTCGATGGCTATTCTGGTTATAATCATCCATACGACCAAGAGAAAACTACATTTACATGTCCATATGGCACTTTTGCGTACCGAAGAATGCCATTCGGTCTATGTAATGCGCCCGCCACATTCTAGCGTTGTATGACGGCTATCTTTTCAGATATGGTGGGTAGTTCTCTTGAGAAATTTATGGATGATTTTTCATTATTTGATAAGACATTTGAAGATTGTCTAGGACATTTAGAGAAGGTCCTAAAGAGATGCACCGAAACCAACTTAGTCTTAAGTTGGGAAACGAGCCACTTCATGGTGAAAGAAGTGGTAATCTTAGGTCACATAGTATCTAAGAAAGGCATGGAAGTAGACAAAGCAAAACTCCAATTAATATATTCACTTCCACCCCCCACCAATGTTAAGGGAATAAGATCATTCCTAGGCCACGCTGGTTTTTATCGGCGGTTTATTAAGGACTTCAGTAAAATCTCAAGGCCATTAAGTAATCTTCTATCAAAATACGTTGAGTTTAACTTCGATGAGTCATGTATGCAAGCATTTGAGAAACTTAAATCGAAGTTAACTGAAGCACCAATTCTGCAATCTGCAGATTGGTCTCAACCTTTTGAGATCATGTGCAATCCTAGTGATTATGCAGTAGGTGTTGTGTTAGGCCAAAGGTTAGAGAAGAAGCCAGTGGTTATTTACTATGCAAGTAAAACCTTTAATGAGGCACAAATAAATAACATAACTACGGAAAAAGAATTATTAGCTGTAGTATTTGCCCTAGATAAATTCAGATCATATATTTGGGGGGCAAAAGTAATTGTGTACTCAGACCACAACGCTTTAAGGCATTTATTAGCAAAGAAGGATGCCCAACCTCGACTTATTCGGTGGATCCTTCTGTTTCAAGAATTTAATTTAGAAATTCGGGATAAGAAAGGCATAGAAAATGTTGTCGCCGACCACTTATCTAGACTCCAAATGATCCCAACAGATTCAACTGATCAAATCAGGGACTCCTTCCCTGATGAACAATTATTATCAGTTTCCAAAATTCACTAGTTTGCGAATTTAGTCAACTATTTCGTATCAAGAAGATTGCTGGAGCACTGGAACTCACAACAAAGAAAGTATTTTTATGCTCAAGCAAGGCAATACATTTGGGATGAGTCTGATTTATTTAAGATAGGTGTAGATCAAATTATGAAACATTGTGTCCCTAAATCAGAACATCAAGATATTCTTAAACACTGCCATGCATATGCATGCGGTGGTCATTTCAGTGCTAAGAAAACTGGCCACCGAATACTGTAGTGTGGGTTTTCTGGTCCACAATCTTTAAGGATGCCTATGAACTTGTAAAAGGATGCACTAGATGCCAGCAAACAGGCAACATTGCAAAAAGGGATGAAATGCCCATGACCCCGATTTTAATTATCGAAATATTCGATGTGTGGGGGATTGATTTTATGGGACCTTTCCCTAAATCATTTGGGTATGAATATATCTTGGTCGCGGTATGCTATCTTTCCAAATGGGTGGAAACAGAAGCTACAAGAACCAACGATAACCGGGTGATTTGCAAATTTGTAAAAAGAAATTTTTTTGCACGACACGGTATCCCGAGAGCTATAATCAGTGACGCAGGGTAACATTTTACAAATCAACAATATGCAAAACTCCTTAAACATTATGGAGTTAATCATCGAATAACGACGCCTTATCATCCGCAAACTAGCAGACAAGTTGAGATTTCTAATAGAGAAATCAAGAGAATCCTGGAAAAAACAGTGAGACCAGATCATAAGGATTGGTCACAAAAGCTGGAGGATGCTCTATGGGCATATAGGACTGCATTTAAAACACCAATTGGTATGTCCTCATATCGACTTGTTTACGGTAAGCTGTGTCATCTTCCTGTCGAATTGAAACACTGAGCTCTTTGGGCAATTAAAAACACTAATTTTACTTTGCATGATGCTGGTGTCGATAGAAAATTTCAATTGAACAAATTGGAAGAGATTCGTAGAGAAACCTACGAAAGTGCTAAAATTTGTAAAGAAAAAACTACGGGTTTTCACAATAGAATGTTGAAAAATAAAATATTTACCAAAGGAAACAATTTATGGTTATTTAACGCAAGACTTAGGTCATGTTTGTTTACCTCTTAATGGAATCATTAAGAGGTCATTTTACCTTAGAATGACTTCTTAATGATTCCATTAAGAAATAAACAAATAACCCTTTAGACTGTTTCCAGGTAAACTAAAGAGTAAATGGACAGGTCCATATATTGTAACTGAAGTCTACCCACATGGTGCGGTAGAAATTCAGGACCAAAAAGGTGGTACCCCATTTGAAGTCAATGGACATAGACTAAAATTATATGTTCAATGAGCCACAAATAATTTACTAGTCTCTGAACTTATAAGACTAGAGGATCCAAAAGTTAGATAGATTAGTATAAGAGCAGTACATCTGGCTGAAGACATAAAACTTAGCGCTTCCTGGGAGGCAACCAAGAGAACTTTATGGGTATGTTTATGGAAACCCTCGTGAGACAACACTAGTCCACTCGGGATATCGAGGGGTTTAACGGCTTGTTGCACGTGCTAAGTGCAATCGTGATTCCCTACGAAAAGGCGAATTATTTGATAATTTGATTTTATTTTGTTTAAGTGTTTATTTTATTTTATGTGTTAGTTTTGTGTACCCAACTAAGCTGGGGAGGATTTCTCCTCTCAACTTTAGTTGTTATTCGGTTTAAATTAAGTGTAAGAAGCCCCACATCAGAAATTTAAAATTTTAAGCATGCAGAGAGCATTATTTTAACCCGATTTTATAAGCATAAGTTGGGGAGAGTGAGCGTAAAAGTTATAAAAATTAAAGAAATGGGTTTAGGGACTTGCCTGCGCCCCAGATCAAAAATCCGGAAGCATAGGCACAGGGGGTGGGGGGGGCAGGGCTACACCCGGCCTACGCCCCAACGTGCTGAAATTTTTATAAAAACAGAACCCCACGCCCTAGACGCCATAAACCCTAAAAATCGACTTTAGAAGCGGCGATTTGCGATTCTAAGGCCTAAAACCACTCAAATAACGCACTTCTACGTCAATTCTTCAATCCATTGCTAGTTTTTCTATTCTTTCTAACACCCCTAGCTTCATTCTACACTAATTTTTATAGATTTATCATGCATGCATGGGATGAACTTTTTGGTGGTTACATTATTTTTCATTGCAATGGGTTCAATATAATTTTATATATTCATATAATTAATAGAAATATTTTTTTTGTAAAAGTTTTATTAAATTTTAGTTTTTCCCAGAGATGCTTTCTTTTTAATATTTTGAAGAAGTTTTGTCTAAGGGTTGTTTTAATTGTTAAAATAATTATTCATTAAGTTCATGCATTAATAGAAATAGTTTTGGCTCACAATTGTTGGTGAGAATTAGGATTAGTTCACTTAATAAGAAAAAGGGTTTTTATTTATTCTTGCATCATTTATATAGAAAGCTCATTTTAATATCCTATTCTCCGCGTATTTAATTGTAGTTGTCAAGCCAATACAACGTTAACGGTAATTGTACCGGGAATAACCCTTTTACCCGGACCCTATGATGAGGACTCATAACCCTGAGAATGGCCGCTTTGAGACACCACTCAATGGAGAATTTCCTGTAGTTCCCCAAAACACTAATAATGGTAAACCACCCAGATTCCACATTTAGCGAACCTTGAAAGAACCTGATTTCGAGGGTTTTGAAATTGTAGAGTGTTTTGAGAGGCTGGGGTGGGCGGAAGCGATACAGTGGGAACTGCCCTATATCCACACTAGTCTGATCCAGCAGTGGTTCGCCACTGTGCAGAGATCAGACGGATATGAGGAGCACGATTTTGAGTTAACGGGTATAGTGGGAAATAGGAGAGTAACAGTCTCTAGGAAGAAGCTGTGTGAGGAGTTTGCTTTAGATAATGATATTCCATGGCCTAGAGAGTTCTGGTCATCTCTTGATATTCAGGGGGTAGAGCACGTAAAATTAACGGGTGGGCTAAAAAATGGGTTGGAATGATAGCCACTATTTTTGGGATGTCCATAGAAGATGCACGAACCTACATTAACTTTAATAGGGGAGACTTGTGCCCACTAGCCAAGGTTATGTGGAAGTTTGTTGTTTTTAACTTTCTTCCTAGACACCAAGACATGACCACCGTTAGACCCCAAGAAATCCTATTAGTCCATGCGCTTATGACGAGATACCCGACTATATCCTTAGGGTACATTATAATGGAAAATCTTTGGGAATGTAATGTCATGGGTCAGGGGACAAATTATCCACACTGCAGGATGTTGACCCAACTATTTATTATAGAGAAAACAGTGTCGGAATAGTTACCGATAAAATACCTCAACCCTAATGAGATATGGTTCACCAAGCTTACTATGCTAGGGTTAATGTTTGGAAAAACCCACTTAGGTTACCAAATTCGTTGCCCTAAAACCTCTAGATTAACCGTGATCCCATTCGTTGCCTCTAAGTACCCGGAGGAAAGACAAAACAACAAAGGAAAAGCTAGGATGGAGATAGACGAAGATAATGAGAGGCCATGGAAAAGAATGTCGACTGTAGACTTGCTGATAACTCGAATCAATATTCTGAAAAATGTCATGACTAGTCTGTTTAACACGAACAAAGCTTTGCTCAAAGACATCGAGATAGTTCAAGCGGGACAAAAGAAGAACGATGAGATGTTTGAAGTACATTCAGACTGGCTGACGAATATACAGTTGACGGTGGCTGAGCTAGAAGAAGTCGTCATACCTCCGAAAGAGTTTTAATTTTTTAATTGCAATATATATATATATATATATATATATATATATATATATATATATATATATATATATATATATATATATGTTTGGTTTTCGTGAGAGACATTAAGTATTAATTATTTGGTTGTTTAATTTCTGATGTGATGTGGTTTCTGATTGTAATCGTACTTTAATTTTTCCGAGGTTTATTTTTATTTTTAAGTGTGGTGTGTATTTATTTATAAAAGTTTACATTTTAAGTTATTTTGAGTTATTTGAATTTATTTTCGAGCAAGGAATGTGTACCGATTATTTTCTCGTCTTAAGTAATTCTAGTCTTCTAAAGTGATGAAGACGTCACAACGATCTAAGTTGGGGAGGGTAGGTTCTAATAATGTTTTAATTAATTTAGCCTCGACAGAAATTTTTAGACCACATTTTTCACCACAAACAAGAAGGATATGCTGCTCCGCGTACCAAAAACCAGTAAAAAAATTTAAAATTTTAAAGAGTTGGGCGCATGGGGGGGAGGGGGGCGCAGGGCTGCGCCCCGTCGAGCTGAAATGCAATATTTAGCTTCCTTCTTCATTTTCACAAACCCTAAAACTCCTTTACCATACGGCTCAAGTGTGGCTACCCCATTTTTGTGCTAAAAATTGCAAATCCAAGCTCCAAAACACTCACACTACCATGTATAACAAAGATCTAAGCTAAAAATCACTTCTTTGTGGGTATTTTCATTCATTTTGAAGAATTTTGGGTTTAGAAGTGGGTGAAAAAAAAGTGAGATTTATACCTTCTTTGAGCTTTCAATCATCAAGGTTAGTGTTTTTATTGTATAAATGCAAGTTATTTCATACTTTTTGAGCAAAAGGAGAGTATGAAGCTTCATGGTCATCCATGGAGTTTTCATGGTGATTTTGAGTTTTTAGAGTCAAAGTATGTTAAATTGCATAAATTTGATGATAATCTTGAGATATGTATGTCGAGATATATGTTTAATTGCTAATTTAGTCAATTTGCCATTATTAATTTCTAGGAAATAAGTTGGATTTATAAAGTTGGTTGCCTAAATGTGCATATAATTTATAATTGATAAAGTTTGGGTAATTAGCTAGAAAATGAATTTTGTGTGCTAAATGGAATTTTATTGATATATTCGATACATGTTTAGCGCTTAAAATGATGGCAAGTTATAGACTATATATATAAGGTAAGCATAATTGAGCGTAAAAGTGTGTGTGTGTGTGTGTGTAATAAGAACCGAATCCAACCCAAGGGTTAGAACCCGAGAAGTGCCTGAATTCGAGAACAGGTAATCTCCACAAAAGCCAAAGACTTGTTTAATTAATTGCATGAGTAAAAACAAGAGGCAATGGAGCACCATATTTATAGTGTCCTGCTAACAAGGAAACCTAAACCAAAAAGGGAACTTAAAACAAATAAATATTCTGCCAATAAAAGAAATCTCAAAAATACTTAAAATAAGTGATTATATTTTATTCTCCTCGTTGTTGCCTTAATTGTATCCTCTGGTAAACCCGACCATATCTTCCAGGCATATCATTACTCCCCTGCCAAACTACCACCTTGTCCTCAAGGTGGAAATCAGGGAACTGGTGGTTGATAGCTTCGAACGGTTCCCAAGTCGCCTCGTACTCAGGCAAATCTTTCCAACGTATCAAAACTTCCTGTCCCCCAATCCTGTCACGAACTCCTTCCACCCGATCCGGCTGTAGTGAAACTTCCATATCTTCTGTCAGAGTTGCCGGTAGCTGGGGAGACGCCACTCTGTTCCCTATGGCCCTCCGTAATTGAGACACATGTAACACGTCATGGATTCGGGCGGATGCTGGTAACTTCAAACGGTATGCAACCTTACCAATTTTTTCAAGAACCTCAAAAGGGCCAAAATAACGTGGGGCCAACTTTTCATTTCGGCGTCGAGCTACTGAACGCTGGCGGTACGGTTTTAGCTTCAAATAAGCCCAATCCCCTACTGCAAATTGAACATCACGCCTATGCTCATCAGCCCGTGTCTTCATTAGTTGTTGTGCCCGAAACAAATAACCTCGCAACTCCTGCAAGACTAGATCACGTTCTAGTAAATATTGGTCAACCGTACTAACTGGAGTTGTCACACTTCCGTAATGCAACAGATGGGGTGGGTCTCGTCCATATAACACGCGGAAAGGAGTTGTTTTGGTGGACGTATGGAAACACGTATTGTACCAATACTCAGCCTAGGGAAGCCACGTGACCCATTTTTTTGGTGCATCTGCAACAAAACAACGTAAGTAAGTTTCAACACAGCGGTTGACCACCTCCGTCTGTCCATCCGTCTGCGGGTGGTACGCTGTACTCCTCTTGAGTGTAGTGCCCAACAATCTAAATAGTTCCTTCCAGAAATTACTCAAGAAAACCTTGTCGCGGTCTGAAACAATCGACTCGGGAACGCCATGCAACCTGACCACCTCTTTGATGAAAATTGATGCCACCATCGGTGCCGTGTATGGGTGTTTTAGAGGAATAAAATGTGCATATTTACTGAGCCTATCCACCACGACAAAGATGACTGTGAATCCCTCTGAGCGAGGCAACCCATCAATAAAATCCATAGTTAATTCTGACCATACTGTTGTGGGCAAGGCCAACGGCTGTAGTAACCCACTAGGCGCCATAGTGGAGTATTTTTGTCGCTGGCAGATGTCACATTCGGCTACAAACTTGGCGACGTCCCCTGTCATGCCCGCCCAATACACTTCCCGAGCCATCCTTTGATATGTCTTTTGTACACCGGAGTGACCGCCGACCACGCTGCTATGGAACTCGCGACACAATACTGGAATCCATTCCAAACCTTTTGGTAACACTAGTCGACCTTTAAACAGGAGGTTCTGTGACACCCTTGCCACATTAACCACCAATTACCATTCACCCAGGATTATTCACCAACAAACAGATAACATAATGATTTGATATCTTAATTAAAGTGCGGAAGCATAAAATACAAAATAAAATAATACAAATCTGACAAACACCCTACGGTGCTACATAGGTTACACATCTAAGTCTACAAATCCAAAAGTATTACATCATCCCCAAATTTATTACAACATTGGTTCCATAAAACAAATACCAAGCTAAACAGTAGAAATCTTCAAACACTTCAATAAACGTCCTAGCTAGACGGTTCCACAGCGGATTTCCCTTTTCCTGTAAAAATTATAACAACTGAAGGGGTAAGCTAAAGCTTAGTGAATACCATATGATTTTACACATTCTACAAATCATTATGATGCCACCCAGGGTAACCGCGGTAACACATACCGTATACCCCACACGTACTCCAAGTACGCAAACCCGAGCCGCAGCTCCTTCGAGCTGACACTCGGCATAAGAAAAACCAACCATCTGAGGCAGACATTACATCGGGGATGACTTACTGTCTATCCTGACCACAGAGGTGTCAAACTCTTGGTCATATAGCACAGTAACATCAGAGTACAGATGCGACCACGCAGGTCCATCGAAAGGATGCACAACAAATGAACGGACATGAAACAAGTATGAATGTGCATCAACATATACGCATGTTAGTAGAATGCCAAATGAATATGAAACAACATGCCTCAGCAGGCAATGCAAACATAATGCAGATGCAGCAATGTTAAAATCAAAGGTACTCACAGTGGGTGCGTTATTAATCTTTAAGCAATATTATTTCTCCTCGGGATTTCAACCGGATCCACAAAGTACCCCACTGTGGGTTAAACAACACCACAAGGGACCTGTTAATTCAGTTGTAACAACACATTATGTCAATAACGTGTTTAATTTCATCAAACTTAATTTTTATAAGTTTTGCAGAATTTTGGTTCCAATTTCGGATCTATGTCCGAATTCAGATCCCACCCGAATTCGGACCCCCAGTTCGGATCCTACATAAATCCCAATTCGGTCCATATATATATATAAGCCCCAATTCGGACTCCTTTACAAATTCGGACACATCCGAATTCCAACACTTATAACATTTACCATTTTGATTATCACATTTCGGACCAAAAGCCAATTTCGGATCACATTACAAGTTCGGGCCCATCCGAATTCGGTCCCCAACCGAATTCGGATCCCCATCCAAATTCCAATACTTAGAAATATTTTGATATATTAATTTTCCAGAAATCCGCGCCTCATCCGAATTCGGACCAGATCCGAGTTCATCTCGGATCCGAATTCGGACCCCTTCGAACTTGTGCAGTTTTGAATATTATTTTCCAGATTTAATCCAAGTCATTTTTGGTACTTTTTCAATACATGAAATAAATTATACCGACTTAAATACACTTAATTTCAAGCATTTTAACACTAACATTAACATGCTTTCATACCAAATTCAACCCTTTTTGGACCCTTTTTATCATCCATCGAACACACACACTAAAACACACACAAAATCCTCAAATCCATACTTTTAGTTCGAATCAGGAGCTGAAATTTAATATGTAGCATCATAAACACTAGATTTAAACTAATCCACTATTACATCATACATGCATCCATGTTTGCAACACCAATCTAAGTTTCGGTTCTTATAAAAACCGACCCAAAAACTCTTAAATTCGAAGAGTTCAAGTAGTATTTACCTTAATTCGTCAATTGCAGATGTTTTAGTTCCTTGAATGCAAGCTAAATCCAAATTTTCAGCTTCCAATTCCAAGTTTTGATGATCTTCAATTGTAGAGAGAGAGAGAGAGAGAGAGAGAGAGAGAGCCGAGAGAGAGATTTTAGAGAGAGAAAGTGCTTGGTGAAAATGAAAGACAAAATTTGTCTTTCATTCCTTTTATTCACCACTTTAATCTTTTGGCTCATTAACCCCTCAACTTATCCGGTTACATTAAATACTGATTTTATGAAATAATATAAAAGAATTCTATCTTTTATTTATAATCCTTAATAATTAAATAATTATTTTCACTTAAATAAATTGAAATTTCTAAATTTCCAAATAATACAACAAACTTTGTAATTAATCCAAATTTCGTACCAACTTTCATAATTCAACTTAAATTACAAATTTAAACTTAATAAACTTCAATTATAACAATTTAAATCCGAGGATGTTACAGCATGGGCTCCACCACGCTAAACTTCGTCCTCGAAGTTACTCGGATCCAAAAAGTTGCGGATATTTCTTTAACATCTCAGACTTAGTCTCCCAAGTATGATTCGCTCCTTTGTGATGCTTCCAACGTACAAGCACCATTTCTATCTCCTTGCTTCTCAACTTCTTTACTTTCGTATCTAACACACACTCCGGCTCTTCACACACTCCGACTCTTCAACATACCGGAGCCTTTCATCAATCTGCAACTCCGTGTGATCTGCCCAATCTTCGTTTTCGGTTGTGAATGACTTTCTAAGGTTCCCCACATGGAACACCGGGTGTATGCCCGACATTTCTTCAGGCAACTCCAAACGATATGATTGGTTTCCAACTTTCTCTATTATCTTAAATGGCCCAACAAATCTCGGAGCCAGCTTGCCTCTTTTGACAAAACGTGTAACACCTCTAATAGGTGACACCTTCAGATATACCCAATCATTCACATCAAAACTGATTGGTTTGTGTCTCCTGTCGTAATAACTTTTCTGACGATCCTGGGCCGCCTTCATATTCTGTCTTACCAATTGAATCTTCTCATTCGTTTCCTGCAATAATGTCGGCCCAGCAATCGGCGTTTCACCGGTTTCCCTCCAACACGTAGGAGTCCTACATCTTCTCCCATACAACGCTTCAAACGGCGCCTTCTTTATTGTCGCATGGTAACTGTTATTATACGAAAACTCGATCAGTGGCAAATGATCGTCCCAATTACCACCGAGATCCAATATGCACGACCGCATCATATCTTCAAGTGTCAGGATAGTCCTTTCACTTTGACCATCGGTTTGCGGACGGTAAGCCGTACTCATTGCTATTCTCGTTCCCAACCCTTCTTGCAAAGCCGACCAAAAGTTGGAAGTAAATCGGCTGTCCCGATCAGATACTATAGACTTAGGTACTCCATGTCTCGAAATAATCTCATCCAAGTAAATTTGAGCTAACTTTTCCAGTGAATAACTCTCTCTTATTGGAATGAAGTGTGCCGACTTGGTTAATCTATCAACAATTACCCACATCGCATCATGTTGACGCCTAGTTTTCGGCAACTTTGTGACAAAGTCCATCGTGATATGCTCCCACTTCCATTCCGGAATGGGAAGCGGTTTCAAACTACCATAAGGCTGCTGGTGTTCGGCTTTCACTAATCGACAAGTTCGGCATCTCTCCACATACTGTCCGATATCTTTCTTTAATCCGGGCCACCAAAAATCTGCTTTTAGCTCATTGTACATCTTTGTACTTCCAGGATGTACAGAAAACTTTGATTGATGCGCTTCTTCGATAATCACTTTTCGCATTCCACCAAACTTCGGCACCCAGATCCTCCCATATATACCTTTCAAACCCGTTTCACTCGTTTCCATATTCTTAATCTGTGCCCTTATATCCTCAGCACCAACATTTTCATCTTTCAAGGCTTCCTCTTGAGCGGCCTTGACATCATCAATAATAGTGGATGTTAACATAGTAGATGTCAACATGTAGCAGCAATCCTTAGCATATGCTTTACGACTCAAAGCGTCGGCTACCACGTTAGCCTTTCCAGGATGGTAAAGGATTTCGCAGTCATAATCCTTTATTAGTTCCATCGAACGTCTCTGCCTCATGTTGAGTTCTTTCTGGCTGAAGATGTATTTCAAACTCTTATGGTCCGTGTAGAGTTGACACTTAGTCCCATATAGATAGTGCCTCCACAATTTTAATGCAAACGTAACTGCAGTCAACTCCAAGTCATGAGTTGAATAATTCTTCTCGTGTTGCTTTAACTGTCTTGAGGCATACGCGATTACCTTTCCACGTTGCATCAATACCGCACCAAGTCCCAACCTTGAAGCATCCGTGTATACAACAAAGTCCTCATTACCCTCTGGTAGGGCAAGTATCGGTGCTTCACTTAAAGTCTCCTTCAAAACATCAAACGCCTCTTGCTGCACGGTTTCCCAAACAAAAGGCGCATTCTTCTTCGTTAAAGCAGTCAAAGGGACTGCAATTTTGGAGAAGTCCTTTATAAACCTCCTATAATATCCGGCCAACCCCAGGAAACTTCTAACTTCAGTAGCTGAACGAGGCGGCTCCCAGTTTCTTACCGCTTCTACCTTACCCGGATCTACAGAAATTCCGGCCCCCAAAATCACATACCCCAAAAATTGAATCTGTTGCAGCCAAAACTCACATTTTGAGAACTTGGCATACAACTTCTCGTTTCTAAGCAGTTCCAGCAATTCCTTTAAATGATCAACATGTTCGGCCTCAGACTTTGAATACACCAAGATATCGTCAATGAACACAATCACCGACTTATCTAACATCGGTCTACAAACTCGGTTCATTAAATCCATGAAAACAGCCGGGGCATTGGTTAACCCAAAAGGCATAACCAAGAACTCATAATGCCTATACCGAGTCCTGAAAGCTGTCTTTGGCACATCTTCTTCTCGAACTTTCAGCTGATGGTATCCCGACCTTAAGTCGATCTTAGAAAACACACTCGCCCCATGTAATTGGTCGAACAAATCGTCTATCCTTGGCAACGGATACTTATTCTTAACAGTCAACTTATTCAACTCCCGGTAATCGATGCACATCCTCATGGTGCCATCTTTTTTCTTCACAAACAGTACCGGAGCTCCCCACGGCGATGAACTCGGTCGAATGAAGCCCTTGTCCAACAACTCCTGGAGTTGTGTCATCATCTTTTTCATCTCGGTTGGGGCAAGGCGATAAGGAGAACGAGCTACCGGTGCAGCTCCAGGGATCAAGTCAATTCGGAACTCCACTTGTCTCTCAGGCGGCACGCCAGACAAGTCTTCCCGAAACACATCCGGGAATTGTGAAACAACAGGCACATCGGCCAACTTCTTCTTCTCAGCCTTAGCATCAATAGCATATGCTAATTAGGCGTCACATCCCTTTGCAACAAGCTTTCGGGCTTTTGCAATAGTCAATAGGCACAGATCCCCACTTCTCCTATCCCCATAAATACAGATCTCACGCCCCTCCGGAGTAGTTATCTTTATCATCCGCTTCTTACATACTATGTGGGCTTCATTCTCTATCAACCAATCCATCCCGATAATTACATCAAATTCACTAAACGCGATCGGAATCAAGTCCAAATTGAAGACTACGTCTTCAATTACTAAGGTGCAGTTACGGTATACATTATCTACTTTGACTAGAGTATTACTAGCAGTTTCAATATCTAGTATAGCAGATAGTTTAGACAAAGGCATGGCAAGTTGTTGTGCAAACATAGTAGATACAAACGATCTATTGGCACCCGAGTCAAATAACACTCTTGCAGGTAAAGAGTTTACAATAAACATACCCGTAACCACCTCGGGGTTTTCCCTAGCCTCCTCTGCAGTGATTTGAAAGGCACGAGCCGGTGCCCTTTGTGACTGACCCCGACCCCGGTTAACTGAACCACCGCTTGAACCTCCCAAAGATCGTGTTGATGTTGGAGCAGCAGCTGCTAGAGGATTCTTTCGACAATTTCTACTATAGTGCCCCCACACTCCACATTTATGGCAGGCATCTGATCTTCGTGGGCACTCATTCTGGTAGTGGCCCAATTCTCCACAACAGAAACATGCACGTCCGTTGATGCATTTGCCGAAATGTTCTAAATGACATTTGTTACAATATTGGGGCTCGGTTTTGATAGAGTACGCTCGAGCACGGCCGGAAGAACTAGACTGTCGACGGTATGATTGTTGCGGTGAATACTGTGATGATCGTGAAGAACCAGAGTAACCTCCTTCGCGTTGGCGTTTCGGTGGTGAAGGTTGAGTTGGGTTAGCCGAAGCAGCAGCGGACCCCATTACATATCCTGACATACTTAAAATCTGTTCCACATTTCTGGCGGCTTCCAGTAGACCAGCAAATGTGGGGTAGCGTACATTGCTCATTACCCTTCGAATCTCCAGATCAAGACCAGCCTCAAACCTGGTCACTTTTCTTTCCTCGGTATCCACTTGATGAGGCGCGAACAAACTTAGTCTCGTAAACTCTACAACATACTGGGACACAGACTTAGTCCCTGAATCAGCGTCATGAACTTAGCCTCCAATCTTCGGCGCTCATCGGCCGGACAGTATTGTTGAGTGAAAACTTCAGTGAACTCAGCCCATTTCATTACAGCAACCTTCTCCATTGTTAAGGCATTCACCATTGAGTTCCACCACATTACTGCATCCTTGGTGAACATTGCAGTAGCGAACCGGACCATATCCTTCTCAGCACAAGCGCTGATTCGGAATGTCCGTTCAGTGGTTGTTATCCATTCCAGAGCGGCAACAGCATCACCCAGTCCATTGAACTCGACTGCTCCATTTCCCTTTAAGTCCTTGAAACGACAACCCCTGGGCTTATTAGATGACCCAGTGTTGTCATCTTGCTCGTCATTGTTTCCTCCCTCCTTTTCCTTATTCTTCCTCTTAACTTATCTTCGCTTAGCTTCGGCCTCATCTCGAGCCCGAAACTAATCTTGAATCATCTGATTTTGCTCAGCCATCAAGGCTAGCATCATTTCCCTTGTTTCTTCGGGTGTCATTCCTCCTCCAGACATGTTGTGAAATATGAAACATATAACTTATTTAGTAACATGTCATCAATTTATAGACACCACCCAATTTTCCCGTATGATAGTCAATATTCTTACGATTACTAGATCGTAACCTATCTTAGTTCAGATCATTACTTAGAATCACTACATGTCTACACTTAATGTTTGAGATCAAGACCTCACGGACACTTGAATCTCAAACTACTGCTCTGATACCATAAGCTGTGACACCCTTGCCACATTAACCACCAATAACCATTCACCCAGGATTATTCACCAACAAATAGATAACATAATGATTTGATATCTTAATTAAAGTGCGGAAGCATAAAATACAAAATAAAATAATACAAATCTGACAAACACCCTACGGTGCTACATAGGTTACACATCTAAGTCTACAAATCCAAAAGTATTACATCTTCCCCAAATTTATTACAACATTGGTTCCATAAAACAAATACCAAGCTAAACAGTAGAAATCTTCAAACACTACAATAAACGTCCTAGCTAGACGGTCCCACAGTGGATTTCCCTTTTCCTGTAAAAATTATAACAACTGAAGGGGTAAGCTAAAGCTTAGTGAATACCATATGATTTTACACATTCTACAAATCATTATGATGCCACCCAGGGTAACCGCGGTAACACATACCGTATACCCCACACGTACTCCAAGTACGCAAACCCGAGCCGCAGCTCCTTCGAGCTGACACTCGGCATAAGAAAAACCAACCATCTGAGGCAGACATTACATCGGGGATGACTTACTGTCTATCCTGACCACAGAGGTGTCAAACTCTTGGTCATATAGCACAGTAACATCAGAGTACAGATGCGACCACGCAGGTCCATCGAAAGGATGCACAACAAATGAACGGACATGCAACAAGTATGAATGTGCATCACATATACGCATGTTAGTAGAATGCCAAACGAATATGAAACAACATGCCTCAGCAGGCAATGCAAACATAATGCAGATGCAGCAATGTTAAAATCAAAGGTACTCACAGTGGGTGCGTTATTAATCTTTAAGCAATATTATTTCTCCTCGGGATTTCAACCGGATCCACAAAGTACCCCACTGTGGGTTAAACAACACCACAAGGGACCTGTTAATTCAGTTGTAACAACACATTATGTCAATAACGTGTTTAATTTCATCAAACTTAATTTTTATAAGTTTTGCAGAATTTTGGTCCCAATTTCGGATCTATGTCCGAATTCGGACCCCCAGTTCGGATCCTACATAAATCCCAATTCGGTCCATATATATATATAAGCCCCAATTCGGACTCCTTTACAAATTCGGACACATCCGAATTCCAACACTTATAACATTTACCATTTTGATTATCACATTTCGGACCAAAAGCCAATTTCGGATCACATTACAAGTTCGGGCCCATCCGAATTCGGTCCCCAACCGAATTCGGATCCCCATCCAAATTCCAATACTTAGAAATATTTTGATATATTAATTTTCCAGAAATCCGCGCCTCATCCGAATTCGGACCAGATCCGAGTTCATCTCGGATCCGAATTCGGACCCCTTCGAACTTGTGCAGTTTTGAATATTATTTTCCAGATTTAATCCAAGTCATTTTTGGTACTTTTTCAATACATGAAATAAATTATACCGACTTAAATACACTTAATTTCAAGCATTTTAACACTAACATTAACATGCTTTCATACCAAATTCAACCCTTTTTGGACCCTTTTTATCATCCATCGAACACACACACTAAAACACACACAAAATCCTCAAATCCATACTTTTAGTTCGAATCAGGAGCTGAAATTTAATATGTAGCATCATAAACACTAGATTTAAACTAATCCACTATTACATCATACATGCATCCATGTTTGCAACACCAATCTAAGTTTCGGTTCTTATAAAAACCGACCCAAAAACTCTTAAATTCGAAGAGTTCAAGTAGTATTTACCTTAATTCGTCAATTGCAGATGTTTTAGTTCCTTGAATGCAAGCTAAATCCAAATTTTCAGCTTCCAATTCCAAGTTTTGATGATCTTCGATTGTAGAGAGAGAGAGAGAGAGAGCCGAGAGAGAGATTTTAGATAGAGAAAGTGCATGGTGAAAATGAAAGACAAAATTTGTCTTTCATTCCTTTTATTCACCACTTTAATCTTTTGGCTCATTAACCCCTCAACTTATCCGGTTCCATTAAATACTGATTTTATGAAATAATATAAAAGAATTCTATCTTTTTTATAATCCTTAATAATTAAATAATTATTTTCACTTAAATAAATTGAAATTTCTAAATTTCCAAATAATACAACAAACTTTATAATTAATCCAAATTTCGTACCAACTTTCATAATTCAACTTAAATTACAAATTTAAACTTAATAAACTTCAATTATAATAATTTAAATCCGAGGATGTTACAGGTTCCCACCTTCAACGGTATACCCTTCCGGAATCGACTCACCCACTGCCCTTTTACGTTTCAGACTTTGAATTTCTGCATTGTCCTCTAGATCTTTCTTTAACCCAGTCCAGTCAACTTTCCACGAAACGGTTAACGCGGTTAATTCTGCCTCAGTTGGCTTGCGTGAAAGAGCGTCTGCAGCGCTATTTTCCTTACCAGGGTGGTACACGATGTCAAAATTGTACCCAAGGAGTTTACACAACCACTTCTGATGTTCTTCGGTAATTGTGCGCTGTTCGAGAAGGTATTTAAGGCTGCGTTGGTCAGTTTTTACTAAAAATTTGTGACCCAGTAAGTACGGTCTCCATTTCTGAATTGCCATTACGATCGCCATCAATTCCCTCTCATAAACTGATTTCAGCCGCGCGCGGGTCCCTAAGACATGGCTGAATAATGCCAATGGTCGGCCCTCCTGCATCAACACGGCACCCAACCCATAACCCATGCGTCCGTTTCGACAACGAATTCTTTGTTAATCGGGTAAAGCCAACACCGGCACTTGGGTCATAGCGGCCTAGAGTTGGAGGAATGCCTTTGTCGCTTCATCATTCCAATGGAAGTTATCTTTTTTAAGTTGATCGGTGAGGGGCCATGCAATCTTGCCATAATCTTTCACAAACTTGCGGTAATATCCCGTCAAGCCGAGAAACCCACGAAGTTCCCAAAGCGTTTTTGGGATCGGCCATTGCAGCATTGCTTCGATTTTAGACGGGTCTGCCGACACCCCTTCTTTGGAGATGACATGTCCTAAATACTCCACTTGTTGTTGCCAAAAAGTGCATTTTTTTCGGTTTGCATATAACTGATTTTCTTGTAGCACACGCAAGGCTGTTTCAAGATGTTCTAAATGCTCATCTTTGGTTTTGCTATATATAAGAATATCATCAAAAAACACCAATATAAAGCGCCTTAAATAAGGCTTGAACACCTTATTCATCAAAGATTGGAAAGTGGCTGGTGCATTGGTTAATCCGAACGGCATAACCCGGAATTCATAGTGACCCTCATGTGTTCGGAAGGCTGTTTTAGGAATGTCGCTAGTTTTCATTCTAATTTGGTGGTAACCAGTATTAAGATCGAGTTTAGAAAATACCGTAGCCCCATGTAGTTCATCTAAAAGTTCGTCTATGACTGGTATGGGAAACTTATCGAGAATCGTGGCTTTGTTGAGGACCCGATAGTCCACACAATATCTCCAACTTCCATCTTTCTTTTTGACTAAGAGAACCGGACTTGAGAATGGGCTGGTACTTGGTTGAATCACACCTGCATCCAGCATTTCTCTCACCAATTTTTCTATTTCATCTTTCTGGACATGCGGATAACGGTAGGGTCGGACGCTGATAGGAGCGGTATCATCCCGGAGGGTTATAGTGTGTTCATGGCTGCGTGGTGGGGGTAACCCTTTTGGCAACTCAAAAACATCACTGAAAGTGTTAAGCAGGGACTCAACAGGCATGGGCCTTGGAGTAGATGAAGTTGCTCTATTTTCTTGAATGCTCAATTGTAACAAAAACCCTATTACCTCCTGTTGTAGTAGCTTGTGAAGAGTTTTGCATGACGCCTCTGATCTGGACAGGCTGGGATCACCTACTATAGAAACTCGCCTTTCTCCGTCCCAAAACTGCATCCTAAGTTCCCGCCAATTAACTGTCATGTCGCCCAGTTTCTGCAACCACGCGATTCCCAGAATTAAATCGGAACTACCCAGGTCGAGTGGAAAGAAATCCTCCACTATCTGCAGCTCAGGTAAATTCAGAACCACCTTGTGACAAATTCCTTGACTTCGGTCAACCATGCCGTTCCCCAGTCGTACCTTAACAGAACCTGTTTTTGAGATTTTCATACCTAATTTTGCTACTATGTGATTGGAGATGAAGTTATGAGTGGCCCCACTATCAATCAACACAGCCACATGTGTTCCTCCTATATCTCCATTTACTTTCATGGTGTGGGGCGGGGTTAAGCCGCTAACCGAATTAAGCGACACCTCTACACAATCCAAGTGAGCATGATCATCTCCCTCCTTGTCGGACTCACCCTGAGTGTCCCCCTCGTCAACGATCAGTACCTGCAACGTTTTGCTCGGGCATCGATGTCCCGGTGCGAATTTCCCATCGCACCTAAAGCAAAGACCCTTTGCACGCTTATCCGCAAACTCCGCCTCTGTCATCCTTTTAAATTGTCCAGTGTTACTCGTGGTACCCTCCTTCTGACCGGTTGTCACTACCGGTGTTAGTGTGTTGCTTGCTTTGAATTGATTGAAGCCTCCGGTACGTGCCTTAGGGGTCACATTGCTTTTATTCTCATCGATCATTACAGCCGCCCTCATTGCCCTTGCGAGGCTCTCCGGTTCCATCACCCTCACCGCAGATCTTAAGTCTGGTTTCAATCCCTTGATAAACGTGCCCTCCAATACCTGCTCCGGAATATCAAAGATCTGGCCGGCTAGCTTTTCAAACTCGCTCACGTAATCCCGAGCCGTACCCACCTGATGAATCGCCAGAAACTGCTCATAAATACTCCCCTCATAAGAGGGCTGAAAACGAACCAAAAGCTTCTGTTTTAACTTTTCCCAAGCCGCCCTCAACCGGTCCTTCCCTCCGATTCCTTGCACCTCAATATATCGTTCAATACCAGTAGACTGGATCCCCAACCTTTTGTTATCCCAACACCCCCATGAAATAGAACACAATTATTTCTTTATAAAAAGATACTCTAAACGTGTGTTAATGGAAAAGAGGGTTAGGTGACAGGATTCCGAGGATTATGGAATCCCGTATCTTTTCGATATTTTAGGTTGGGAGGGAGTGTTCGATCTAGGCGGCCCACATATTCATCAGGCCGACATAGTGGAGTGGATGTCTACTCTTCGAAGGGAGACGAGTAACAATTATAATGAGATTAGGTTAATAGGCACGGTCCATGGTAGGGATGTGGTGATGGATGCTAGACTCCTTCGCCAATTATTTAATGTAGATACCGGGGTGGGCAACGAAGGGTCTACCCAACGTGGGTACGAGTATAATTCTGAGGCCCAATTGGCCTTTACTGATATGACCTGGTCGGGAGAGTGGGTGGAGCAGGTGTGTAAAGTGTTTAACCAAACCACCGAGGAAGCAGAGGCTTCCACTTCCTATAATAGGAAGGATTTATCCCCGAAAGGCAAGGTGCTTCACAAGATAATTGTGAATAATATCTTGCCACGAGATAGCGACCTGTCTAAGGTTAGACATCGGGAAATCACTGTTCTTTATGCCCTTCTCAAGGGTAAGCCCAGACTGTCCTTTGCATGGACAGTCATTAATGATATTTGGGTTATGTACGACACGAGGGAGAGGACGATCATCCCCCACGGATGGTTGATCTCTAAATTCCTTGAAAGGATAGTTGCACTTTCACCCGATTCCCTTGCTTCTCCAGCTTCGGCGACGTACATTACGGCCGCCATGTTCCCCACGTTAATTTTTAGGGAAGTAGATGAGGGGTTTGAGATATACGACAAAGAAACAAATCAGTCGTATATCAAGAGTTACACGGAGGATGAGAGGAGAGAGAGAGAGAGCAGAAAGCCGCGAATGTAGAAGATGTTCGGGCCGAAGAGCCGAATAGAGGGGCGTCTACCTCGCACAGTCGAGGCAATGACGATGTTGATTTTAACCGCGTTATGCAGCGATTAGATGATCTTATGGTGGGTCAATGGGAGAATGACTCATATTTTTGATAGGATCGATTTTTTGCATGACTGGGTAGATCGGATTTAAGATGACAAGAGATCCTTGGCGTATCAAAATGTCTACTACCAGTACCATAATTGGGCGTACTGGGAGGGAGTCCGACATCATGAGGATTCTCTAGCCGGTTTGCCATATCAGTCATATGCTGATTATACTATGGCCCACTACAAGTCATATGGCCCAGCCGTAGATACTTATCAGCGCTATCCGGCGCATGACAGATATGATTTACCAGATCAGATCCATGTTCACCTATTCCCGGCTCCACCACAAGACCCCGCAGATCAAGGCCCGTATGGAGATTTCTTCAGCAGCGTCTTCGGTCCTCCTCCCCCTCCATTCTGATGATCAGGCACTATCTTTTTTGTTCTATGTTCTTTATTTTCTGTACTTTTATTTATTTTTAGTTTCGTAGTTGCATTTAATTTATTTATTTTTAGTAGTGTTTATTTTTATTCTTAGCCGAGTCCTTATCTAGATTTTTAATGATTATATAGTTTTTCATGTCTTCCCCATTTGAGTCTTGTTTGCCGATCAGACCGTGAAAAATGATGATAAATAAAAAATATATGTACTAGGGAATTGGCTAGTGTTGACAGGATATTCTATAATTAGGAAAAGATTCGTAATAATAGTTAACATTTTTGTTATGTAAAGCAAATTCAAGTAGGTTAAATTTTATTCGGGCTTAAATATAAGTAATGTGTCAAAGATTTTGGAAAACTCATGCAATAAGGGGGAGATCTTAAGCATGTTTTTAGCCTCAAAAACAGCTCAATTATAGTTTAGCTAGTTCGGGAAATTAAGTCCTTTGGGTTACCACTCATGCCTAATCCCCTAAAACCATCTGGTTTGGGAGTGATTGACCTCTCGCTACATGAACCAGCTAGATAACTTGAGTTAGAAAATTATAAATATAAGCATGACAATATAAAGAAAAATTTTGTCATAAACATGCATAGAGGGAAAAGATGGTCAAAAGACCCATGTGTTTTAAGTTTCGTAACCTTGAGCTAAAAGGGTAATTTCTAAGAGTGAGATACATTATATAAATTCTAAGGAAAATATATTTTAACTGAAAATTGCTTTGGTTTACATATTAAAAGTTTTAATGCATTATTGCGAAGGCTGGCTTAACTTAGAATTTCTTGATACACTGCTATTATATGTCTGGTACATAGTTAGTTCTGATTCTAAAGGATTGTTCGGGGACGACCAAGAGTTAAGTTGGAGAGGTTTGATAGGACTATAATTTTATGTGTTTTCGGTATCGTTTTGGGCTCATTTTAAGCACCGATGCTTCCTAACTTCCATATTATTACTCCAAATTTGTGTTTCAGGGTCAAGAAGTCAAATGGAAGCAGCTCGAAAAAATTCAGCGTGAACCGAGCCGGTGGGAGCGCAGGCCTGCGACACCCTACGCTGCAAAACAAAACAATTGTGAGTTAGAGAGCACTTCCAGCGCAGACAAGCATAGCCCAGGCCGCACCCCCAGCGCAGGGGGGCGCAGGCCTGCGCTGGTGCGGCGTAAAAAGACTGCAGACGCGTTTTTGAGCCCAAAACCCTAATTTTCACTCCTTCTATAAATAGATGTCGATGACAGCTGATTTGAAGAGTCTCGAAGTGTTGAAAAAAGCGGCGGAGCCCTGCCAGAGTTGATTCACGATCCGATTATGAAGACGAAGGATTGTACCTATTCGAGCCTACGATGATGTCTCCAACCATTCCTGGTGAAGAGCACACGATGAGCGGCTAAACCACCATACCCGTTTGCGAAGGATATTTCGTGTTTCTTGAATACTTTATGTGTAATGCAAATCATAAACATTCGGTTATTATTATGAGTAAATGGTTTGTTTGGTAAAAGCAAGATAGTTCATAGTGGTATTATTATTTGTGTCGAGTCCTTTAGTTTAGTGATTAAGACAAGTAATTAATATTGCATGCGCTATGCCGAGATTTATTGGTTAAAGTATTTATGATTAATTTGACTACGCAACTGATTATGTCTATGTGATTGTTGCATGAAATTCAAGTGAGTAATAACTTATGCTGTAGTGATCCCGTAAATGGTTATCTTCAATTTCCTTGTTAATCAATTCGTTAGTTGCTTGTTGTTGTTTTAGTTATAATTTAGTCGTAATCATTATTCCAAACAAATCACTCATTTCACAATTTAATTGCTTTTAATAAACTAAAGAAACTAGCTAATTAACCCTAATTCACATACGCACTCCCTGCGGATTCGACCCATACTTTTCTAAGCTAATAGTTAGATTTAAGGTTTTTTCTACGGGCCACAACGACGGCTCGTCACAACTTCTTGTACTGCATCTCTTAAATGATGCTGTCTTTCGGATTCGTCTGCCAATATGTAGCTTTGGAAGAATTTGTCTATCAAATTAACTTCATTCAATCCTTTGAGTGATTCTGGCACAACTCCACTTATTGGAAAAAGATCATATTCTTCTTTCACAATTACCGTCACCGCAGGCTTTTCAACCGTTGGTGTTGGTATATCGTCTTTTAAAATATCCTCTACAAGATCCTCTTCATCAATTATCTTTTCAGCTCTCACAGACATCTCAGTAAATTTAAATATCTCTTGCTCAGGCAAATTAATCTCTTCTTTAGCTCCTTCTATCCTTAACACCTCACTTTCTTCGTCCTTATTCAAATCATCATACTCATCAAAATTATAAATACCAGATTGTATACTCAAAGGAAGTAGAACATCTTCATAAAGAATCAATTCCTTTTCACTTTGAGCATCAATTGGTTCATCTGTAGAGCCTCCTACTTCTCCTGCACCTCCTCCTTCAGTCTCTTTCCCTTCAAAAACTACCATCTGTAATTCAGGTTCAGCAAGCTTCCTCCTCTTCTCCCCCTCATGAGGAGCATCATCAGAGTCATCATGGTCCTCATGTCGTATTTTAGACCCTAAAGCTTGAGACTTGCATGTTTGCTGAAGGATCGAGAATCTTTTTAATAATGAGCCCAAGGCACTGACAACTATATTCTCTAATCCCGACATCCTTTCATTTATTGTTTAAAACTGCTCTACACAATAATCTCTCAATTCGTTGTTAGAATTTTGCTTGTCTTCTTCTTCAACTTCAGCTGTAGCCTTCCCTTTCAATAACCTTAAAATATTTATCATCTGATTGACCATCTCTGCATATTGTTTGGTCATTTGCTCCGTAACACCAGAAATGGCAACTTCAAAATGTTGTTCGGTAACAAAGGGTAACACGCTAACACCTGGGTCAGGTAGACTTCCAGTTGTCATGACAGTTGAACTTGTGAAATTAACATCTGTGTGGCATGCGCTCAGAGTTGGCATTGATGTGACTCTGGCAGGACTTCCAACTACTTTAAGTGACGGAGCAACGAATGCTTCCGACACTATAGTTGTTGAGACAGGGACACGAAGTCCATCTGTACGTGTTTCAATGAATGAAACTGACTCGAGTGTCCTATGATGTATAGGTTCTATGACATGTGCATGAAGAAATGTACACTGAGCAGAGGTGTAATGGATTCAATATCCATAGGATCCGAATGATCCCATGATAGATCATGTGTTATATCCTCGTGAAAAAATGAAACATCTCCTTGTTGAGAAGGAGATGAGTGGCTAGTGGGGTGTGCAGTCGCCAGTGGGGTACTGGCTGCTTCAATGTCAACTCTCAAAGGAGAGCTAACAGCAGTCGTAGCTACCCGACTTTCTATGGGTTGGGACTCCATCACACTCATACGCACCACTTCATGAACCTCTATTTCCGGTAAATGTTCAGATTGAGATATAACAATTCTTGCCCCAGCGACATCCACATCATCATTTCCATCATTGTCATCATCATCATCCTCTCCTTCATTTCCTCCTTCTTGGATATTCGATAAAGTTCTTTTGGAGTTAGAATCACCCTCACCACCCCTCACTACACCTTCAACACCCTCACTCACTTCAAGGTTTCCATGTACATCAACCCCGTGTTGATGTACCTCCTCTCCTATAGCTCTAGGGGCAGGAATCCTCGGTTTTGGAGGTTCCCCAGGAGCATTATTTATTCGGTACAATCTCACAGACTCAACACTTTCATCAGCATATTTCAATAGAGACTCGAGAATACGCAAAGTACTTGCATTCGGATCATCCTGGACTCTATGCAAGCTCATCATAACATAATCCGGACACTTCTGAGAATGTAACCTCATTGGTATCTTTTCATTTGCCCTCAATATTCCTCATATTAGTATTTGCATGAATCTTTGTAAAGGCACAAATTTCCGCGCACGATTTGTGGTCTTTGCAAGCACCACTTCTTTAAGATCCTTTCATATGCACTGTGTGAAATCATAATGCTTGTTATAAGCAACTCCATGAAACAACCTCAGGCAGTGTAGACTTCCACGGTCTATCCCATTATGCTTGAAGGTCATACATCTGTTCAGAATTCCAAACAGAGTATACCATTCCCCATTCAGCCCATGGCGGTGGAACATAGAACTCTTTGTCAGTGGTTTAGTATATCCAAGGCTTATAAGGTCTCGAAAAATTTGTTCATCAGATAGAAAATCCACAAAGTCAGGGAAATTGACTGTATCAATGCGTCTTGGTAAGAACAGGTTATGACGAAGTCTGGCTAGGGTGATTTTTGCTTTAAACTGGTCAATCGTCACTTTGAAATGATGATCACCGAGATCAGGTACAAATTTTATTGTATTCCAGAACTGGTGTAGGTATATCAGTGGAGTTGTTGGCTTATATATTAGAAGATAACCGAGAGGGTGCCCTTATAAGATTTTGACAATCACCGGATGGCTGACTTTGATAGAATTAGGATCAAACCGGTGATAATTGTCAAGAAGGTTCAGGCGGTGTTTGGGCTTTAGTAGTTTGGTGTCTGGTATGGGAGATGATGGTGATGGTCTGGTAACTGAAGCTGACTTTATAGGTTTGGAAACGAGTGTATTGTTGGATGATGAATGGGAGTCAAAAGAGTTTAAATTTTGGGTGGGGGTTTGGGAAGCCATTTGTTACCTATAAGAATAACAAACATGTTAGATACATAAAGTAAACAAAATGAATCCTACAGATAGAGAAATATGACATTTATCCAGAAATTAGAAAAATATGTGTTACATTGTTTTAAGCATCGGGATTCCAGACAATAATATTAAAATATTATTGTTAGGACTCCAAAGTCAATCTTTAAGAGACCAATGTTAATGTAAAACAGATTTTAAAAATTTAACTCGAAAAATGTGAAATTTCTCTGAAAAATTAATTTTTCACACTTCAATTTTTTTTAAAATTTTGAACTCAAACTCGAATGACATAAGGGCAAGCTCGAATGAAACAAAAACAGCCTCGGGTGAAGATATATCAAACTTGATTAAGCCTAAAGAAAAGTCTAGTGAAGTGTCAACAAACTCGAATAAGGCTATAGTGAACTCGGGTGAAGTGTAGACAAACTCGGTTAAGTCTAATACTTCCTCGAATGGAGCTATGTTAAACTCGATAAAAACACACACTTACTCGAATGAAGTGTCAACAAACTCAATAGACACTTAGACTATCTGAGATGACCTTTCATCAAACTCAGTTGAAACTAAGTTTAACTCGGTTGAAGCTTCAACCGAGTTTGAGAGTTATAAAAAATTCTAAGTCCCATTTGTTACAAACTCGAATGAAACTAATCACTAACTCGAATGAACTTTCAAACAAACTCGATAGACACTAAAAGTTTCTCGATTACAACTTATTCAAACTCGATTGAAGTATTGATCAAACTCGATAGGGACTTAGGTTTTCTCGGATGCAAGTTATTTAAACTCGATTAAAATGAAGATTTTCTCGAGTAAAAGTTTATCAAACTCGATCAACATTAAGATGTTCTTGAATACCACTTTGACCGAGTTTGAAAAACTTAAAACGTTCTAAGTCCTAACACTTATAAAATTTTCAAAAATTCATTCTAAGGACTTTAAAACCTAAACTTTGAACATTTCCTACTCGAAATTGTATTTTGAATACAATCATTTACTGATGTTGTTCCAAAAACAACATTTTGACCCTCAAAATTTCGATTTTCAGAAAACCTTCAAACTCGAAAAGTTTGAACCTTAAAAATCGAAATTAAATGTCGTATGATGTATGATAAGTCTTGAAATTTGATATTCAAGCTTATATTAACATTACACACACATATATACTTTCAATTTTAGATTTTGATTCCCAAATGAATACCTTCGGATTTACACACATCGACACACAAAAAAACACACAGTTTCACACACATAACATCAAAACAGAAATGAAAAAAAATACAAAAATAGTAACAATCACAATGAAAATACTTACAAATCTATACTGAAATCTTGAAATCTGAACAACTTGCTTGTTGTTGTGTTCGATTACAGACAGAGAGAAAAGAGACAGTGTACAGTGAATTTGGGAGTCGAAAAAATGAATTTGAATTTTAAAATTCAAATATATACCATTTTCAAATTTGTACCCGGACCAACTCTTTTCATTCTTTTTAACAATTCAGCCCATTACTCTCTTTTTTATCAATTAAGCCCATTTAAAACAAAACAAAACAACACAAAAACAACAAAAAAAATATAACAACTAAAAAAAAATTGAACAAACAAAAAAAATAGAAATAAAATGAACTAAAAATAAAATAAAAAATTTAACTAACCAAAAAGAATAAAATGAACAACAAAAATTAAATATTTTGCTCCCCCTTGAAATTTGCATTGTTGCTCCCCCTCGGATGAATATCATCTGTTAAGCATGCTCCCCCTACAATTAAGCAAAAATAAAAAAATATATCAGATATAAAATTTCAGATAAAATTTCAGTTTGCTCCCTCTGCACATGACAATCTGATTCAGTTAACTCTCATAAAAATTAAAACTTTGAAATCACTAGAGATTATCACAAAAAATTAAATCAAGTAAAAAATTGTAAAGCTAAAAATTATATTTTGTAAAACCTGAATGTTTAAATCTACCGATTCAGCATAGCCAATTTGTATACCAAAAAATTAAATCTTTTTTCATCTAACGCTTTGGTAAACAAATCAGTTAGCTGATATTCTGTCGGTACAAAATATAATTCAACATTACCATTTTCTACATGATCCTTAATAAAATGATACCGAATGTCGATGTGTTTTGTGTTTGAATGTTGCACTGGATTGGAAGCAATATCAATTGTGCTCAGTGAATCACAATAAATCGGGATCTTCTAAGGTGTAAAACCGTAGTCACGCAGTTGGCTCTTCATCAACACTTATGAACAACATGATGATACAGCTACATATTCAGCTACAGCTATTGACAGTGACACACAGTGCTATTTCTTGGATGACCAACAGACGGGTTTATTGCCAAGGAATTGAACTGCTCCTGATGTACTTTTCTATCCATTTTAACTCCTGCGTGATCAGCATCAGAAAAAGCAGTCAATGTAAATATTTATTCTTTAGGATACCACAAACCTAAGTTCGGAGTACCCTTCAGATATATTAGAATTCTTTTGGCAGCAGCCAAATGAGATTCTTATGGATTTGTCTGATATCTAGCACAGACACATGTAGCAAACATAATATCAGGTCTACTCGCAGTTAAGTACATTAATGACCCAATATTTTCTCGATAATGAGTTACATCAACAGGCTTCCCTGAAATGTGCTCATCGAGTTTCGATTTAAAATCAGGAGCGATGAGTGTTTCTATTGGGGTATTGTTGACCATGTTAAATTTCTTCAACATGTCTTGAATATATTTTGACTGATTGATGATAATTTCATCACTTAGTTGTTTAACTTGTAGCCCCAAGTAAAAATAGATTTCACCCATCATGCTCATCTCAAATTTTGGGGACATTAAGGACACGGACTTTTTACAAAATTTAGTATTTTTAGACCCAAAAATTATATCATCTACATATATCTATATCACTATGATATCTGGACCCAGGCATTTAATAAATATGGTTGTGTCTACTCTACTTTTTTTAAAACCACATTTTAAAAGATATAATGATAAAGCATCATACCATGCTCGTGGTGCTTGTTTAAGGCCGTACAGTGACTTATCTAATATATATACATGATCAGGCTTCGAAGGATCTGTAAATCCTTCTGGCTGAAATGTATGTACTTCATCTTTTAATTCCCCATTCAAAAACACAGTTTTCACATCCATTTGATAAACAGTAAAGTTCTTATGAGCGGAAAATGCTAAAAACATCCTAATAGCTTCTATTCGGACAACGGGGGCAAATGTCTCGTCGTAGTCAATTCCCTCCTACTGACTATATCCTTTGGCCACGAATCTTGCTTTATTGCGAATGATGACACCGTGTTCATCCTTCTTGTTCTTGAATATCTACTTCGTGCCAATAATGGATTTGTCCTTCGGTCTTTCCACGAACCGCCAGACTCTCAACCTCTCATACTGATTCAGCTCCTCTTGCATAGAAACTATCCAATCCGCATCCTGAAGAGCTTCCTTCACCGTTTTTGGCTCAATCTTACTCAAAAATTTGAGAAGAGGCATTCATTAATGGTAGCTCTCCAGGTTTGAACAGATGCATAGGGATCTTCAATGATGTTTTCAGGTTGGTGATCCCTTGTCCATTTGAAAGAATGAGGATAATGTTGGAGTTGGTCTTAATTGGGATTCAAGTCCAGGTAGGGTTGACGGGGGATAAATTCCGATGTTGTTGGAATCTCTACTGAATTAGGGGATTCAGGGTTTTGAGTATTCAAGGGAGTGTCTTTTGATTATGGAGCTTGAGATTGTTGTATACTTTCAGACGGTATATGTACATCAGTTGATGAAATATCTCAAGTATCTCCAGAAATAGGTGGATGTGAATGATCTGAGACTACTATAGGATCTTCACTAACCCTGTCAGGAACCAAAATAGGAAAATCAGTGTTGGTCTTATTAAAGTGGTCATCATAAAAATTTTCAAATAACGTATTCAGTTCATTTATATCATCTTTCACTTCATTTGACTTCATAGAAGTCTTTTGTTGAGACTCGGGTCCTTTACTGGCATGTCTCCAGGAGCCATTATGATGCCCCATCAAATTTGATGTTTACGCTTTTGTTGACGGTTTTTGTGCGTTTATTGTAAACTCAGAACGCCACTGATTCTTTTGAGTATCCGATAAAAATTCCTTCATCAGCTTTCTGATTGAATTTCCCCAAGTTGTCTTTATCGTTAAGAATAAAGCATCTGCAACCAAAGACATGGAAAATTTTGATATTAGGAATTTGTTTATTAATCAAATCATATGACGTTTTTCCGAATCGTTTATTTATAATCGATCTATTCTGGGTAAAACACGCAGTAGCCAGAACTTCAGCCCAGAGGAACAACGATAGATTCGAGTATGCTAGCATCATCCTTGCAGATTCAACAAGTGTTCGATTTCGTTGTTCAACTACACCCTGTTGTTGAGGGGTATGAGCAGCCGAAAATTGATGTGATATTCCTATGGAACTAAGAAATGACTCTAAGGACTTGTTCTTAAATTTTGTACCATTATCAGATCTAATAGTCTGGACAGAAAGCTGCAACTTTAATTGTATTTTGCGTATGAAGTCAATTATAATCTCTGTAGCTTCAAACATTGATTTCAGGATGAACACCCATGTATGTCTTGAGTTGTCATCGACGGTCACCAGAACATATTTCTTCTTATTTATGCTTTGTACTCTCATTGGCTCGCAGAGATCCATATGAGGTAGCTTTAAAGGCCTAGTTGAAGAAATGTTCAACTTTTGATTTGTGTGAAGCCCTCACCATCTTCCCATTCTCACAGGCAGCACATAACTGCTTCTTTTGAAATCGGAGATGTTAGATATTTAATTTCGATCTTGTGGGTTTATTTTGTAATAAATATTACTAGTTTGTTTACTTGTAATTTATTTCTAGTCTTAGTTTAATTAGTTTCTATGTTATTAAAGTTCATGGGGTCAAAGTGTAATTCTATGATAGTTGCTTTTATTCTCCTATGTATTTAATGACCTAGGGTTTTGTGTAAAGGTGACATTTTGAGAATACACGGACAAATTTACAGCCGCCGCATATTTCAGAAAGATTCTCTTTGTTCTTCATTATTTCACCATCATTCCTCAATCATTGAGTTATATTATTCTGTTTGTTGAATGTTTGAGTGTTTATATACATACACGAGTGCTAATTAATCTGGGAATCATTATTAACAATTGGTATCAGAGCTCAGGAGGTGGATTTTAACTTCTTTTATTCGGATTCTGCTGCTGTTCATCGCAATTCATCCAAAAACTCACGGTTTGATCCTTTTTACCCATCAATATTTCTGTTTTTCGTGTTTTTTCTCCCTATAATCATCTAGTATTCATCCCCTACTGATTTAGAGCTATTTAGGTTCAATCATTACAAGTTTCTGTCCATTTAAATCAGATTTTAGGTCTTGAAAAAATATGGGTTTTTCTTTCGGTTTGGTCCAATTTTAAATGATTTTTAGGTGTTTTTGGTATATTTAAGTACTTAAAAGTGTTTAAAATAATTTTTCAATCATTTAGAAATTATTATTAGGCCAAAATCTGCAAGTTTTAATTCTGGAAATATTCTGAAAAATTCATATCTGTTGCTTTTCGGACCCCATTTCGGACCATAGTTCGGGTCCACTTCGGACCACGTTTAGGTGCACTTCGGACTATACTTTTACCAAATTCGGACCCCTCTTCGGACCAATCTGAACTTCAGACCAACCGAAGTTCTGATCAAGTACTTTTAAAACACTTAACTTAACGTGTGCTTTCATTTGTAAATTCATTTCGGACCATCCGAACTTCAGTCCCAATCCGAATTCGGTATTTCCATTTGAAAATTTTTCTAAGTGTAAATCCGAAATCCGTACTGTTCATCCGAATTCGGTCAACCTGAATTTCGGTCCTTCAGATCTTGGTCAATCAGAATTCGGTCCCTCCATATATTCACTGTTCATCCAAACTCCGTCCTATACAAAGTCACTGTTCATCCGAACTCCGCCCCATCCGAAGTCACTGTTCATCCGAACTCCATCCAATCTGAATCCAATCTGAATCCACTGTTCATCCGAACTCCATCCAATCCGAATTCAAAAAGTCCATCCGAACTTCATACCATCCGCGGTACTGTTCATCCGAAGTTCTCCTTATCAGAATCCAGTTTCCACCTTCAAGATCTCATTCTTTCAAATCAGCACTATAAATAATGTCTCGAGAGGCCCTTGTCCTAGGATCCGAGAACAGACCACCTGTTTTGTATTCGGATGAATACAAGCAGTGGAAGTCCCGATCTCTCAAATTTTTCGGTATGCAACCCAATGGCAATCTTATGCTCCAATCTATTTCCGAAGGCCCAGTCATCTGTTATCGGGAAATTGCTGCAAGACTCAAAGCCGACCCACCTATTCTCGCATCTAAAGTGGAACGTGAACCTGCAAATGAGGCAGAGCGAGACAGGCAACGTGCTGACAAACGGGCTGAATATCTTATTTATCAAGCCCTGCCCACTGATATCCTTGTCGGTGTAGACAATAAGATGTCTGCCAATGAAATGTGGGATGAACTGGAGTTTCAGATGCTGGGGGCTGACTTAGACGATAGAGCTAAGATTGAGGAGGCAAAGGCCAAGTTTACCGAGTTCAGGGCCAGAGACGGGGAGTCACTACATGCCACGTTCACCAGATTCTGTGCGGTTCTAAACGAACTTAACAAACTGCACATTAAGAAAGACAAGGATGACATCAACATCCAGTCCTTTGCTGCCTTAGCCCCTGAATGGCAAGTTACATGCCGAGCCATGCGCAGAGTATGGGACATTCCCAATGTGTCTATCAATGTGGTTATTAAGGAATTGAAAAAGTATCAAGGTGACGTAGACCACCAGAAGCAGATGGCCAATCAGTTATCATCCCTTTTACTATCTGCCAACACGGGCATTAAACCAACTGATTCTCTGGCCCTAATATCCAACAAGAATCTCTCTACTGCCTCCTATACTCAAGGATCATCATCATCCCAGTGCCGATATGCTTCTCCTCCGCGTGAGATTTTAGATGAAGAAGAAGCGGCAATTCAAGAACATATAGCCTTATGGACTAATCGTCTACAACAGAGACGTTCTCCAATAAGACTAACAATTAGCTCCACTACGACACCTGTCCACGGAGCTATTCGGATGATAGGACGGATGACAGACGTGATGAAAGAAGAGATGACTATCGGGATGACCGCCATTATGAAAGGCGAGACGATAGAAGAAATGATCACAGAGATGATAGACGCGATTATAACTGTAGGGATGATCGTCGAGAGGATAGACGGGATGACCGACGTGACGATCGAAGGGACTATGATCGTCGGGACAACAAAAGGGATGACAGTCGAGAACCTCGCCGTGCCGACAAGAGGCTGGTTGAGAGGAGAGATGAAAGGCCAAGAGTCGAAGAGCCTAAAGGAAATGAAGAACGTATGTGCTACAAGTGCGGCAAACCGGGCCATTTTGCTCGGGAATGCAATAACAAGTATGAAAGGGACGTTGGCTATTATTAGCGGAAGCTAGAGGCCGCTAAAAAGAGATCTGATGTTATTGCTCTAGTTGCCCAAGAATACTATTGGGATGATGCGGATACTGATGAGGAAGATGATAAGGGTAAGATTTGCTACATGGCGGATCGTAGTGGATTGGCTAGCTATGCTACAACATCTGATTCTGATTCAGACAATGCTGCTGAGGGGGAGACACCGCAAAATCCACCAGCATGTCTGATGGCCAGATCTGAGGATCCAGAATGTTCTTCATCAGATTCTGAGGCACGTGAGGTACATTCCTTTTACATTCCAAAGCATGTAAATAATTTAAATAGTTTATAGTGAATGTAACTTGCACACACATATACTTGATTTAGAAGCTAGATTAAATGCTGAAACGGAAAAGTGTGTCAATGTTGAACATCCAGCCCAAAAATTAAAAGAGTCATCTGAGTTATATCAAAAGAAGTGGTTAACTATCATAACGTGATAAAACATATGCTAATTGAAAAGGTAGATGTTCAGGATAGGAATACGTATCTAGAATCTTGTATGGATAGGTTATCAAATGAAAAGCACTCATTAAAATCAGAAATATATGTTCTATCAAAGCAATTAGAGACGGTAAGTATGGAAAACATAGATAGTTTAGAAAAATATAAAATGATAGAAGAAGAAAGGATAAGTTTGTACTCTCAAATAAAGACCCTTGATGATGAATTTTTAAAACGGGGTCAAACAGAACAAACTATTCACTTGAACCAGCCCAAAGAGACTAGGTTTTGCCATTCTAAACAAGGAATTGGTTTTACAAATCCTAAGTATTTGGAAAAGGCTCAACAAGTTTTACCTCTCTTATGACATGAACTACATGGGTGTTGGGCTTAAATCCTTCTTTTTCGAATCATCAAAAAAAGTCTTAACCCAAGAGGAGGAAAAACGTAATGAAAATAAAGAAAAGAAATATCTTTTAAATATGAAGAGCTAAACGAGAGTTATCCTTATAGAGTATCCACTCTAGAGGAAGATTTCTTATCTAGTTATTCTGAAGTTGA
Organism: Centrapalus pauciflorus; assembly: GCA_020465985.1. NCBI lineage: Eukaryota > Viridiplantae > Streptophyta > Magnoliopsida > Asterales > Asteraceae > Centrapalus > Centrapalus pauciflorus. The sequence goes on from JAANYP010000257.1 coordinate 502,158, forward strand.
AATGAAAGCAGAACCAGTCAAACCAATCCCTCATCTTTACATTCCTACAAAAGTTCTTCAACACAAAATTAAAGTTTTAGAAAACGAATTAAAGTCAAATAATAAGAAAGCTATTGATTTTCAAGAAGCCCTTCTTAAGAGTGAGGAAAATCGGTAAATCAAAGTTTTCAAAAAACTGTAGAATTAACTGTCTACAAAGCAAAATTTGGCATGGTTTCTCAAAGCTTAAAAGATCATTTAAAAGAGCCAATAGTTTCTCGTCCTACCAAAGTCCCACTTGTGTCATCTAATAAAGGTAGAAATAAAGTTGAAAATTCTTCTATCAGTTTTAAAGGTGAGTGCTCAAAACCTTTCAAAGCTGAGGTTTCAAAAAAGACTCAGATTCAATCCAAGTCTTCTAAGAAACCCACTCACCAAGAAAAAGCAAAATCTCCAAAATCTAAGTCTTCCATGCGTACTGACTCTCGTTGTTTTGTTCCTACAGATCATGTGAGAAGAGTGCCAAAAACGTCTATCCAAGATTTTACAAGTTTTTTTGTGAAGAAGGCTGTTATGCCAAAAGATTTTGTTTCTAGAGATAGGGTGCATGTAATATCTGAAAACAATGATTGTAATGATGTAACAATTTCTATTTCCTGTTTAAAGTATTCATTTAGTGACTTGTTTAAATTATGTCGAACTCGTTTTAGACGTCAAGTACCTGAAATGAATGCTTTTGTGCCTTATCCTGCTAAAAGAATTCGTAAAAAGAAAATAAAAAATGTTGCATCATCGGCCATCACAAAAAATGAGACTTGTACTTTGCCTAGGCCCAAAACCAAAGCAAAAGTCAAACAAGTCTCAAAAATTCAAAAACCAAAGGTAATTTCATCGCCTAAGGTTCTAAAGCCTGTTAAATCCAATTATCAATGAATTCCAAAAGGCTATGCATCTGGTCCACACATAACTACAAAATAGGTTCCTAAAACTGTAAACGTGCCATATTCACCTGGAAATCCTAACCAAAAAGGACCCATATTAAGATGGGTACCCAAAGTTGTGTGATCTTAATGCAGATGGTTCTTGGTTACTTCAGATCAAGACCCGTACTTCAATGAATTGGCTTCTAGTTATCATAGGCTAGGACCCGTTCTTCTGCTTGTCGGTTGTGCTTAAACCGACACGTTTGGCTTCTGTGCACACAGCTCAGGACCCGGTCTAAAATCATTATGTTTTCTGAACATCTAGGTTCAGAACACGGTTTGAATGTTAATTTAAGATGGATCTGTTTGAATGCTTATAGATTTTCGTTGTATGTATTTATTTGTTTTTAAGGCAAAGTCCATCTGGTATATGGATTCGGGTTGTTCCAAGCACATGACTGGGAGAAAAGAATTGTTGTCTAATATAGTAGAACAATACTGTGGGACAGTCAAATTTGGGAACAGTCACCATGCTCACATAAAAGGATACGGGGATTTAGTCTTAAATAATCTAGTCATCAAGGATGTTGACTATGTCGAGGCATTATCACATAATCTGTTTAGCATAGGTCAACTCTGCGATAAAGGATTAGAAGTCAAATTCAGGGCTAAGAAATGTAATGTTTAGAGTATGGATGGTAAAGAAATTTTATTCCATTCCCGTAACTCTAACCTTTACACCATAGATGTAGCTAAGCTTATGGTTAAGGATAACATCTGCCTTCTGTCAAAAGCCTCGTCAAAAGACTCTTGGTTGTGGCATCGTAGGCTATCCCACTTAAACATTGAGAACATCAACAAGCTGGCTGCTAAACAATTGGTGAAAGGACTCCCAGAACTGAGATATGAAAAAGACCATCTGTGTGGAGCATGTGAGAAGGGCAAGATGAAAAGATATTCTCACAAACCAAAACCCGAACCATCATCGAAGAGAGTGTTGGAGTTACTACATATGGACTTATGTGGACCAATGCGGACCCAAAGCATAAATGGAAAGCGATATGTGTTGGTTATCGTTAACGATTACTCATGATATACCTGGGTTAAATTCTTGCGATCCAAGGATGAGACAGCTCAAGAAATCATAGATTTTATAAAGAGTGTCAAAACCCAACAGCAGCTGTCTGTTCAATCAATTCGATCTGACAACGACACGGAATTCAAGAATTCGGTAGTAGAGGGCTTCCTTCGATCCAAAGGTATTCAGCATCAATATTCTGCTGCTAGAATACCTCAACAAATTGGAGTCGTAGAAAGGCGTAACCGTACCCTTGTGGAAGTTGCACGTATAATGCTGACTTATTCAAAGCTACCTCCGTTCTTGTGGGCCGAAGCCGTGTCAACATCTTGCTACACGTAGAATCGTTCCATAATCCATAAGCGTTTCAATAAAACTCCATACCAACTCTTTCTAAATAAAGTACCTTTTATCAAGTACTTATGTGTATTTGGTTGCAGGTGCTACATGCTTAATGACAAAGACAACCTCGGGAAATTCAACGAGAAAGCGGATGAAGCGATCTTCATTAGATACTCATCCAACTCGAAGGCATATCATGCATTCAACACTCGCACCATGATAGTCAATGAAAGTGTGCATGTCACATTTGATTAATTGGCTGAACTGGCACCTGAAGTTGATCAATCAGGACCACGCATCAGACCAATGCCTGGAGACTCTTCTTCTCAATCTACTTCTTTTTCACCTTCTGATTTAGTTAATTTATCTGATCCTTTTTATGTAGAATTCTTTGGTCCTAGTTCTAATGTTTCTAATGTTTCTTCTTCTATAGGTAACACATCCAATAATTCAACTGCACCACAAATTCTATCTGATCCATCTTCATACCCACATCCATCAAATTCATCCACTGATACATCTGCAACTGAATCTACTCCAGAAATACCCTCGCACATCACGCAAAACATCCTTCCTTCACCTGAACACATTGAACCTGAACCGGAACCAGTGGTACCTTCACTAGAAACCATTGACCATGATTCATCCTCCATTCCCACACTCACCACTGAGATTCCATCTCGTTCACCCCTTCCACACGAGACAAAATGGACACGAAGTCACCCAACCGATCAAATCATTGGTGATGTCTTAACTGGTGTCCAAACCCGAAGGGCGTCTGCTAATGAATGTCTCTTTGCGTCATTCCTTAGTATGATAGAACCGGCTCATGTGGATGAAGCCTTAAAATATCCAGACTGAATTGGTGCAATGCAAGAAGAGCTCAACCAGTTTGAACAGCTCCGAGTATGGCGGTTAGTTCCCAAGCCCAAAAACCGAACAATTATCGGAATGAAGTGGATCTACAAGAACAAACGAGACAAAAACGGCATCGTGATAAGAAACAAAGTGAGACTTGTCGCCAAGGCTACCGACAACAAGAAGGGATAGATTATGAAGAGACCTTCGCTCCAGTTGCACGGATTGAAGCTATCAAAATCTTCTTGGCGTACGCGGCACACAAAGACATCAAAGTGTACCAGATGGACGTCAAGACATCCTTTCTTATTGTGAACTTAATGAAGAGGTGTACGTTGAACAACCACAAGGATTAGTTGATGCACATAAACCTGACCAGGTTTATGTGCTAGACAAAGCCCTTTATGGTTTGAAACAAGCACCTCGCGCATGGTATGACAGTCTCTCTAACTTTCTTATCTCTGCTGGTTTCAGCAAAACTGTGATGGACACAACACTATTCACAAAAATGGAAGGTCTGCACATAATGCTAGTTCAAATATATGTCGACGACATTATATTTGGATCTACTAACAGTAATTTCTGTAAGGATTTTTCATCCCTCATGGAGTCCAGGTTCGAGATGAGTATGATGGGGGGAAATGAATTTTTTTTCCTCGGATTACAACTCAGACAACTTGAAAATGGGATTTGTGAACCAGTCGAAATATACTCTTGACATTCTCAAGAAGTATAAGTTAGACTCTTGCACGAGTATCGCAACTCCCATGGCTTCCAATTGTAAGTTAGACATCGATCCTTCAGGGAAAAGTGTCGATAATACAACTTACAGAGGGATGATAGGATCCTTACTATATCTGACTGCTAGTAGACCTGATATAATGTTTTCCACATGTCTTTCTGCTCGTTTTCAGGCCGACCCAAAAGAATCACACCTAACTGCGGTAAAACGCATTTCTCATTATCTTAAAGGTACACCCGATCTTGGGGTCTGGTATCCAAAGGGAACCGATTTTGATCTTACTGCCTTTTCAGATGCTGATTTTGCAGGTTGTAGAGTTGACAGGAAAAGCACATCAGGCGGAATACAGTTCTTGGGAGGCAGACCGGTGAGTTGGTCCTCCAAAAAGCAGAATTGTGTGTCAACATCCACAGCTGAAGCTATGTAGAAGCTGCAAGCTGTTGCTCTCAAGTGCTGTGGATGAGAACACAATTACGTGACTATGGATTCTCGCTCACCAACATCCCAATCTACTGTAATTCTCGAAGTGCGATTGCTATCTCTTGCAATCCCGTGCAGCACTCACGAACGAAACATATAAATATCAGGTATCATTTTATTAAAGATCATGTAGAAAAAGGAACAATTGAGTTATATTTTGTAGGCACGGAATATCAACTTGCTGATATTTTTACTAAAGCTTTAGACGAACCTCGTTTTCAGTTTTTAGTATCACATATTGGTATGTTAAATCCACCTTCTAGTTAAATATCAGACATTGTCCAAAATAATTTCAAACATTCATGTTTGAAATTCCTTTATTTTAGAAAATATCTGTTATTTAAATTTAAGTCATGTGTCGCAAAATTAAATTTCAAATCTCCTTATCTATGTACAAATTTAATAATTAATGATCCTGACAAATTGCTCTATGAATTGTTCATCACTGAGTGGGACGCAAATTTATCCAGGTTTGTCTGTATCTTAAAGGTTGAAAAGGTTCAAGAAACTTATCAGAAACAGAAAAGAAAAAGGATAGGTGTTTATTTGAGGGGGAGTATAATTAGGATGTTAGTTTTTTTTTTTTTTTTTGTTACTTTTAATGTCTCTATAACTTTAAGTATTAGGTTACTTAATTTTTAAATTTTAGATTTAATATAATATGTCACGAAAATCCAAAAAAATATTTTATTTGTTTTAAATATATCAAAAAGCCAAAAATATTTTTAAATTTTTTATTTTTAATTTTATTGTATTTTATTTTTCTATTTTTCTATTTTTCTTTTGTCTAAATTAATTCTATAAAGAAAAACACAAAAATAATTTTATCTGCATTTAATTTTATATTTCCAAAGAAAAATACAAAAAGATTTTTTTAATTTAATTGGGCTCATCTTTGTTCAATTTTAAGTTTGTTAAAGTTTGTTTTATTTGTTTTGTTTTCGGCCCAAATTTTTTTTGGTTGGTTAAATAAAAACCGGTTGGCCCATTTTCTCAATTCTGGCGCGGATCTTTTCGACCGACCCGACCCGTCCTTCATTTAAGTAGGCGGGTCAACGGTCAACCACTCCCCCACTTCCTTCTTCTTCAAGATTTCTTCTTCCTTCTCTCTCTCTCGACCGTCGCACTACCCACCGCCGTTCCTCCATTACCGATCATTCAAGCTCATCAAGATCCCGTTTTTCTTCATTTTTCTTGCATTTTCAGTGTTCGGCACCATCAGGTAACCTCCTTTTAACTTTATTTCAGTATTTAACTTCCTATTTAGTGTGTTTGATTTTCAAATTTTTAAAGGTTTGTGCTTTCGGGTTTTGCTTATTTTAGGACATTTAATCTGTTATTTTTAGCATAGTGTAGTTAAGTAAAATGTTCATTGCATGTTTTTAGACTAGGATCTGCATTTTCATGCATTTTTATACATTTTTGAACTGTTCACGTTGCATGTGTGCATGAACATTAAATGCTGAAAATTTTCTAAGTGTCGATTTCGGACCATCCGAAGTTCGGACCATCCGGACTTCGGATGAATTTACTTAGAAAATTTCATCTGTTCCATCCGAATTCGGACCACTGTGCATCAGAATACGTACTACTGTACATCCGAATCCGGACCACTGTGTATCCGAATTCGGTCCATATCAGCATTGTTCAAATTTTCAATTATTTTTCTAAGTTTACATTATCATTCACTGTGCATCCAAATTCGGTCATCTTCCTTACATTTCCACGCATTTTCATCCGGATTTCGGACTGAACCGAATTCGGATCACTGTTCATCCGAAATTCAACACTTAGCATTTTTTTCCAATTTTTCCATTTTTGCATTTTTATCAAAATCAAAAATCCAAAAATATTTCAAGTCCTTGAACCATTGGTTAGAGTTAGGATCAGTGTTTGAGTGAAAATGTCTATTCTAACATTGGTCTCTTAACGATTGACTTTGGACTTTATTCAGTAGAATTCCCATTCTACTAATAAAGACCCAATGCTTTAAACAGAACAGACAGTTTCTATTTCACACTTATCCCAGACTTAGTATCAATGCCTTATTCTGTTAAGTCTTCTATTCTAACTCTGATGCATTTCCACAGGACTCATGGAACCCGCTGTCATTCTAACCATGCCTCATTCACCCATCCCTAACAATAATGCCCAACTGCCAGAAGAGTCCATCCTACCTCAATCACAATTTGTCGAGTTTTTCGCCCATAACTGGCAACTTGACGTATCCACCCTTCGTCGTGAAGCCAAGAATATCGCATTTGATATTCTCAAAAGCCACCCACTATATTACTCCCTATCCACCGCCATATCCGTGCCCCAAATATACCTCCAATAGTTCTGGAATCATCTCAAGTTTGTGTCTGATGTTGAACCCTACTTCACCTCTACCATTGACTGCGTTCCAGTCAAAATCAAAACCGCAGCCATCCGCCACATTCTCGGCTTCCCAGCTGAAGCCTTTTTACTATCTAGACTTACCTTTGCCCCAATCCCTTCTCTACTAGAAACCCTGGAAGAAATCAAGGTGCTGGGATATGATGGCCCTCTCACAAAGCCATCAGATGTCCCAACAAAGAACCTTCAAGCTCATTGGAGGATTCTATTCGACATCATCCACAAATGTTTCACCGCGAATCATGATGATCATGACTCGGCATCAATTCAAGTACTTTCTATGTTTGCAGCGTTTGCGTATGATCGTCACTATGATTATGTTGCATTCCTTTTTGAAGAGTTAAAAACGGTCAATTTGGAGAGAGGAACCAAGCGAGGACGCAAATACATACCTCTTCAGAGATTTCTTCAGCTAATCATTCAGTACGTGATGGATAATGATGATGATATTCATGAGAGACCAGAGGCTGACGTATACATGACCGCTACCATTCAAAAGCTAAATCTTCCAAAGGGAAATCCCACGGTTCCGGTAATGCCTATTCCTCTATCTCTGCTACAAAGAGCAGTACAAACAGAAAGGGTTAGGGAATATATCAGGGAGTTCTATCCGGATGAGGCTCAGTCAGAACCGACTGAGCCTAACCAATCTGAAGGTGAGGCTCGGGTGAGTGAGTCAGAGGGAGACGAGGTAGAAGTTCAACAATCATTGGGTATGGGTGAGCGGGAGGTTGTTGAGGAAAGAGAGGGAGTTGTAGGTGAGGAAGCAGAGGCGGCAGATTCTGAAAGGACCGTCTCTGTCTTGAGAGGGCTCGAGGTAACATCCGTGGGAGATCTAAGCCCAATAAGTCAGACAACCCCTCATAAGACCATCCGTCCAATGGTCGAAACAACCCCAACCACCCACTTAATATCCTCTCAAAAGGATATTACTTCATTCCACGTGGAATTAGCACATACTCCATCACCCTCTCACTCGGAGAGTCGTGGTGTTGAAATCGGTCACATGTCGCCCCCAGTGACCATCGTTCATTCGATCACAGCTCACTCCCCATCCCCACACACACTCAGCACGACGCCTTCGTGGTGTCCACAAATGAACGAGCTGCCTTCGTGGCAGCTCCACAAACTTCCAGATCTGAGCATCCCGTAGTGGAGCCAGAAGTGATGGAAGGAAGACCTGAAGTTTCATCTCAAATGCCGTCAACTTCAGGCCATCCCGAGATTAATCTCAAGATGCTAACAGCAGCTCTACGTGTAGCTGGAGTTGTCACCCGGGCTGACCAGGACGCCCAGAAGGAGGCTGCTGAAGAAAGACATATCGCCCTTCTCTCATTTATTAAGGGTAAGGGTGTCACTTCTAAGGATCTGCCTCCACCAGGAACCCGTTCAGTCCAATCACAGCTTTCCGATCTTTCCGACAAGATAGACGCGCTCACACGGTTAATTAATACAAGTCCAGGAGCAGCTCAACTCCCGTATGGACCGTCTTGAGTCGGCAGTAATAGAGCTTCAGTTCCGTCCTCAAGCTGAATCTCAGAAAAGAAAACATGATGATCAGGACGACCCTGATCGCCATGAGGGGGAGAAACGACGAAAAATTCAGTCTGAGGACCCTATTATGATTGTAGGGGGGGAGACGAATCTTAGGGAATAGATATCCAAGGGTCAGGGGAACAGAGGTATGTGGCTTAGGAAATGAAAGAAGACGAGCCCTTGGTTGAAGGCCCGGCTCCATTGGACCCAATGTCTGCAATGGAGGAGTATGAACCCGTACATGAAAAGGTCGAAATCATATTGGTGTCTGACTCAGACTCTGATATTGATGAAGACTATCCTTTACTCACTCCAAAGCCTGAACCCGAGTCGCCACAGAAATCCTCCTCATCCTTCGAATTTCTAAACTCCCCGCCCCATGTACCACAACAAGAGATTCTATCATCAATCCAAGCTCCCTCCACTCTCAAAGAATCACCATTAATCCAAAGCCCTCCCAGAATCCAAAGTCCTCCCCAAGTCCAATCTATACCCAACCTCAAGCCCATGAACCAGAGCCCTCAGGAGCTAAACTTGTACATTGTTTTGATGAGACACCTGAAGAGCCTAGTATCCACGACGACAGCGACTTATATTGGGTAAACTGGTACACAAAATGTGGGTACACTCTCTTCCAGAGGAACTGAAAGAAGAACTTAGGCAAGAACGAAGGGGGAAAATCTTTAAATTACTTGAAGCCCAGAAGGCCGAAATAGAAGATCCCCCCATTCATGGTTTAAAAGAGTTTTTGAGAAAGTTTCCGGCCGAGCAGTTCCAGAATCCATTCCTGGAAGAAAGTTTTAAGATGGTTTTCAGGAAGAAACATGGGTCGTTCACAAGGCGCTTATTGATGGAGCTTACTAATGTTTCGAAAGCTGAACAGACCGAGTATAACCAAATGATGCTCAAGGAGAAAAGATCAAGGGACAAATATTGGTCAAAGTCGAAGATTAAAAAGCTTCTCACTATCACTATGTGCAAGAGAGCTCGAGTGTTCTATCCTGCATTTGAGGTTCTAAAAGAAGATGGAACAGTACATGAATTTTATGAGAACGATCTTGACTGTGTAAATGTGGACGACGTTGATTTTTTGCACGAAAAATTGAAACACAGAACCAAGAAACGTCTGTCTCACATGACCGCTGTAGCCGCACTTACTAGAAGCATGAACCGCCGCTCTATTATCATGTGCTTAAGAGACTTTCAAATGGCAATTGAGAGAGCGCTGTTAAAAGTCGGTTTAAAAGCCCCTTAGCAAGACAACTTCCTGTTAGATCATCACCCGGTTTATAAAGTTGTGCTGAGAGGTCAGCCAGGAGTTACATTTTTGAACCAAAAAGGACAGAAACGATTCATGCGCTTTGAGGACCTCCATTGTTACTCCGATGGAACAATCAGATTAGTCAGAGCTGAACTCATAAAAGTACAAAAATTTGATGCTCAAACAAATCCAGAACTTAGACGCCCACCCAAGGAGATTCAAGAGATCCTCAACGACATAGAATATCTGAATGAAAGGCTACATCTCAGGCAAGTGACAAGGCGATTCGACGTCATCCTTGGCCTCCGTGAATCAACAGATCATGCTCGAGTTCCTCCACAATAATCGAAAAGGGGGAGATTGTTAGATATTTAATTTCGATCTTGGGGGTTTATTTTGTAATAAATATTACTAGTTTGTTTACTTGTAATTTATTTCTAGTCTTAGTTTAATTAGTTTCTTCGTTATTAAAGTTCAGGGGGTCAAAGTGTAATTCTATAATAGTCGCTTTTATTCTCCTATGTATTAATGACCTAGGGTTTTGTGTAAAGGTGTTGTTGACATTTTGAGAATACACGGACAAATTTACAGCCGCCGCATTTTTCAGAAAGATTATCTTTGTTCTTCATTATTTCACCATCATTCCTCAATCATTGAGTTATATTATTCTGTTTGTTGACTGTTCGAGTGTTTATATACATACACGAGTGTTGATTGATCTGGGAATCATTATTAACAGGAGAGTCGGAAGACCTTTTACAAAACCTCCTTTTGCAAGGTTATTCAGCTCTTTGAAGTTCAAATGAGAAAGACGGTGATGCCATAACCAGGACTCCTTTGAAGATGCATTGGACAGTAGACATACATCCTTTCTCAGATTTATGTTGGCTAAGTCAATTGAGTATAAATACATCTTCCAATTTCTAGCTAGAATCTCCTTCCCTTCCCCATATCTGATGCTACATCTGTTTGCCTTAAAGTTGACTTCTAACCCTTTATCGCAAAGTTGACCAATACTGAATAGGTTATGGGCAAGACCATCTACACAAAACACTTTCTGGATTGTAATATTGTCATATTCTAGACTTCCATAGCCTCTGATCGGACAGATTTGATAATTGCCGAATCTGATCGTCCCCCAGAATTTATCCACAAAATTCGTGAGTGTGTCTCGCTGTCCGGTCATGTGCTTGGAACATCCAGGATCAAGGTACCACACATAATTTACCTACAAGATGAAGTAAACAGTGAGGTACCCACTTATAGTTGGGTACTTTTGATTTAGGTAAATCATGTGGTGTTACATCAGGTAGAGAAACATATATTTTATTTGCTTTAGGAACCCATTTTTTGACAGTTTTCTTGGGTATCCATTTTTGTACAGTTCTTTTTGTTAGGCACAAAAAGGCCTCAGTCAAACCTGTTCTACATCTTAGGGGGAGATTTTTAATCAAACATGTTTGATGCACTTGAAGGTATAATTTAAGGTCTGTTAATGCCTTATTGAAACCTGATAAGTGATTTGCATTATTAGTCAAAGTTGTTTACCCTGTTGCATTTGTTGCAACTAAGGCAGATTGTCCAAGTTGTTCTATTCTGCTGAACAGGCTGGACATAAACTGTCTACGCTGCTCTATCCTGTTGAGCAGCTTGGACAAATACTAAGTGTTCTGTTCTTTGTGAACAGGCTAAACACTTTATGGAATATGTTTCCAAGTCCTCATGTATTGTTTTGGACTACAAGATCAGTTTACAAAGTCGAAGACAAAGTGGAAAACAGAAGCTACAAAAGACTGCCTACGCTGTTCTGTTACATGAAGACAAAGTCGATATTTGAAATGGGTGACAGACCATTTCTTATATCAAAATGGCCTTAACAGAAGATGAAAAGTTCAAAGTTGACATTCCTCTTTTGGTTAAAGCCTTCTGCAACAGAGACAAAAAGAAAAAGACAAAGATATTGCCATGTAGAGACAAGTCTGCTTTATCAGAATGTGCAGAAAAGTTATTTTGTCTTTTTGGAAAGACATCCCACTATCTCCTTGTCCAATGAGGAAGCTTCACTGAGATTCTCACTGAGAGTATAAAAGGAAGCTTCTAAGGAATGTGAGATAACCAAGAGTGAGAAATTCAGATCGTGCATAGAAGTGTGTTTTTCATGCATGCTTGAATAAAACAGTAACGTTTGTCCAAGCTGTTCTTATTCAAGTTGTCCATCTGTGTCTTGAAAATAGTGAGTTCATCTTAGTGAGTGTATTTATTGTACCTAGTCTGAGTGTGTCTTAGATTAGTTAAACATCTATTGTATCTGTCATCTCAGCTTGAACCATTCCGCAGTTCAAGCTTGTTTGTAATTAACACTTGTTGATAATATACACAAACATTGAGAAAAGTGTGTTGATTTTTAATTTGCTGTATTCACCCCCCCCCCCCCCCGCCTCTACAGCTTAGAACAACATACTAGGAAAACCTTTTGGGACCTACACTTTTAGGAACTGGTTTTGGAATTGGTTTCTTTGGAACCCATTTCTGTTTAAGATTGGGAACCTTGTTCTTTTCTACCCATACATGCACATTAGAATTATACAATGAATTTGCATTTAAAGCATGGCATTTAACAGAACTAAAAGACAACAATTCAACACAAGAATATTAATTTGGAACAATGTTTAACATTTGAGTTATTACAGACAGATTTCCCTACGAAACTAGTCCTATCTGTAATACTTTTGTCTTTTATCCTCCACTCTTTTCTAAAACTGGTCTTTTTCTTTTCAACTTGCTTCTTTCGCCACACTTGCTTCGAAGATCTTTTCACAATATTATCTGACATAAAAGAAGAACGAGAATTAGTTAGATTAGAATTAGCTTTAATCTGCAAAAATTTCTTACCTTTAGAAGCCTCGGATCTCTTTGCATTTGTTACCTTCGAAGAAGACGATTCAACTTATCCAAATATAGGAGTAACAAAAGAAACTATTGCTTTCTCCTTTCGTTGTAAAACAGGTGATGAAACTTATTTATGTTAGTCCCAAATTAATCAAGCATATATGATAACAAGGAACGAGATGAGTATATATAAATGTAGCCAAATGATTAGATTAAACCTTGAATGATGAACAATGTTGAACAAAGGTTTTTCTCTCTACCCTCGCGATGGCTACACTCTTTTCACCTTGAGCTCTCTTCCATTCAAATTGCATTGGGTTACACTCTTGTTACACACACAAAACCCTAGACTAGACTATTTAAGCTAAACCCTAAAAGGCTTAAGTCCATGGACTTAACTAATTAAGCCCTTACATAAAATGAACATAAATATTAAAGTATTACATAATGAACCCTAGACTTGCTTACAATAAAATAAGTCTAACAATCTCCCCCTTTGTGATCAAGTCTGGATCCTTCAAGATAAGTTTTATCTTCTGATGAACAATCTCCCTTTTTTATGATCTTTACTTTAGACTTGGATAGCTTCCAGGTTCATCTTTAAGCTTTAACTTGGAAAACTTGAAGCTTTGAAACTTTGAAGTTTTTGAGCTTTTCTCTGATATCTCAGTTGTTAGTCCCAAATAATCAATCATAAACAATACCAACGAACAAGATATGAATAAATATAAACGTAGCCAAATGATTAGATTAAACCTTGAATGATGAACAATGTTGAACAAAGGTTTTTCTCTCTACCCACACGACGGCTACTCTCCTTTTCACCTTTTTCTTCCTTGAGATACCTTGGATTACACTTGTTGTTACACACACAAAACCCTAAACTAGGCTAATTAAGCTAAACCCTAAAAAGCTTAAGTCCATGGACTCAACTAATAAAGCCCTTACATAAAATGAACATAAATATTAACTTATTACATGATAAACCCTAGACTTGATTACAATAAAATAAGTCTAACAATCTTCCCCTTTGTGATCAAGTCTGGATCCTTCAAGATAAGTTTTATCTTCTGATGAACAATCTCCCCTTTTTATGATCTTTACTTTAGACTTGGACAACTTCCAGGTTCATCTTTAAGCTTTAACTTGAAAAACTTGAAGCTTCGAAACTTTGAAGTTTTTGAAGCTTTTCTCTGATATCTCTCTCCCCCTAGATTCTTCAACAGATAATGGAATTCTTCAGATTAGCTTTGCGCCCCCCGAATATCTTCCATCATCTCCTTAAACTTTTATGCTTCTAGTAATCTCCCCCTCATGATGATTAAGAGAATCTTGATTATCATGTAGATATTTTAGGTATCCTTGGCAAGTAACTTACTCCCTCTCAGAATGTGTTGCTCTTTATCATCAAAAAATGTCATTAGGCTTTTCAACCTATGACATTATAACCAAATTAGAGGGAAAAATAACAATCAGGACCACTTAAGTTTCCTGTTGACACCATAGTTAAAAAAAACTATGTGACCTACGTTCAGCGCTGGATTGTTTTTAACACTGGTAGGATTTCCAACTAATCATCGTGAAATACTTAGAGTAAGCACCACTATAGTTGTTCTGGCTTTATCACAATAGATAAGCAAATTATGTCACACAGACATGACTTGATAAGTGTCCTAATATGTGTATAATCAATAAGCTCTAGACACAATGTGCAATCATATGAAATACAGAAACTGGAGTGGATGTTTTCCTGTTTCAATATTAATCACCTCCAAATGAGAAATTGATATCATATGAGGTTAATCTCCGTAAGAAATGAAACAGTAGCTTTTTAAGAAGCAACTGAGTAGCTAGGATGGGTTCTGTGCTTGTGTAACTGGGTCCATGACGTCTTATACAATACCAAATCTCGACGAATAAGATTCGATAGCAAATGTAGGAAACCCAGTAAATGTTCGTTATGATAGGATTCTTTTCTTTTAATCCTTTCTCTCCCCTCAAGCTCTCAACATTATTTTTTTCAACTAAAGCTCCCTCTGACTCACTTTAATCAGTAAATCATGATTTTGATGCACCCCCATCTCCTTTCATTTATACCCCTGTCATTTCCATTTTACCTCTGCTAGACACGATCAACACCCCACTATGTTTGATCCTTCTTTACTAAATCTATAAGACCCTTACCTCTCATCTATAAGAAGGATTACTCCATGGGTAGGTCATCCGGTTTTGGGTAAACCATAGGAGTGATATATATGCCTATACGCTCATGTTGTGCACTAGAGTCAGCAGATGTTATCAAAGATGATGAACTTTGAGTTCTTGGAATTGCAGCTAGCATAGAATGCTCAGAAAAGCTTCTTAGCATTATGAGAATGAACTCAGTGAAATGAATTCAAAAGGAATGGAGACGAGTGAATGAATCAGAAGAAATCAGAATTAGTTAATTCAGTATGAATGAAAGATTCATATACGAAAGAATTCAGCTGTGAATGAAGATTCGAAGAAACTAGAATAACTCAGAGAATTGAGATCTTGAGATCTGATCAGACAGATGGAATCAGAATAAGGAATCAGAATGAATGGAGGTATTCTGATTTGCATGAAGATTAAGCAGGACTCATCTCTTCAAGTGAAACTAAAGAAAATTTACTCCCCCTTAAATGATGACCGGATAAAATCCAAAACATTTTTTGCATCATTAAGGGTTAACAAAAAGCTTTTAAAAAAGCTTTTACTAAAAACAGTCCCCCTCCAAGTATGCACAGAAAATATTTTCTTTAAAAGATTTGCATACTTAAAGAGTCGAAAAAAATAGAGAAAGATATCATCATTAACGCGTAGATTCAAACTCCCCCTGCAAATAAGAAACATATATCAGTCAGCAGAAGATAGAAGCAAACGAAAAATTAAAAATCTATGCTCCCTGTTGTCGTTTCGCCCGTGAAGTTGAACAGAAATTCTGATATGCACGTCAGCGTGGAAATTTCAAAAACACTGTAGCACAGGTTCTAAACTGAGGTGTTTAGAAGCCATCTCTTTGATGACCAGGTTTTACTCTGAAGTAAGTAGAAACCATGACATTGATGTCCAGGTTCTGTACTGAAGTGCACAGAAACCATCTTTTTGAAGCACAGGTCCTGAACTGTAATGAACAGGAGCCATCAACCTGCAAAAATAAATCACGTAACTTTTGGTACCCATTGGAATTTAGGTCCAGTCAGGTTAGCTTTGGGTACCCATATTTGAGTCATTACCTTCTTCTCTGCCTTAGGCAATCATTTCCAGTTTGGTTCCTTTAAGGCATATTTAGCTACCCAGCGGAGAGTGGATGTGGGACCTTTTTGTTCACACTTATGAACATGATGTTTCACAGGCTTATGCCTAGCTTTGGAGACCCAACCATTCATTATTTCATTACATGAGAAGAATGACAAGGTTTAGTAAGACACAAATCAAATAACTGCTTAAATGAGTATTTCAATACAGGTTTATGTGATTGGGAAGCATCACATGAAGCAATCATTTGATTAGCAGATACTACAACTTTGTTATTCTTTATAACATGAGAAGCAGAAATGAATGGTAGTGAATCAGTTTATTGAAAAAATGATTTTTTCACATGAATACATGAACTTGACGAGAAGTCAGAGTCGTTACGACTAGAGAACCAATTATGTCTGTTGTTGGATTTTCCAATCTTTTGTGGCTTTTGGGAATTCCCTGTACTCTTAATGTATGAGTATATTGGATTCCTTACAGCTCTTTTGAATTCAGATTTAGAAGATTCACCATTGTAAATCTTGATTGGAACTTCTAACTTTTCTTTGCCCTTTTTGATCTCAAGAAGATGTTTCTGTTTAGGTGCATTTGTTTTCTGATCAAAAACTTTTGAGGCCTTTGAAATCTGACTTTCTAAGTCTTTGATTATCCCGAGAAGTTTATCTCTTTCACTTTCAAAGAACTTAGAGTCGGTTTTAAAACTTTGTTCACGTATGGAAAACACTCTTCTTGCCTCATCAAATTAGTTTTCTCATCTAAGAAAATCGACTCTATCCTTTTCAAACAACTCATTCGCTTCCCTAAGTTCTCTTTCAACATTCAAGTTTGTTTCTGAAGTGATGGACCCAGTCTTATGAGTATCAAAAATAACCCAAAACACTATATAGATAGGGTAAGTGGGATCGAATCCACAGGGAAAGTCAGGTCGTTAATTTAGCTCTAGATACTGTTTGGATTGAAATTGTAATCATTTGCTTTTAATTAATAAATTACTATTGATTGTTACTATTGCGTTATAACACGAAGAAATTGGATTAACAGTTTCACTTAAGGAGATTGGGTGTTTGCTCTCTTCTTGTACATATCATGGCAATTCAGAATGCTAAAGATACAATGTTTATGGGAACAAACTAGACTTCACAGTTGATGCTCTTAATACAACGTATACCACTCAGTTAGTTGTCTTACTTTCTCATAATAAGTTAGCACAACCAATGATATTGATATAAACTGTTTCATACAACATCCACTGTCTAATCATGTTCATGTATTCAAATGTATCCAAAATAACAGTTTCCAGATAAATGAATTGGTGCCCACAACCAGCGTTCTTAAGACAACATATGCAATTCAATTAATTGCCTTTCTTGCTTACTTTAAGTTAGAACAACTAATGATACCACTATACACTGTTACATACAACACCCATTGTTTAACAACTCATTCATTCATTCAAAAGTATGATCCACAACCCCTTTAATCATAGATAGAAACTAAAATCAACATAACATTCGTTCATGCCATAATATGCAAACTTAAGAGCAAACACTGTAATGCATTTAGCCAAGCATAGCTTGGACTAGCTCACAAACAACGATTGACATAAATAAAGGCATACTAACTACCAACGAGTGTGTAAAACACAAATAATTGGTTGTCGTGATGCTTGATCAATGCTCCGTTTTGTTGTTTTCTCCCTTTGGTTCCCCCTATAAACTGCTCTATGTGTGTGTAAAACGAATACAAGTCCCCTTTCAATTGTGGTGACTGTTCTCAAAAGAGCTGCTCATGTTGCAACTGATGCACCAGTGTCGACCCCGGCGTCCAGGACGCCGCAATCCTTGTAGGCAGCGCTCATCTTCTGAAACCACGCATTCCAGATGCTCCTCCGGCATTTCAGACGCTAGCTTGGACGCCCAAACAATTTTAGCTCCTATAGCTACCAATTTACTTCTTTTCTTGCCAGTCATCTACAACAAATAATTCGCATTAGCAGTACCAATATTCTTGCCTTTAACACACAAAAACACAACAAAACACACAAAAACGTAAGTGATTAATATCACTGATCATGAAGGCTTGGGTTTTGGTTTGCTTTGGAAAGCATCTAAAATATCGTGATACAACCCTTTGTAATGAATAGCTTGAGCTGCATATTCAATTACTTCGCTCTCATACTTCACCACATTCTCAATAAAAGCATCATTGTATTCAGAAGCTTCTTTTTGAGATTGTTTCAACTGCTTTTCTAGAACAACAATGTTGTGTTCTAAAACAGAAGTGGGAACATATGGATGAGGTACGCGAGCCACCGGTTTAGCATTCAGTTTTCCTTTTGAGTAAGTGTGAATACAGTCATCATCTAAATAGGTTTTCAAGATGAATAACTTTCATTCAGTTGCTCATAGGTCATGAAGGTTTAGGTATTATTTAAGTTTTATCGATTAAGATCCTCTTGATTCAAAGCATCTTCAGATGCTCTATGAAAGATAGCTTTGTATCTCGATCTCATGTAATTATAATCATACATCGACACTTTATGAAGAGTTTTTGGATTTTCAAAACCGATGCCTTCCTTAGAGTGATAAAACCTTGTCTGCTTAGGCGTGTTCATGTGAATGCTTTGATCTGTTTGTCCGCGTTTGAGAAATTTATCATCAAGTTCTTTGATGCGGACATACAGATCAACTCTTTCCTTTTCAATCATTTGAAATTTTTCTTTGCTATCAATATTCTCATAATGCAACGACTCATGACGTTTTGTAAGATCAGATAGCTCAGATTTCAACGAATCCTTAGTCTCATTTGTCATGGTTAAACAGTTTTTGAGATTAGTATTCGCATCATCAATCTTTGCTTTCCCAAAGAAGTTCCACAAACAAATTATGTTCATTCATCCACTTATCATGAAAAACTTTAGATTGAGCCTTTTCCGCTTGAAGTTCGTTGTTAAGAGCACACAATTTAGCATTCAACTCATTAACTTCATTGCAAGATTGAATATCAAGAGAAGAATGTACCTTACGTCCTGATTACTCAACATTCTGCCCATTTGTAATTGTCGCTTGCTTCTCAACTGAAGACATCTTTGACACTTTATGCTTGATTAGATCTTGAAGATTACAGATTGATTTGAATATTTGAACGAAAATGAGTTCAATGCTGATAGAACTCGAGTAAAAAAAACAAAAATTAAATCGAAAGAGAGAAAAGAAAAAAACGACAAAGAAAACAAACTCACACTTAATAAAACTACGAACTCGGACAAAACAAAAAAAAAAAAGTAAAGAAAAAGAAAAAAATAAACAAACTTGGTAAAAAAATTTTTATTTTGTTTGACAAACTCGGACAAAAAAACAAAGTTGTTCCGGGACTTAGTTTTGGAATGAGTCCAAAACTTAGAATAGGATAAACTTAGTTTTAGAGGAAAAAAAATAATTTGTTTTTTTTTAATAGGATAAACTTAGAGAAAAAAAACTATGTGAAAAAAAAAAAAAACTAATTGTAGTTAACTATAAGACTGAAAACCAAAGATCCGAAATTTATTTGTGTTACCAAAAAAAAATTCCGAGATTTAAAAATAAAAAATAACATCCGAGATTCCAAAAAAATTGTCACCTTAAAATCACTAGAATAAAAAAATAAAGTTCCGACAATGATTTAGATAGAAAAATATAGAGTTCCGAAATTAAAAAACACAAAGTTCCGAAATTTAAAAACCCAAAGTTCCGAAATTAAAAAAAAAAAGTCCTGAAATTGTAATAAAAAGTTCCGAAACTGAAAAAAAACAGTTCCGAAATCATACAAAAAACAAAGTTCCGAATTTGTAAAAAAATAAAGTTCCGAGATTGTAAAAAAAAGTTCCGAAATTGAAAAAATAAAGTTCCGAGATTGTAAAAAAAAAAAAGGTTCCGAAATTGTATTTAAAAAAAAAAAATTAAAGTTCCGAGATTGTTAAAAAAGGTTCCGAAATTGTTTAAAAAAAAATTAAAGTTCCGAGATTGTTAAAAAAAAGTTTCCGAAATTGTAAAAAAAACTTCCGAGAGAGAAAAATTGATTTTGAAAAAAATTTGATTGTGAAAAAAAAATGTTGACTATTATTATTATTATTTTTAAAACAAAAACAACTCTCATCTCACCTACTTGGTTCTTATTCTTCACCAACTTTTTCTTCACTATTTTTCTTTTTCATAAAAAAAATCAAACCAACAAATCAATCGAAAACAATCTTTTAGCTCTGATATCACTTATTAGTCTCAAATAATTAAAGCATAAATGATAAGAACGAACAAGATGAATAAATATAAATATAGACAAATTATTAGATTAAACCTTGAATGATGAACAATGTTGAACAAATGTTTTTCTCTCTACCCACGCGACGGCTACACTCCTTTCACCTTGAGCTCTCTTCCATTCAAATTGCCTTGGGTTACACTCTTGTTACACACACAAACCCTAGACTAGGCTATTTAAGCTAAACCCTAAAAGGCTTAAGCTCATGGACTCAACTAATTAAGTTCTTACATAAAATGAACATAAATATTAATTTATTACATGATAAACCCTACAATTGATTACAATAAAATAAGTCTAATAGACCTGTAACGTCTCAATTTTGGGTAAGGTACGTGTAATTATTTAATTGGGTTGAGCATGATATTATTATTGAATTGGACGAATTATTGAGTTATACGTGAAATAGTCACGTGACAAGATTTTGGGTTAATCGGGTTACGAGATTAAGTTTTATAAGAGATTATAATCTTTGATGATTATTAATTAACTTGGAACCCGGTGATATAAATTTGTATTTTATGATAACGGGATCGGATATTAGGTGTCGAGCCGAGTTATACCCAAAATTTGTGTTTTATGATAACGGGATCGGATATTAGACTAAAGATATTTTGTAAATACTTTATTCGTTGTGAACATTGTGAACAACCATAAAATAGCTTTGAATCTTATGAATCTTGTTTAAAACACTACAATTGGGTACTATGGATTTTATTGAATCCTGTGAATTTGTCGAATCTTATGAATCTTGTTGAATCCTATGAATCTTGTTATAAAAAAGTACTATGAACCTTTTGAATGTTCGGAATCTTGTCGTAGGCGCTTCTATAAATCCTCTGAATCATATGAATCATGTTACAAACACTTGTTGGTATATATGAATTGTTATGTGTATATTTTTATTTGTTCACAATGTTCACAACGACAACTTGTTCACAATGGATCTCATCCCATATATACATATATGTATGTATATATATATATATATATATATATATATATATATATATATATATATATATATATATATATTTGTGTGTATGTGTGACCTCCTTGCTTCCTCTTTTCATTTCTCCCAAACCAGAGCCCTAAGTGTGTATGTGTGATTGTGATTCTCAGCAGCAACAACAGCCCTAATCAAGATTAAAGGTTGAGAAAGGCTTCAAGATTGTTCATCACCTTCTTTGCCAAGCTTAAGTAAGTTTTTAAGCTTCAATTTGTGAATTAATTGTTGTTAGCAGTTAGCAAAGGGTTGAATTGACTTTGTATACATGTCTGGGTGAATTTGTGATGTTATAATGGGTTTTATCGAGCTGGTTTTGGGATTGGGGAGTGATTCCCCTGGCTGTAAGCGAAACAGAGCAAACTTGATTCTGTTCGTTCGTGATCGCGGGCCGCGATGTGTAACATCCGTAATTTGAATGCACTTGTAATTTACAATTTAAGACTCAGTTGATGTATTAATGGAATTCTTATTTCGGTCAAGCAAATTCCGTTCACAAATTTAAAAATGAAAAATAATGAGGAGAAATTCTCATCGTAGTTTTTCGAGCAAGTATAACAATAAGGAACCGACTTAGATGTTTAAAAAGGATTGAAATAAGAAAATACAAAGTTGAGGGGTGTAATGTGCAAATGGGGCAAAATAACAAATAAAAAGGGGAATGATTATTCATTCTTAAAATCACTCTCTCTCTCTCTCTCTCCACCGTCTCTCTCATTCTCTCTCTAAAACCTACGGGTTTCTTAAAAATCCAAAACCAAAAACAAAAAATCTTTGAAATTCAAGTGTTAAAAGCTGGAATCAAGCTAAAAGAAAGGAATTATAATCTGTTCAACTGTCGATTTAAAGTAATATTTACACAAAATTACGAATTTTTGGAGTTTTGTGTTCGGTTTTGTGATGAACAGAATTACAGATTTAAGAGATAGATCTTAATGCATGTTGTATATTCTTGTTGATATGTTCGTGATCGCGGGTCGCGATGTGTAACATCCCTAATTTGAATGCACTTGTAATTTACAATTTAAGACTCAGTTGATGTATTAATGGAATTCTTATTTCAGTCAAGCAAATTCCGTTCACAAATTTAAAAATGAAAAATAATGAGGAGAAATTCTCATCGTAGTTTTTCGAGCAAGCATAACAATAAGGAACCGACTTAGATGTTTAAAAAGGATTGAAATAAGATAATACGTAGTTGAGGGGTGTAATGTGCAAATGGGGCAAAATAACAAATAAAAAGGGGAATGATTATTCATTCTTCAAAATCACTCTCTCTCTTTCTCTCCTCTCCACCGTCCCTCTAAAACCTACGGGTTTCTTAAGAATCCAAATCCAAAAACACAAAATCTTGGAAATTCAAGTGTTAAAAGCTGGAATCAAGCTAATAGAAAGGAACTATAACCTGTTCAACTGTAGATTTAAAGTAATATTTACACAAAATTACGAATTTTTGGAGTTTTGTGTTCGGTTTTGTGATGAACCGAATCACAGATTTAAGAGATAGATCTTAATGCATGTTGTATATTCTTGTTGATATGTTTAAATCGAGTAATGGTGAAGCTATGTACCAAATTTCAGCTTCTAATTCACTTTCTAAGTATGATATCGAAATTACTATGTTTTTCTAGTGTGTGTGTTCTTCAACAGAGTAGAAAAAAATGGACAAAAAGGGAATGATTTGGTACATTTTGTTATGTTTTATGTTAAAAGAGTACATTTAAACTTATATCAATAGTTTCCAGTCATAAAATAGGCATAAATTACCAAAAGTGAAATCTGGAAAAGAGTAGAAATTGTACAAGTATGAACTCGGTTCTCATGAACAAATCTCGGATCCATCCGAGTTCGGTTCATATCCGAATTTCGGATCAAGTGGATCTTGGATGGCAAACTTGAAGAATCACAAGTCAAAAAAACGAATTTCGGATAGACACAAAATTTCGGATGAAGAGGCATCCGAACTCGGATCAAACAACCATCCGAATTTCGGATGTATTTATGTCAAAAATAATTCCAAGTGTAGGATTTTGGACCACCCAAATTCAATTGGGATCCAAATTTCGGGTCATTTCAACTTAATTTTCAAAATTAAGTTTTAAACTGATACTAACACCGATTCACTATTACACTGACTTAACAAGATCTTTGTGGTGTTGGCTAACACACATTGATTCGGAGCCTATTTGCACTATATAAAACCACTGTGAGTAATAGATTAATATTCGAGCATTTATTGTCTTTGCATTCATCTTTCAATGGCATGTTCATGTTGTTCAATTTACATCAATTGGCATTCACATATGATTCATTGTAATGATGCACACTCGTACTTGACATGTGACAAACATGTAGCCAGCGTTCATTTGAAAGTGCATCCTATAATCCATGTTTGCTCTGCATTGTGATTATTTCACAATCGATGCGACCTGGACTGGGGCTGACAGCAGGCCACTATCGGGGACTGATCATCCCGTACACTTTCCTGGTCAGGTTCGGCATATCCCTAATCAGCATTTTCGAACTGCCAAACCCCATGCTTGCACTGCATGGTTTTCAGTTGTTATGGGGCTTGCACTGCCCGTTTTCACACTAGTTTGTAAAGAAATTTATGTTGAATGATTAATCTGTTATCTCACTAAGCCATAGCTTACCCGTTGACTTTCAATGTTTTCAGGCAAAGGAAAAGGTGTAGCTGGACCTTCTTTTTAAGCATTCATTTCAATTCCCGGTGACTTAGAAGCTCTTTGGTAAATGAAGACCGCAGCTTTGGGGCGGGGATTTTATGCTTTTAAAATAATCAAGGATGTTGTAATAGTTAGCCTATGACACTGTAGTCTTATACATTTTCTTGCTTTAGTGTGGAGCTACTTAAAATTGTTTTAAGTTTATCAATTTAATTGCATGATAATTTTATGGTTGTTTGTTGATCCTGGAGTTATCAATTATAACACTAATCAAGGAGGATGTCTCAGTTTGGTATCAGAACATTAGTTTGAGGTTTCAAGTGTCCGCGAGGACTTGGACTCAAACTTAGGTTATGATATTAGAATGGACTCCTAGGAAATGATCTGAACTAAGATAGGGTTGACATGAACATGGGGACAAATAAAGGGTAACTATAAACACTAGGACTCAGAAATAAATGTTCTAAATATTATTTCCTATATTTCAGAACATGTCAGGAGACGATACGACTCCGCAACAATGTTCCAAATGATGCAAAGTCTAATGGAACAGAACAACGAATTACAAGCTAAAAGAATGGCTGAGCAAGATAAGTCATTTGCTGATCAGCTAAGGGCCAGGGATGAGGCCGAGGCCAAACGTAAAGCTGATAAATGAAAGAATAAAGAACAACAACAAGGAGAACAAGAGGATAGACGAGAAGACACTGGTTCTTCTAACAAAGCGAAGGGATGTAGGTTTAAAGACTTCAAGAGTAACGGGGCCGATACTTTCGATGGGACTGGAGATGCTATGACAGCATTAAAATGGATCACAACTACTGACAGAACCTTCTGAATCAGCGACTGCGTTGAAAAGGTTATGGTTCAATTTGCCACGACAATGTTTGCAAGAGATGTTGTTATGTGGTGGGATGTAATGATAAATGTGCTGACGATGTAGGTAGTGTTGCACATGTCCTAGATTGAATTTAAGGAAGTATTCTCTTAACAATATTGTCCTGCCAACGAGAAGCGTTGTCTAGAGGCAAAATTTTTAAGTCTGACTCAAGGAACAAAGACAGTCACTCAATACGCTATCGAGTTCACTCTTTTAAGTCTGTTCGCACCCCCATCAAGTCAATACTGAGGAGAGAAAGATATGCCGGTTTGAGGCCGGTCTAGATTACGAAATTCACCGAACAATGAGCAGTGTTCGGTAAACAACCTTTGCTGGGATGTTAGAAGCTGCTCGGAACGTGAAGCAGATCTTATTACTTTCTGGGTATGTTATGGGGTCAGCCGCTGCAGGACCAACTAATCTGTCGCCGCCAAAAAGGCAACGGGAATCTGGATCATCTCGATCCTCTCCCCAATCCAGTCAACCATCTTCCTCACCAAAGAAAGGAAAGGCCTTTTCAGCCAACACTGAAATGAGGGACTGTAGGCGATGCAGAAATACGCACTCTGGGAGTGTAAAACTCAAGACATGTATTGTTTCTGTTGTGGGCATTGTCCACGAAAAGGTGATGTGTGCTACGACTGTCATAGACTTGGCCATTTTGCTAAGGATTGCCAACCCCCCCCCCCCCAAGAGATCAAAGCGCTCAACAATCGACTACGAGATCTTCTAGAGCTTCCACTGCTTGTAGGGAACAAACTCAGAGGGCTCCAACAAGGGCTTTCCAAATCACTACCGAAAAAGCAAAAGATGACCCTGAGGTGGTCACTGGTACGTTCCTTATAAATTCAATCCCTGCACGCATTCTCTTTGAATCTGGAGCAAATCGTTCGTTTGTCTCCACTTCATTCGCACGTCAAGTTAGCATGCCCACATCAAACTTACAGTTTGTACTTGACATTGAAACTGCTAGCAACATGTTAGTCAAGCTGATAAAGTATATAAAAATTGTACCTTACTTATAGAGGACATAGTGTTCAACTTAGATTTAATTCCCATGAAATTCGGAGAGTTTGATGTCATCGTGGGTATGGACTGGATTGTCCATAATGAAGCTCAAATAGTATGCAAAAAGAGAATGATCAAAAAAACTACCCCTGAGGGTCGAGAAATTTGTATCTACGGTGACAGACAAAAAGGCGACTTATGCCTTATTTCAGTCGCTAAGGCCCGAAAGCGCGTTGCTAAGGGTTGTTCCGCTTATTTAGCCTACGATGTTGATGCAAAGGCTGAAACTAGATCTCTTTCTACCGTTCCAGTCGTCTCTTAATTTCCAGATGTCTTTCCAGAAGATATCTTGGGATTGCCACCTGACCGTCAAGTGGAATTCCGCATCGACCTTATTCCCGGAGCTGCTCCTATAGCCTAAGCTCCCTATCGTTTAGCTCTTGCTGAAATGCAGGAAATGATGAAAATGGTTACAGGAGCTACTTGACAAAGGCTTTATTCACCCAAGTTCTTTTCCATGGGGCGCTCCTGTATTGTTTGTCAAAAAGAAGGACAGTACATTACGCATGTGATTGACTATCGAGAGCTCAATAAGGTTACAATCAAGAACAAGTATCCATTGCCCCGGATTGATGATCTCTTCGACCAGTTGCAAGGTGCTAGTTACTTCTCGAAGATTGATCTTCGATAGAGAAATCATTAGCTCAAAGTTCACGAAGACGATATTCCATAAATGGCTTTCAGAACTTGTTACGAACACTACGAGTTTTTGGTAATTTCGTTCGGTCTTACAAATGTGCCGGCTGCTTTCATGGATCTCATGAATAGATTCTGTCAGCCAATGCTTGACAAATTTGTCATTGTTTTCATCGATGACATCCTAATCTACTCAAAGACCAAGGAAGACTATGCAACACATCTGAGAGAACTGCTAGAGTTTCTGCGAAAAGAGCGACTTTATGCCAAGTTCTAAAAATGTGAATTCTGGTTGGGGCAGGTACGTCTTAACATTCAAAACAATTTCTTGATTCCTTTAATCAATTGCAAACTTTTGTTAACTTTTCTCCTCCTCAATATCTAAATTTAGATCCAATTCTTGGGGCACGTGATATCTGGTCCTGGTATTGATGTTGATCCGACAAAGATCGAAGCTATCCAGAATTGGGAATCACCTCGAATGCCTCTGAAATACGCAGTTTTCTGGGATTGGCCGGTTACTACCGCCGATTCATCAAAGACTTCACTAAAATAGTTGTTCCGCTTACCAAGCTCACTCGCAAAAATGCAACTTTCATATGGGGAGAAGAACAACAAATGGATTTTGATAAGTTAAAGAAGCTACTAAGTGAAGCACCGATTTTGGCATTGCCTGAGGGAAACAAAGACTTTATAGTCTACACAAATGCATCAGGCATGGGACTTGGAGCAGTATTGATGCAACGAGGTAATGTCATAGCATACGCCTCGAGACAACTCAAACCACATGAAAAAGATTATTCCACTCACGATTTAGAGCTAACTGTTGTGACATTTGCCTTAAAACTTTGGAGACATTACTTATATGGGACCAAATGTCAGCTCTATACTGACCATAAGAGTTTAAAGTATATATTCAGTCAGAAGGACTTGAATATGAGGCAACAAAGGTCCGTGGAGCTGGTAAAGGACTATGATTGTGAGATTCTATACCACCCAAGAAAAGCCAACGTGGTGGCTGATGCTTTGAGTAGGAAGCTTACTATTATGCTTTGACTTCTACTATGCTGACATCCACTATCATTGATGATGTAAGGGCTGCTCAACTGCAGGCTCTAAAGGAGGAGAATGTTAAAAATGAGAATGTCAGAATTCATCTACCATTAATGCAAGATGTAGGAACCGGATTGAAGGGTGTGTACGGAAGAATATGGGTTCCTAAGTACGGGGGCGTGCGTGAAGAAATCTTAAAAGAAGCCCATCAATCTAAGTTTTCTATTCACCCCGGAAGTACAAAAATGTACAACGAACTGAAAGCCAATTTCTGGTGGCCAAGGCTAAAAAGAGACGTCGGACAATATGTCGAGAAATGCAGAACTTGTCGATTGCTTAAAGCTGAACACCAACAACCCTATGGTAGTATGCAACTTCTTCCTATCCCATAATGTAAGTGGGACCATATTACTATGGACTTCATAACCAAGCTACCCAAAACTCGTCGTCAACATGATTCCATTTGGGTCATTGTTGACCGATCAACCAAATCTGCTCACTTCATGCCTATCAAAGAAACCTATTCTCTGGATCGTCTAGCTCAAATATACCTAAACAAAATCTTCACAAGGCAGAGGGTACCCAAGTCTATTGTTTCTGATCGATACAGTAGATTCACTTCAAATTTCTGGGTTTCCCTACAAAACGGTCTTGGTACTCGTATCGCCATGAGTACTGCATATAGACCCCAATCTGACGGACAAAGTGAAAGAATGATTCTGACTTTAGAAGACATGTTGAGAGTCTGTGTCATGGATTTGGGTGGTAACTGGGACGATCACCTTCCCTTAGCAGAATTTTCATACAACAGTATCCATTCCACAATCAAGATGGCACCATTCGGGTTCCTGTATGGAAGGAAGTGTAGAACTCCAACTTGTTGGAGGGAAACAGGGGAAACACTTATTGTCGGGCCAGCTCTTCTACAAGAGACCAATGAGAAGATTCAGTTCATCCGTCAATACATGAAAACAACGCAGGATCGACAAAAGAACTATCACGATCGCCGCCACGAAGCAATAGAGTTTCAGAAGGACGATTGGGTGTACTTGAAAGTGTCTCCGATGTAGGGTGTTACAAGATTTGAAAAGTGAGGAAAGTTATCTCCTCGATTTGTAGGACCCTTTCGTATACTCGAGAAAGTTGGGAATCAGTCCCATCACTTGGACTTACCAAAATATCTATCAGGAGTTCACCCACTCTTTCAAGTGGGTTACTTAAGGAAAAGTCTGATGCCCGAGAGGGAACCATGGACTGATCACTCAAAGATACAAGT
This sequence comes from Centrapalus pauciflorus, assembly GCA_020465985.1. NCBI lineage: Eukaryota > Viridiplantae > Streptophyta > Magnoliopsida > Asterales > Asteraceae > Centrapalus > Centrapalus pauciflorus. The sequence goes on from JAANYP010000257.1 coordinate 530,827, forward strand.
TGACGAACGACTAAGATTTGTTGATGAACCGGAGTGCATATTGGAGACTAAAGTCAAGAAACTACGAAACAAAGAGATCAAGATGGTGCTAGTAAAATGGAAGCATCACAGGGGAGCTAACCACACTTGGGAGACTGAAGAGGACATGAAGACTAAGTACCCAAGTTTGTTTAGCACAACATGACTTTGCGGACGAAGTATAAGCATGGTGGAGCCCATGCTATAACATCCTTAATTTAAGTGCACTTGTAATTTACAATTTAAGACTTAGTGGATGTATTAATGGAATTCTTATTTCGGTCAAGCAAATTTCGTTCACAAATTTAAAAATGAAAAATAATGAGGAGAAATCATCATCGTAGTTTTTCGAGCAAGCATAACAATAAGGAACCGACTTAGATGTTTAAAAAGGATTGAAATAAGAAAATACGAAGAGGGGTGTAATGTGCAAATAGGGCAAAATAACAAATAAAAAGGGGAATGATTATTCATTCTTCAAAATCGCTCTCTCTCTCTCTCTCTCCTCTCCACCGTCTCTCTCATTCTCTCTCTAAAACCTACGGGTTTCTTCAAAATCCAAATCCAAGAACACAAAAGCTTAGAAATTCAAGTGTTAAAAGCTGGAATCAAGCTAATAGGAAGGAACTATAATTTGTTCAACTGTCGATTTAAGGTAATATTTACACAAAATTAAGAATTTTTGGAGTTTTGTGTTCGGTTTTGTGATGAACTGAATCACAAATTTAAGAGATAGATCTTAGTGCATGTTGTATATTCTTGTTGATATGTTTAAATCGAGTAAAGGTGAATCTATGTACCAAATTTCAGCTTGTAATTCACATTCTAAGTATGATTTCGAAATTACTATGTGTTTTAGTGTGTGTTCTTCAACAGAGAAGAAAAAATGGACAAAAGGGGACTGATTTGGTACATTTATGTTATGTTTTATGTTAAAAGAGTACATTTAAGCTTATATCAATAGTTTCCAATCACAAAATAGGCATAAATTACCAAAAGTGAAATCTGGAAAATAGTAGAAATTGTACAAGTATGAACTCGGGTCTGATGAACAAATCTCGAATCCATCCGAGTTCGGTTCATATCCGAATTTTGAATCAAGTGGATCTCGGATGGAAAACTTGAAGAATCACAAGTCAAAGACACGAATTTCGGATAAAGAGGCATCAGAACTTGGATCAAACAACCATCCGAATTTCGGATGTATTAATGTCAAAAATAATTCCAAGTTAGCATTTTGGACCACCCGAATTCGGTTGGCATCCGAATTTCGGGTCATTTCAACTTAAATTTCAAAATTAAGTTTTAAACTGATACTAACATTGATTCATTATTACACTCACTTAACAGGATCTTTGTGGTGTTGACTAACACACATTGATTCGGAGCCTATTTGCACTATATAAAACCATTGTGAGTAATAGATTAATATTCGAGCATTTATTGTCTTTGCATTCATCTTTCAATGGCATGTTCATGTTGTTCACTTTATATCAATTGGCATTCACATATGATTCATTGTAATGATACACACTCGTACTTGACATGTGACAAACATGTAGCCAGCGTTCATTTGAAAGTGCATCCTATAATTCATGCTTTGCTCTGCATGATGATTTCTTTACAATCTGATGCGACCTGGACTAGGGCTGACAGCAGGACACTATCAGAGACTGATCATCCCTTACACTTTCCTGGTCAGGTTCGGCACATCCCCGATCAGCATTTTCGAACTGCCAAACCTCATGCTTGCACTGTATGGTTTTCACTTGTTATGGGGCTTGCACTGCCCGTTTTCACACTAGTTTGTAAAGAAATTTATGTTGAATGATTAATCTGTTATCTCACTAAGCCATAGCTTACCCGTTGACTTTCAATGTTTTCAGGCAAAGGAAAAGGTGTAGCTAGACCTTCTTCTTAAGCATTCATTTTAATTCCCGGTGACTTAGAAGCTATTTGGTAAATGAAGACCGTAGCTTTGGGGTTGAGATTTTATGCTTTTAAAACAATCAAGGATGTTGTAATAGTTAGCCTATGACACTGCAATCTTATACATTTTCTTGCTTTAGTGTGTAGCTACTAAAAACTGTTTTAAGTTTATCAATTTAATTGCATGATAATTTTATGGTTGTTTGTTGATCCTAGAGTTATCAATTATAACACTAATCAAGGAGGATGTCTCACGATGTTCTTGAGATGAGCCCGGGCCGCGTTGCCCTGGGCGCGATGGGTCGCGGGCGGTTTGGGTCGGGCGTGGACGCGTTGATGAGCGCGGACAAGATCGGGAAGCGCGACCGCAACTCTGTGAGCATTAGGGTTTTGGTCTTTGTGAGTCTTGTGTTTGGGTATTCGGGCTTGTGTGTGTTTCTTGGGAATCGTGTATAGAGTTATTGAGTTGTGATTGTGATATAGAGTTATCATATTGTGATTCCAGGGTCTCGAGTTGACAGGGTTGGGGACGGGCAGGGAACCGAGACTTGAGTAGTGAGACTTCAGGGTCAGGTGAGTCTGCATGTTTTTCTGAGATACTTGTACGATTATTTATTAATACTTGCATGATCTTTTACTGAGCTTTCTTACGAGATATTATGAGTTTTATTACGATCTTTTTACCGAGATATTATTATGCACGTATTACTGTACCTTATTGAGAACTGTGTTTTATTATATGATATTTGGGGCACACGAGCTACCGAATTACTAAACCGTACGGCTGGGCAGGGGTCGGGTCGCTCCCGATTCCTTTTTGAGTCCTGACGACTGCTTTGTGTGGTCTAGGGATTTGGGTATGTGGATTCGTCCACATGGGTTGAGTACTTATTCTGAGCTATCTTGTGGGATCACATATTCCTTGTTGAGTAGAGAACACTCAACGTTTTATTACTGAGTTTACTTACTTTTACTGAGTTTTTATAATCGTACACTGAATACTTGCATTCTCACCAGCTTTAGCTGACTTGTGTTCATATGTGTGTATCTCAAGTGACCAGAGATCTGATAGGTTTGCTGGACCCAAGTAGGTTTACATCTGCTTGTTCCAGGAATTAGCTACCTTCCTTAGAGGTAGTTATATTTTGGGGATTGTGTACACGTGCTTCGGATATTATGTAGTTTAATCAAGGATTTTCGTGACTTGATATATAAATTAAAGTTTTTAAATTTTCGGGGTTCCACATGTGCTTATTGGGAATAGCTAGCGATTATTATATTATATCTCTGTTGACGCGTATTTATGTAACATTGGGAATTAGTTCGAGGGTGTTACAGATATCTAACTTAAACATCAATTCTCTATAGAACGGTTATGATAAAAATAAACTTGAAAACCAAAATAATAGGGTCGGTTATCGGTGGGGCCGATGCACGATCAGGAAGTGTAGGAGCCACCTTTCATTTCCTCTATTTACCGAACCAAACGCACTCTTAGAGTAGGAGAGTCGTTCAGCAGGGTAGGTGTCATATGGCTAGTAAGAACATCGCACCCCTCCTCCCATCTCGCTAAATGTCGTCTTGATGGAAATGTGTTTTTAGTTTCGTGTATGTTTTGAGTGGAATAAAAATATTGAAAGAAAATTGAAGGTTCTGTCTTTTTTGTCGTAATTTTTTTTAAGTTTCAAGCTTTAATGACAAAATATTATAATAAATAGATTAATATTGACATATAAAATAAAGATAACATATTGAAATCTCAAATCTCTTATCTTGATTTTGATTGTCTCCATTTTGATGATGAAACAAAAAAAAAAATATTTACCTTAAACATCAATTCTCTATAGAATGGTTAATGTCATCTCATGATTCAAAAAAAACTTGAAAACCAAAATAATAGGGTTGGTCACCGGTGGGATCGACACATGATCAAAAAGTGTGGGAGCCACCTTTTCATTCTCTTTATTCATTCGTACCAACCGCACTCTTAGAGTGGGAGAGCCGTTCAGTAGGGTAGGTGTCACGTGGCTAGCGAGATCACCGCCCCCATCCCATCCCCTTAATGTCGTCCTGATAGAAATGTGTTTTTTTTTTTTTTGTTTCGTGTTTTGAGTGAAATAAAAATATAGAAAAAATATAGAAAGGAAAACTGAATGTTCTTGCCTTTTTTTGTTGTCGTTTTGATCCTGTGGGTGTAATTGACTTTTTATTTATAATATTTTTTAAGGTTACTTTTTTTATCCAAAAAAAAAGAGAAAGAAAAATTGATGATGTGCAAGATGGAGACATGATAATACCAATTATTGAAACACAAATCCAAACCAGGTTTGATCAATAGACAAACGCGTTTTAAGTGATGTGTAATTATTACACTTTTATGTACTTAAAATGATTACTTTATTTTTATTTATTTACTTAATCAATTTTTAAAAAAAAATAATTACTGTAATTAATATAAAGTCATTATTAAATTTAATGATTTATAATTATTTATTTTTATTAATCCATTTTATTTTAAACAATTTAAAATAAATATATATAACATTTAAATGTGTTCTTTAAGAAGAAATATGAAGAGAAGATGATAAGAAACAAAAGAAAATGTAAAATTAAATGTGTTGTTGGAGCTTTTTTTTAAGGAGAGAAATGAAAGGAAAATATCCTCCCAATTTTGAAAAGAAGGAATGTGTGAGAAGAAGGAAAAAAATTTGTTCTCTAAACTTTACGATTTCAACCATCGATTTCTTTGTCTTTCTGCTTCGTTTTTCTACTTTCTTTTTTTTTTTTTAAGCCATGTTTGTTTTTTAGAAGATCTTTGAATCTTTTATGTCTGCGAAGTCGAAGACGCAGGAAGACGTTTTACATGAAAGTGCCTTTATTTTTTTTCGTTTGCCCGCATCTGCAGACGTTTTTCCGCATCTGCCGCACCGTCTTGCTCGTGTCTGCGAACGACTTCGTGCGTCTGCGAAGGCTGCGGACGTTTAGGCCATCTCTCCGAATTCCACAGCTAAGTGCCTAAGTCTGACGTCAACGTATTAAAAAACAATCCACACGTTACAGAACGGCATGCTCAAACAAAAGAAGTCTTGGCGCTAACACAACCTCTCATTTTATTGCTATGACTTTTTCGCCATCTCAAGTTCATGAAACTACACAAACAAAATGAGAATTGAAACCAACAATTTATCAATCGGTTGAGAGCAAATCCGAGCTCCAAAAATGGCGGAAATTACGAGCAGAATGACATCGTTCTACACAACAACGACAAATTCAATCGCAACATCCACTTCACCATCGTCATCAATATCCAACTTCAGTTACTTGATAACTGGAAGCAGAACAAGTAAGAGGATTAAACTTACTGATCGATTTCAACTGCGGAGTGCTCCAACAGACAACAATTCTGTTCTATCATCGAAATTATCCGAAGAAGTGCGATCTTCTCCTTCATCTGTTGCTTCGTGTTCGTTAGATTCGGCTTCCGATGTTGTTAGAAGATTTTATGATGGAATAAACACTCGCGACCTTTCGAAGGTTGTGGATCTCATTGCTGATGACTGTGTTTACGAGGACCTTGTTTTTCCTCAACCTTTTGTAGGTCGCAAGGTAAAATCTTACCTAAATTTCGTATTTGAGTTTATTTTGGGTTCGATTTTATGCTTTGCAACTTCAGTTTTGCTATGGATTTTTTATTTTGATAGACGTTTTTGGTTGCATTTGTAGCGAAAGTCTTACCTCTTAGGTTTTTTGTGTCAGAATCCGAAGATTAGGGACATAATTAGTCATTTGTATATGCAAATCACTACAGGGCGATTATTATGAGTCCGAATTGAAGCTCATTTCATATACGCACAGTCGCACAGATAGCTGTTTAACGGATTTTATGGCGGGTACTGACCTATTTATTATACGTGCAAATTGATAAAAATGATTCAGACTATAACCAATGATTAGCCAATGAAAAGGGAATTATCACACGAAATTGGATGTGAATGTTCCTTAGTGTTTGAATAACTAAAATGCTCATTCAATTTGGGGAAAAACAAAAAGCCAAATGGCTAATTAATTCAGGACTGAGGGACTATTTATTTGAGAACTTACACAAATATAATATTGTATCTTTGAATCCATTTATTATTGAAGTTTGGTCAAATAGTAGGAATTTACTGGAATCTGACTTCAAAAGGTCATGTCATGTTTTTCTTGAGATTTGGTAACAAATGAACCACACCCATGGGGTTCAATCTTTGCCACCCAGGCACCCACCCATTGATGCTATTACTACAACAATAACACAACAAGAAGCCCCAGAAACCATGGAGATGGTGTATGGAAGGTAGATCATAGATGTCGACAGTCTTGCCCCCATCCAATAATGCTTTTATATAGAGTTTATTCGGTAGAATGTATTAGTTAGAGTTTAGTATAGATGGCCCAACCTGATTATATAAATGGGTATTTGCGGGCCAAATACGTTTTTTTTTGAATAATTTTATTTCTCAGCCCACAATTTTTGACAACTCCAGCAACTTTAACCTCGTTATTGTTTGCGATCTCCTTGCCTTCAATGAGATTAAAAAATGAAGATAAGATGCGGCTGAGGTGATTTTATAATTACAACTGTATTCGATAGAATATATTAGTTAGAGTTTAATATATTGATCAAGATATACATTATACCAATGGGTTTTTACAACTAAATGAGGTTTTTGCCAATTGGTGACCTGTAGGCGATAATGAGGAGTTCACATTCATTTGGACAAGCACAAGCTGGACAATTTGATAATATGATCCTATTTTGAAATATCGAGGAGGCTGTTGACAGATGAAAGCTTGATATATAATATCGGAATACTCTTATCCACCCCATAATAATTGATCAGAAAAGTAAATAGTTAGAAAAACTTATGCATGCTAATGCCCAAAAAAACATGTAAAACAATTACTCTTCTCATATGCCCAGTCAACAGGAAGAATCCAAACCTGGTTAAAGTGTCAGGTTGATACACATGGGTCGGAAGTCACAACATAATGACAATTCTTATAGTTGTTAGTATATTACGTACTATCTCTGTTTATTTTTCTTACATTAACTTCTGCATTTTAATCTAACAACATTCACGATAACTATTGATATGGATATACAATTATTTACAAGTAAAATCTATAGCTAGTCAAAAACTGCAAGAAGCACTACATATAGAACAATGGTGTAAAAATTGAATGTATCATAATAAAAATATGGAATTTTTTTTTTAACATTCAAAGTCAAATGACGGGATGGCTGATAGGGAACCAAGCAACTACTATTTAACATGGAATTTGTGTTTTCTAACAACTAGTTTGTTATCAATATCACATTTAATAGTCAGTTTTGACCACTAATTTTAAATTCTATCAATTGAGTGATTCAACCGAACTATAATGATGAAAAATGGTGAGAAGTGTGGCAATAGTTTAGATAAAAGTTGACAGAGATATGACTCAATCCATTATTTATATGCAAATGCATTGTGTATAAATCCATTTACATCTGTTCTGGGTTCCCGTAACACATATACACAGTTTTTCAAACCAATTGTTTTGAGTATCAGTCTTTTGCAGGCTATTTTAGAATTTTTTGAGAAGTTCATTTATACCATCAGCAAAGATCTACAGTTTGCAATTGAAGATATATCTGGTGAAGATACATCAGCTGTTGGAGTGACTTGGCACTTAGGTATATTGAAGAACCGAGTCCATGTAATGTGTGTTGATTGTGTATGTATACATTCTTCAATTGAAAATTGATAAAAATAATAAAAGATCATGGAGAATTTTTGGTCCAAGCCACATTTTCTCTTGTGAAGTTTTCTCTTGAAATGTATATTTCTTTAGTTCCATTCAAAATTGTTGACAATTTAAATAAGGATGAGTTGCAAAAAAAGGTAACATAGTTTCACCAAAATTCTTCCCAATCCACCCATCCCCCTAAATATTTAAAATCCTATCATTTTTAGAATCCATCATTTTAAATTCATGCAATCCAAACGGGCACCTTAGGGTATTATAGCGTTTTCTCTCTCACTAGAAGGTGCATACTTTTCAAAACATATTTAGGGCAATATGGTGAAACTATTTAACTTTTCTTGCATAGTCACTTCAACTCCACATCAACATGTTTTAGGTTCTACTATCCTTAATGAATATCTTTTTAAAAGTTTGTATTTTTATAAGAGATGAAAACACCCTAATACCTTTGAAAGAATTTTGCAATATAATATTTTCTTTCAATTAACCTTTATAAATAATTGCAGAGTGGAAAGGAAAGCCTTTTCCATTTAGCAAAGGTTGCAGCTTTTATCGGTTAGAAGTTGTGGATGGGCGGCGGAAAATAATGTAAGTTTGTGTGGTCTGTAGAAGATTATGTTCGTCTTATTTGCAAGTTTAAATGATTGTTTAAGCTGCCTCATTTTAAAGATCATCTATGCCAATTATCATTTATCATTCCCTGTAACTGTTGAGGAACTCTTCAGTACATTCCTAATCTTTTATGGGCTTCTGTAACCTAGCCTATATTTAAGGGGCTAAATCGTAAAATACTGGAAAATTTGTCATTTTAAGACTGGAGCATTTTTTCTGTTTTGCTTCAACTGGCTGGTTGTTGTACATTGTTGGCAGTCATCAGCTAGCAGCAATTCTCAAATAACCAAAATAATGGCATAACCTGTTCGTACTGAGTCTAGAGCCTAGAACCAATAATAGTTCAAGGGCTCGTGTAGGAGCGTAAATGAGGCGAACCATTAAGGCTCAAGATTGGCTCATTTAGTAGTCTAAGCTAAATATATATGTTTATCTTGTATAGGCTAGTGAACCTAAATGAGCTTCACGTGTGTAGCTGGGCTCAAGTTTGATTATTAAATGAGCTCCAACTTAGGCCTAGTATATATTATGTTTATGGGTTGAGGTATGGAATGGTGTTTAAGGTTGGCAAAATGTATGAGTTGTGTAATGTTAGGAATCCTAATTCCACTACAAATAGTTAGGAATGATGAATTCCTTAATCCATAGAATTTGATTGAATGTAAATAACATGTCATGCACTATTTTTGTAATCTAAGAGTTCAAAACACACAATAAATAAATTTCAATTCCTTCAAATTCCATCCCATGAGCCAAACGGGACCTTAAGCTTGAGCTCTGTTCGAGCTTGTTTAACTTGTGTTTCTATCGAATAACTCGGCTCATTTTACATCAGTTTTTGTGCTAGGTAGGCCACAGACCACTAGTTGGATTTGTTATTGTATTAATAGATTTTGTGGGAGAGAATGAGAGATAATTTCGTCACTCTGTATATCTCTTTTGGCAGTTGGCATCCATGATCATAAAACCTACAAAGGCTGTAAACTTTTGCACTCTGTTATTTAATTTTAGAAGAAAGGAAAAGAATGAGAAAGTAAATGAAGGAAAGAAACAAAGAAGAAAGAAGAGAAAGTAAAAAATAGGTTTTTAGTTTTCAAAAGAACACAATTTTTAGATTCCTTTATTTCTCTCTTTCTTCTCACTTTTGGAGAGAGTTTTTCATCATTTTTTCCTTTTAATTCTATCCTTTTCCTTCGTTTAAAAGTTTAAAGAACACAACAATGTTTTAGAATCTTTCCATTTTCTCTTCCTTTTTTTAACTTTCTCTTGTTAAGTTGTGTTAAAAAACGTAGTGCTGTTGCAGGTTTTTCTTTATGAGTGGCTGCTGAACTAACAATTTTTGCCTTCTGAATACAGTTACGGTAGAGACATTGTGGAGCCTGCGGCAAAGCCTGGAGACTTTGCTTTGGTTTGCCATTTCCTTTTTCTTAAAAATAATGTGAAATTCTATATTATGATATCATTTGATTGAAAGAAAATTCCTCAACTGACTGAACTACAAAAAAGGGATAATGTATAAATAAGCCACCGAAGTTTATAAAGCCACTTGAGTATCACTTTAGTTTCTTTTATACCAACTTAACCAAAACCTTGTCTGAAAATTATAGAATGACAAAATACCCATACCAAACAACAAATTAGGTTTGATGATTACACATTTAAAATTTTATTTTTGATTTTCTGTAAAGTTAGGTTTTTCTGATCATTATACAAAATTTCAACATATTTTTGACCAAAATCGGCATAAATGAAACAAAAATGACATTTACGTGATGCTATTGTAACTTTCTCGAAACCTTGATGGCCTTAATCCCAAAAAAGTTCCAGTGTAAAAATGTAAAAGACAACAAAGTTTTAAATACACATTAACCGTCTAAATTATAACAACTAACAGAAGCAGAATCGAATAAAAGTACACCCATGATATCATATTTTTTATGATGCAGAATTTTTTTTAAATGTTTATACAGGTTGCAATTAGAGCGGTGACATGGCTGCTACAACAATTTCCACAGTTAGCAGACCGGTTCTAACTTTCTATTCTTATCATGTAACATCTGTATGTATACATGTATAAAACATATATGTAAATAATGTTCTGTTTGTTTACCTCTTAATGGAATCATTAATAGATAATTTTAACTTTGATTAAGTTCTTAATGATGTCATTGAAAAGTAAACAAACAACCCCTAAGATTCACGTAGTGCACTGCATCCTATTTTACAAATGTCTTAGCTCCTTATAAATTCATCATTATTTGTTTATTAAACAAAGATGTAGTACACTGCATCCTATATTTTCTATTAGTGATATTTGTGTAAAAAATCTTCAAGTTGGACCATTTTTGTGATTCAAACTATCAACCAATTTTCATTGCACAAAAAACATTCAACTGGCAAAATCTCATGGAATTAGGATATTACCGGTTGTAACCGATTTAAAGTTACATGCCACCATCGACAAGTCATCAGTGATCACTAGAAATTTCCTAAAAAAGTAAATTCCAACAAAAAAAAAAAACACAGATTTGAACAACGAAATCAACAAGAAATGTGAATTTGAATCATAAAACACACAGATAAGTGAGTTCGCTAGAAAGAAGGTGCATCGGAGACGAATGGTTGGTCAGCAAATTGCAAACCGGTTCATCATGTTGCAAGTCTATTTTTTTTAAAAGAAATCCCATTTTGATAAGTTTTAGTCAGTTGAGAGTTTTTCATGCAATAAAAAATGATTGGGGGTTTTAATCACAAAAATGGTCCAACTTGAGGGTTTTTTTGCACAAATATCTCTTTCTATTAACCTAGTTTTTTGAGAAAGAAAAGTAATGTTTATGAAACATAGATGGTTATGATATGCTTATCTTATCTATTGGATGCGAGTAAAGATATATTCTTTTAAAAATACATTTTAATGACACTGACATAATTTTGAACCGTGACATGGTCTTGTGAATAAACCAAAAGGGCATTTGGTGTAGTTGTACAAGGTGTTGCCCCAACTAAGAGGCTGCGAGTTCATGTCTTACTTGAGGCATATGTGATAGGATAAAATAATAATGTGGTAATATAGTAGCCGTTAAAAAAAAGGTCTTGTGAATAACATGAATGATCAAAGCTACTTTCATCCATGAGTGCATGTTGCAAACTTATAGGAGATGATTTGTCCACAACACATTTTTGTCATACACAACAATTTTATCTAAAATAATAAATTCATATTTACTTTTGAATGTACAAGACAAACATGATTAAAATATGATTAATGATAAAATAATCATTTTAGTTAAAGTTGTTGTGTATGATAAAAAATTGTTGTGTACAAATCACCTCCCTAAACTTATCGATCTCCATGCTATTTTTATGTGGCCTATTGAGGTTAGGAAAGTTAGTTTAAGTGAGGTTTTTTAAGTTCTACATAAAATAAAATTAAAAGTAAAATTAAAATGTTTAGGTTGATAAAAGCATAACACACAATATAATGTGTGCGGAGATGATACATATATGTTTTCAGTATCTTTTATTGAATGGATCAGTAAGATTTACAAACTTGTGGAATAGAATAGAAAATTTATAAAGCTTACCGAATGATAAATGTAGTTTATCAATGATTCCATTGTTTTAGAAAACCTCCAAAAGAGGGGTGTTCTCAGTAAGGTTTTAAGAAAAGTTTATGATATAATGTCAATAATTTTTTATATCTATATCTTTTAAGGCTGTAGTGAGTGGCTCGGCAATTGTCACGGTACCGAGATAGGCATCCGAGGAACACCGCCCCTTGACCTCGGCAACGGCATCCAAGACCTCGGCATCAGCACCCAAATGCCGAGAACCATTTATACACATACATACATGTATGTATGTATACATACATACATACATACATACATACATACATACATACATACATACATACATACATACATACATACATACATACATATATATATATATATATATATATATATATATATATATATGTGTGTGTGTGTGTGTGTGTGTGTGTGTGTGTATACGTACATATCTAGATATGTATATATATACAGGGTTGGGATCACATAAGAACCCTTCAATTCCGTGAGAACGTGGGAACCCTTCAAAATGCACAAATTTATACATCAAATGCACAAATTTAAAAATTAAATTTATAACTTAAAATCATTATTGGTTTTCAATATTAATAAATATCATAATGTAACATTAAAATTATCTTTAAAAATTAAATTCATCAAGTTTTACACTAAATGCACAAATTTGAACATTAAATGCACAAATTTTGTCAAATGGATGAATTCGTACATAAAGTGGACAAATTTATCATTATATGCGTAAATTTTTATATCCAATGTATAAATTTATCAAATACATAAATTTTAACATTGAATGCACAAATATTAGAGAGGCTCTCACGTTCTCACGGTAATGAGGGTTCTTACAGGAACCCAACCCTATATATACATACATATGTGTGTGTGTGTGTATATATATACATACATATATATATATATATATATATATATGTATATATATATATATATATGTATATATATATATGTATGTATGTATGTATGTAGAGGGAGGTTAAATTGAAAACTTTTATGCATCGAGGTACAAAAGAATATATATCATCCATTAGATCAAACAATTGTATGGATTAGATTAATGGCAAAAGGGTAAATAGTTGGACAATTTTATGCATCTTGTGCATTATAGAAACAAACAAGGAAGAACATATTGGGGAATGTGCATACCTCATTAAATTTAATATTTCAACAAGTAATCAAATAATAAATGTTAAATAAATTCAACTGATACATTTCCAAACTTAACTAAAATTATAAAAATTCAAAAAAGATGATGGAGATCAATGCATTTAATCATTAATCGTGTTTATCTATGCATCGTGTTAAAAAGACGCATTTAACAAAAAAAAAATACACAAATTCATGTATGCATCGTGTTCAACTTATTCATCATTCATCTATGCATCATATTCAACTTGTTCATCATTCATCTATGCATCGTCATTGTTCATCATCCATTTATGCATCATCATTTTTCGTTGTTTATCGTTCATCATCCATCTATGCATCGTCATTGTTCATCATCCATTTATGCATCATCATTATTCATCGTTCATCATCCATCTATGCATCGTGTTCTTCAAAATCATAATCGGTTGCATCTCTAGTTCATGTTCATCATCATCGTTGTTCATCATTAATCTTCGTCTTTAGATCATCGTCAATATGAAAATAATGAAGAACACGATTAGAGAGAAATGGAGAAAGGGGGACAGAGAGAGAGAGAGAGAGAGAGAGAGAGAGAGAATTAGAGAGGAAAATAAGGAATGTAGTTAATATGAAATTTTAATTCAAAATGTAACTCCTAATTATCTTTTAATGATTTTTAGAAATAAGTTAATTACCATATTCATTAGTTTTCTCTAAATGCCCTTTGTGCACCCTTGGTAGATTATCCGATGCACAAAAGTTTATCGAGGTTCTCGATGCATAAAACTTTTCAATTGAACCTCAGTCTATGTGTGTGTGTGTGTGTGTGTGTGTGTAGGTTCTATGGAGCACCACGATGCATTTGGAACAGGTGGGAACCAAAAATGCATAATCTATTTATTAATGATGCAATAAGGGTAATACGAGAATACTAATTATTTTAAAAAATTAATAGATTAGTTAGAAAATAGTAAACTAAATAATAGGGTAAATTACAATTTTCGTCCCTGTGGTTATATGCAAATTATGGATCCCATCCTTTTCACGTCGAAATTACAAATTCAGTATCTATGGTTGTCTATTTGTTATGTTTTTAGTCCTTTGACCAATCATTTTTTTAAATATGACCATTTTGCCCTTGACATAATTATAAAAATAGGTAATGAACTTGCTTTTTCTTATATATAATAAGAATAAATCGAAATGTTTATTTCATTTTAATTATAAAAGAATGATATTCATTAATATCAATTAAAAAAAACAAAATAATCAAGCACTAAAACAAATTTAGTAGCTTTTTACTGATCATCACCCCTCTCTCTACATTTGACTCCGATTCTCCTTTTCACTCACAATCTCCCATCCAATTCCACCAAAAACTCATTCAAAAACCTCACTTTTGCAGTGAAACATGTCAACGGATATGGCCACACCGATCCAGAAGGAATCGACGGAGTTCACATGACTTGGAACGCCCGGGGTCGTACAAAAGTTGAAGCAAGCAAGTGTGTGATCCCAATAGCCGCCTCGATCTCTCCGATCCGTGCTCACCCACTCATTCCAACCAATCCTTACGCTCCAATCCGATGTAAAACCTGCTCCGCCGTCCTTAATCCCTTCTGCCCCATTCTCTAAAGAACTCTGTGATTTCATTCTCCGATGCTAGATGAGTTTTCCGACAAACAATTGGTACATTATCTACTTACTTTCTCTGATGGTGTTGGGTTATCTGGCAGCCACTACCTCTCTGTATGTGTACCTCTCCATCTCTCTAATGAACTCCTTGGGTTTTTTTCTGGAACTTTGATCTCATGCACTTGATGATGATGATGGAATCGACGAATGATTCCCGATTTGGGTTTCGATTTACACATAAACATGGGTTTGATCTTCAACGAGTTGGACGATCGACGACTAAGGTGGTGGAGCCGAAGTGGGTTTGATGCTGGAAACAAGTTGGACGATGGATGACAAAGGTGGGAGGCATGTGGAGTGGTACTCTTCAATGGAGAAAGAGAGATGTGAGGAACCTCGAGAAAAAAGTGAGAGAGACGATAAGTGAGAAAGAGGAGAGAGAGAGAGATGGAGCTTTTATCATTTTTTATTTTTGTTTTTTAATTTTGTAGAATAAATAAAAGTTCATTACTTATTTTTATCATTTAATGAAGGGTAAAATTGTCATATTTAAAAAAATGACTGGTCAAAGGACTAAACACATAACAAATAGCCAACCATAGATACTGAATTTGTAATTTCGACGTGAAAAGGATGAGATCCATAATTTGCATATAACCACAGTGACGAAATCGCAATTTACCCTAAATAATATCATTAACCACTTTCCCTATTTTCTTCCACCTTTCCCTCCCTCACCTCTCTCTCTCTCTCTCTCTCTCTCTCTCTCTCTCTCAAAAACGGCGGCATCCATCATTTCTTCCACCTCAATCTCGCCTGCCACCACCTCTCTCTCTCTCTCTCTCTCTCTCTCTCTCTCTCTCAATCTTGTCGGCCTCCATCATTTATTCTCCCTCAATCTCGTCGGTCTGCATCACGAAGTTGATGAACAATGCATCACTATGAGTCTTGTTCAAAGGATGAATGCACACCAAAAAATCACGATGATGTTGGTGTTTCTGGTTCACGATGTTTCTGGTTCAAACATGTTGCACAACAGCAATGCATCACGATGATGTTTCTGCTTCAAAGGATGAATGTTGATGTTTTTTGTTCAAACATGATGCACATTAGCGGTGTATCAAGATGATGATGAACATGTTGAAGACGGTGATTAACACGTTTAAATTCCATATATGCATCACGATGATGAACACATTCAAGTTCTAGATGAACACGTTCAAGATGAAGATGAACTCGTTGAAGCCGATGAACACGTTCAAGATGAATATGAACACGATGATGCATAACCTGGGAAAGATGAATACGAAGTTGCACAGTCAATGAAGATGATGAAGCATCATGTTGGATTTTTGTTCAATTGAAATTTTCTAATTTTAGAAGTGTATTTTATAAATTTATTAGCATTTAATACGTGATTAATGAATAAAATATTCAATCAATATAAATTTAATTTTGAGTTGACTTGATATATTATTTTTTCCCAAAATACTCTTATGCACATCTAATATGTAAATCGTGCATCATGATGCGTACACAAATTCATCTTTATTACCTTTTTGCCATTGTAATCTTAGTCATGCATTTTCTAGATCTAACAGTGTATGTAGGTTCCTAAGTTGTACGATGCACACAGGTGCCCCATAGAACCTAACCCTATATATGTGTGTGTGTGTGTCTCTCTCTCTCTCTCTCTCTCTCTCTCTCTCTCTCTCTCTATATATATATATATATATATATATATATATATATATATATATATATATATATATATATATATATATATATATATATATATATATATATATATATATATAGGGTTGAGATCCATGAAGTACCATACTGGGTACCGGAGTACCATATTTAATGAACATGTTCATTACGATGAAATGTCCAATTCATGCAAAAGTGTGATATACACATGTTCAAAATTACATTATGATTAACTACAATACAAACACTTCTCCCAATACACACATATTTTTTTATTTCTCACACCTCAAACACACTTTTTTCATCAAACATTCTATCAAAAATTCCCCACACCTCAAACACCATTCTCTCTCAAATGGCATCGAGAGGAAAAAAAAACTCGTGACGTGAGGATTTAATTCAAAGACATTAGTCATTTGATCGGAAACAACTCGAAATTGTGTTGAAACAAAAGGTTGAAATTGAAAAAATGGGTATTGTAGGTTTTAATTTTTAAGTATGTTATATTTTTAAAAAAAAAATGTTTTGTTTTTAGTTTGAGTGTTTTAATTTTTAATTTGAATGTTTTTATTTTTTAATTCAGTGTTCTAATTTTTAATATTATGTTTAATATCATTAATTTAATGTTATTTTTTATTTCAAGTTTTTAATTAAGTTTAAAATGAAAGTAAAATAAAGAATGACGTCCACACATTCAAAATGAGATTAAAATGACAAATGATGACAAAGCTGATGTGGCGTTGACGTGTTTGGAATTTTGTTTGGCATCCTTGCTAACGACTCATTGTGGCCTAATAATACAAAACATTTAGTGACACATGTCAATTTTTCAACTTATGAATTTTTCATTTGTACTCCCAAATTTCTTAATATAAATCCCTTAATTTATTCTTTTAATTATATTGAAAAACTAATACTAGTGGCTATCTAATTCAGCTACTATTAATAAAAATCATCTAATTAAATTGTTTACATTTAAAATCTATTTTCATTCTTAAAATATTATATTAATCTTAATTTATGTTACCAACTTAAATTTTAAAAATTTTTTACAAGTTTTCTCATATATTAGAGTGATTTTAAATTATTTATTAGTAAAAAATAAAAATACATCTAAATATTGAGTATAACAATATAATTAATATATAATAATTGATCATATAATTGACACATCGTAATGTTATAATATTGAAAATATTATTTTAAAGTTTAAATGCAATCATGCTCTTATCTATTTGTTTATCATACTTGGCTTATAGTATATTTAAATTCATATTCGATATAATTTTAATAACTTTTATGTTATTTTAATATCAACATTTTATTATATATGTAATTATATCTTTTGATAAAAAGACAAGTATTTACTAAATATACCAATGTAATACATGAGTTGCTAAACTAGTGATTAATAAATCAAGAATCAATGGTCTATTGGATTCAACATGTGTTAGATCTTCTGTTCTTATGTATTTTCAAAATAAATTCGTCCTTAAATACTATTAACTTTAATCTAACAAATAAGTTTCATAATATTTTTTTTTTGAAAAGCCTTTAAGTCCGGTTTTATTATTTTATTTTATAAACCATAATAAAAATCATTTATTTTTATAAAACTTAATAAAAACCATAAATTCGGTTTTATGGTTTAAACACAAAAACAAATAAGAAGGTTTTATATTTTCACATAAAAAAATCAGTTTTTTAAATAAATTTATCTTTTTAAAATAAGAAAAATTCAAAATTTCATACATATAGATATATCTAACTTTAAAAATTACAAAGAAAAAAATAAAAATATATAAAAAACTTCAAGATCTTTGACAAACCCTTAATCTCGATATTTTTCAAAACCCTAAATCCGGAAACTTTTCAAAACCAAATTTTTAAAAGCAAACAAAACTTTGGTTTTTTCAAAAACTACATCAATTAGATCCGAAAGAGAGATTGAGAGAAAAGATAGAGTAGAGTTAAATAGAGACCGGGAGAAAAGAGTTAGAGAGATAGAAATCAAATATTTGGTGGGGGTGTTGTTTCATCGTCGAGTGAAGTCGGAGGAGTGAGGTGGTCAAATGCGAAAAAGCTAGTGCTAGTCGATTTGAAATCAAATATGAAAAGAGTGAGGTGGTCGGAAGAGTCGCTGAAACGCCCACTACAACATAATATAATAATTGATGGGGTTACATTAGATTAATGATAATTAACATGAATTTTAAAAAAAAATCAGGCATGACCCGTTCGCACGGAGTCAATATCCCTGTTTGATTATAAATCAATGTTGGAATGTAAGATGAATTTACAAGATACTTCTAAACAATTACAAGATCTATCATCAACCCAAAAGACGTATATGTCTAATTACATATATACAAGTCAATCATAATGGTAGAGAACTACCCAATTATTACTCAGTTGTATAAGTGTAGCTTTACCCAAGTTAATGTTTCAGAGACGGTCCGTTTAAACTCTAGGACCAAACCGACAATCACCTTGCCGTTATTAACTTCACCTGAGATATATAAAAGTGGGGGGTTAGCAAATAAAATTTGATAAGTGAGTTACTAGATCGATATGGAGTGCGAAACAAACAACATGTGAAAGTATTTAAAATGATTATGAAATGACAAGTGCAATATCTTTTAATAAAAATGATGTGGGCATAACCCATTAATTTGCATAGGTTGTGGTACGTGACCCGCTAACCTGCCGTTGCTAACAGCTGGGAATCCATGTCCAGCTGCGCAACTCCAACCGGCTTCCATGTTCGGCCACCTACCCGCGAGCTCATGCGGTGTAAGAATTTATACGCACAAACACTAAGTAAGGCGTTAATAATAATAATAATCATCTGGATATCCAGTGAGGCCAATAATAAATGAGTGTAGCTCACAATGGGGTAACCAAGTGTAATCATATGAAGCATGAAATGAACGATCTTCAAGCATAGCATGAAGATTAATATGAGTAATGAAATGTATCAAATGAGGTATGCTGACCGTAAACCATGATCGAATAATAAACTTCCAATTAGGGCAGTACGTCATGTAAATGATGCTCAGTAGATATGCACATTGTCATAATTAAAATAAACATCTAATTATGTATGCAACACACACATCAATACTAGAACTCGCAGTACAATAGGCTAAAGATAGCCCTTAAGGCTCAATACGGCCAATAAGCCATTTAACGCCCGAACCGACAACTGGCACTCCTTTCAGCTCCAAACCTATCAAATAATTATATTCAAGGTATTCATTAGCTTATAATAGTACATCATAAGGTCTGGAAATTATTTGAAGTGTTTAAGTGTTTCGGTTTAAATTTCTGAATTTACCGACAGCGATACGCCTCTTATTGAGTTTTATAAACTTTTAGATGATCTTTGGTGTTATATCAATGTATAATTATCATATAATGTATTGAAGTTATTTTACACAAACATGACTTTTCATTCGGCGTTCGTAGACGACCAAATCAAAACGAAACGAAGAAAATTGTCTAGCTCGCACTAGCTTAGTATTTTGGCCATAACGTTTTCATACGAACTTGGATTTAGGTGATTCAAGAACCCAGACGAAGAGGACACATAGGGCTACAACTTTCATCATTTGAAAATCTGCCCAAGTCTGAGAATGAAGACGTGACTCTCCTGTTTTGTTCATGCTCGAATCTAAACTCATTTGTAACTTGTATAAACATGGAATTAACTTCTTTTATGCAATATTTGATAAGTATAAACATATATGAACGTGTTTTAACATACATAACATGGAAATCTAGAAATCTAATCCCTTTAATTATCAATTATTTGGATAACCCAATTGAACTCAAACTTGAGTTTTCATAGGTTTCTTATACTCACCAAATTCAGAAATCATTCCATTAATTTGTTGTTTACAATTGAACTCTCTGAATTATTATCCTTTAATTCATCTCTATTTGAGATTCACCATCACTTGGACATGAATACCCACGTTCGAGAAGGAGATGATGGTGAACCCACACATCATTAAACAAAGAAAAGCTTTATAATTTACCTTAGTTTGGTTGCATTTGATTGCAACAACTTATTTGAATTTTCCTTCGCCACCAGCCCTAGAATTGGCTTTTTAAGGAAGTATATGCAGGATTTTCTAAATTAAAGTGGAGGAGGAAAAGAAACCCACTTTTGAATTAATCTCACTAGAAATTCCAACTCAAGCTTTTGGTGATTTTATGGGTGTATTACACTTGTAAATCTCAGAAACGCTAGCAATTGTTTAATAATCCTTAACCCACTTTAACTCACTACTCTTGATTTCCCATTCATTCATTTGGGGATGATAAATTGGAAAGAAGAGCAGAAGAAAGAATACATAAACCATTACACATATAATTAAATTTACCTTGATTGTTATGGGGTTTTAGTAGCTTCAATTCCTAGCCACTAAGCAAGAAAACTTCAGCCCTAAATGCTTTATTTCTTGTGATTGTTTTGTGCAGGAAAATTGAAAGCAAAAAAGAAGAGAAAGGGGGCTGTCGATTGGGGGGAGGTAATGACCCTCCACTGGTCCAACTTGAACATAACCACCTTCACTCTTGCAACTCTCAACTCCAACTCTCAACTTTCCTATTCCTTACACTTTCAATCCATATATGCTTAACCCACTTGTACCATGAGCTTTGCATGTTATACTTGATCACATAATTTATCAATATACAAGTCTCATGATATGAGGAATTAGTGAGCTAAGTTATGGCTACAAGTTATATTCTAATCTTAATTAAGCAACTAAATGGGTTTTATTTAATGCTTTAATTAATCATAATTAGTAACTTTATTATGGGTATTATAACAACATACGAGTTAAACTAGCTCGAATATATGTAAGTCTCATTTATTTATTTATAGTTTTGTAAAATACCGTTAATATACGTATATTCTCTTTAAATGATCAAGAATATAAATTCTTACATATCAATTAACGTAAATAAATCACTCAATTCATTGGTTGAGTGTATATTAGTAGTTTAATTATTATATCAAATTTGAGGATGTTACAACTCCTCCCCCCTTGAAAAGGATTCCGCCCACGGAATCAACCCAAAATTTTCCAAGAGGCTTTTTAATAACTATTTAGTATGCACGCTATGTGTCATTATAAGTAGGTTATGTCCAGTTAGTACCGTCGGATCACCCGACCCAGACATATAAATAGCAAAATTGCTATATAAGTATCGGGTTTAATAACTCATTAATAGCATATTAGTGACATAGTCACCATCGCTATTTCGATAACGATCTGTGATATGGTTTAACTATAATACCCCTTCATTTGGGAAACAATCAGATGTGATATTGAATTAAATTTCAGTGACTTTCATAACGAGTCACACTTTATATATATTCCTTTCTCGTTGAACCTTTTATCATCATAGATTCGTTATATGGTCAAGTATATAACACTTATTGGTATTCAATGTAATCAGTTACTTATTTAAATTATATGAAGTAAGTTCAATTTATTATTATCGACAATTTTATCATTATTTAATTAGTATTTAATTATCGGTTTTGACTAACACCTTTTAATATATCTTAGATGATAAGCATACTTGATATTACAAGTTTCTTTCGGTGGTATATTACGGAACCGCCAGGCTTAAGGGCCTATATGTGATTCTTCATGATTTAAATTTTTGAGAATCACCTAGAAGAAGATAAACTCAACTACTAGGACACTCAGATTTAAGTGCAGATTAGATCTCTCGGCCAATTTCTGAAATTTCTCATTTCAGTTGCATTGACAGAAACTATCATAAGTAATTAGCCTTCATTTTTAAATGGATATGAAGGTATTCCCTCTTCGGAGATGATATGGCCAAAAATCGGACCTATTTAAATTTAGGTTCAACTTTTAGCAGATTGATTGTATTTAAAATATCTGACATTAGTTTTAGTAATTATGCCACGTTTAAATAAGTGTGTGTGTGTGTGTGTGTGTGTGTGTGTATACACACATGTTTGAATTTAAGCTTATAAAGTTTAATTTGAATTTTATATCTAGAAATCGCATTTAGAAAGTTTTACATAAACTTCTCTTGCGAAGTATTTTCAACATCACACAATGATATATATTATATTCAAATTCTGTTTCTGAATAAATTAGGATATTATCGATAAACGATAACTGATTTATCAAACATATGTCGGCATATTAGGATTATTAGATCCATAGATGCAACTAGTGCATTAGTGAGTTCAAACGACATCACCAAAATGTATATTGACCACATCAAGTATGAAATGAGGTCTTTTGTACACCTCCTCACGAATCTTTCAGTTAATAATATTCAACTTGCAGATCAATGTCTGAAAAATATAAAGCATCTTGCCGCTGATCAAATTGATCATTAACATAAGGCGAAGAAAATTTATTTTGGACTACTTTCAGTTTATGGTAACTCATGCACCTTTACAGGTGATGTCTTTTTTTTACAATTAAAACCAGAGCACCCAAAACGGGGAACTCGGTATAATAAATCCCTTATGTCACAGTCTTTAATCAACTGTACGATACATAATTTGGGATTCAACCCTTGGACTTCGTTAAATATATTAATAAGTAGTAGATCCTTATATAAGCCCTTAAATATTTTAGTTATACAAAATGTCATTAATATTAATAAAACTCTTCTTGAGTCCTCACTTGGACTATTAATAGAGTTATTATGATTTGATTTGAGGGTGCAAAACCTCTCATACTTCTCACATATGTATTTAATTTCATTCTCAATATAATTGTATCATTTATAGATCATTTGGATTTCGAGATATCTCATTACTTATATAATTAACATAACTAGTGTAGCTTCATAAATTTTCCCCCCACAAGGGACTTCTCTTTTAATACCATAGTCATGGGTATGCATTCTACCCTTCTGTATAATTCTTTTTCACATTTTCATTATACATTGACCTTTAGGTCTTACAACTTATTTTGGTCTTTATTAAAGATGCATGTATATATATATATATATATATATATATATATATATATATATATATATATATATATATATATATATACATATTTGAAATTCATCATTTACTTCAATATATTATCCTTCTAACTGTTAGGCACTTAGGGTGCGTTTGGTTCACAGATACTGATGGAATTTGATGGAATTGGAATGAAAATTCCATTCCGATGTGCTGTTTGGCAGTAAAAGGGAATGGAATGTAGATTCCTTTTTAAAAGAAAAACACCACTTTTGAAGGAATCTATTTTCCTTGGGTTAGTGCCATGGAATTTAAATGTCATCCCAAAGATTTTAATAGTTCTAAAACCAAACTCTAGACTTCATCTTCACCGGCCTCCGTTTCCATTCCGACAGATTCCATTCCTTCCTGAATAAAATTCCTTGACAGATTCCATTCCAGGAATAAACACTCTGCGAACCAAACGCCGCCTTAGTGACATTTGATACAAGAAGGAATTACTTGGATTTAATATCATTGTTACATTTATTGAATTCTGTAACAACCCAAACTTTAATTAATGTTAAATAACATATTTAGCATTTATCAAAAAGCTAAATATAAGTTTAAATTGCATTATTAGCAATATGATTTTATTTAAGATGATAAAAGTTAATTTTTAAGTCATAAGTTTTAATTAAATAGTTTGTCATGTCAAGATAAAAGAATTAAAAGAAAATAAAGTAATGGGTCAAATGTTAAAAAATGAAACTTGCAATTTTATTAAAAAAAAAAAACCCAAATGTGGGTTCTGCTCACTTTTATTTTTGCAAGAAATTAAATCTCTCTACTTCTCTCTAAACTCATGGTTCATACAAACTTCATCATAAATTATCATCAAAAATCAGAATCAAGATTAAGAAATCAGCAATTGATCATCAAAAATCAAGATTTATTACAAGATTGAAGGAAAATCTACCATTTAATTTGTTCTTGTGTGTGTATGGGACTCACGGTTCGTGGGAAATATATAAGTTTCAATTTTTCATCAAAACCTCAAAATTTGTTATCAATACGTGTTACAATCATTAAACAAAGCACATGCATGTTTATATTTTCTATTTAAAAGATTATATTAGAAATTTCAAGTCTTAACTCCAACTTTGAAAACAAAAGTTAGAAACTAAAATGGAGTTTTGTACTTGCTGTTATGTTTCTTATTTGATCGTGAATAAGGAGGCCAAAAAGGCAAAATGTCCTTCGGCCTAGACAAACTGTTCAGCCTTGAATGTTTTTGAATCAGATGCATGCTAATAACACCCTTAATCCTTCTTATTTGCTGATGTTAATAAAGAAAAAACAGAAACGAAAAATAAAGTGCAGTTGTGTGTGTTTTGCAACCTACAGAGACCCCTTAAAGTTCAATCTGTGTATGTGTGCTGCATGAATACTGAAACCCACTCAACTAATACCGAAACCTCAAAGGTTTCGGTAATGCACATTCCTACCGGAACAACGGTTTTTTAGAAGCATCAGACCAGCAGCCTTCTTATTCTTTTAGTCTTTTGTCCAGCAAACCTTTCCTTTTCCATATAAAATCTAATATGAGCATGGTATATATAAGCAGCCCAGCAACAACCTTTTTATTCTTTTCTTTGTGTGTGGGTGCACTCAACAGAATATATTATTGTTGCTATCTTGATTCATTACTTGAATGCTTTCAGTCATTTGCCTTGATATCAATGCTTTCATATGCTTCCGCTTAATTCAAGTCTGAGTAAGTCTATGACAATGTATGATTATGTCTACTCCGATGTTTGCCCACGTTGTCTTACTGGTAGCTAGCCCAGTATGTGGCTGATCCCGGCAATTAAAAGCGTGTGCGTGGGATTAAACATCATCCGATCTTAAGTCCTATGTCTCACAATGTCTGGCTGATAGCGGCAGTCATGTCAA
Organism: Centrapalus pauciflorus; assembly: GCA_020465985.1. Taxonomy (NCBI): domain Eukaryota; kingdom Viridiplantae; phylum Streptophyta; class Magnoliopsida; order Asterales; family Asteraceae; genus Centrapalus; species Centrapalus pauciflorus. The sequence goes on from JAANYP010000257.1 coordinate 556,177, forward strand.
AATCACGCTTAAAGTCAAAGTCAGAGATTAAAAGTCAAAAGTCAATGTCAAGTCTCCGCTTAAAATTGTCATGGCATGTTAACTATTAAATCTATAATCTCACTAAGCACCGATTACAGTTGTTATTGAATCTTTTTATAGGTTTGATCAAAGGAAAAGGTCCAGCTGAACCATGTCCTTAGGATCTGCAATCCCGAATTGGAAGTCATTAGACCACTACCTATCTGCAAATTGGTACCGAATATGGATGATTATGTTGGTGGGTTGGGTAGAAGCGGTGACATGAATTGTGGTTTTGTACTAGATTAATGTCCTTGTGCCCTTTATAGTTTAGCTTTAAACTTTAATAGTTTTATTTAAACTTATTGTATGATAATCCTAACTTCTTTAATTTGACTTAATTCCGCACTTCATTAATCTATCTTAGTTTTGATTGATGTTGTACTGCTCCTTGGGACCTAGTCATTCAGAACTGCCCCGTAAGGGGAGGTCTTGACAGGATGGTATCAGAGCAATAGTTTGAGTGAATCAACTATTATGAAAGTAGTACTTGGTCTCAAACTTAAGCAATACATAAAGTGTCAATCATGCTAGGTGGCTTGAACTGAGATAGGATGTACAGACTGTTAGGATGGGAAAAAAGGGTACATAGTCACCAAGTCTATTAACTAAAAGTCACTTGAATTTTATGTTTCCGTAAGGATGTCTGGACAAGGAGGAATTCCTTATTATGTCACTCCTCGGCAACTGTTTGAGATGATACAACAACTGTTGGCACAACAAAATGAAAAACAAGTCAAACTAATCCATGAACAGTTTCAGGCTCATGATGAGGCTGAAGCAAAACGTAAGACTGATAAAAAGAACAAAAGAAAGGATAAGCACATCCATAATGATGAGTCTGATACTGAAAATTCCATTAATAATGCCCAAACTGATCAGCCAAAAGGCTGCCGATTCAAAGACTTTAAGTCTAGTGGTGATTTAACATTTGAGGGTACTGCAGACCCTATCCAGACATTGGACTGGATTTGTCACACAGAAGAGATTTTCAGTATCTCGGAGTGTTTAGATTCATAAAGAGTCAAGTATGCTACTGCTCTGTTTGTCGGAGCTGCCCACGCATGGTGGAAGACACAGAGGAGTATCTACGGAGAGGATGTCATCCAAACACTTGAATTGGAGCAATTCCTCGACATGTTCAACGCTAAGTACTGTCCCACGGATCAGCAAGATAGAATGGAAGTTTAATTGAATACGAGCACAAGTTCTCACGATTGTGTGGCTATTCATCTTATCAAGTAGCCACAGAAGAAAGAAAAATGAATGGTTTTCGTAGAGGATTGAACCTAAAGTATCGTCAGTCGATGAGTGGTAACAAATACAAGACGTACTTAGAGATGGTGGAAGCAACCAGACAAATTGAAAGCGAATACCTGGAGTATGGTGAACATCTGAGCGCAATTCAGATCAATTCTACATGTAGTCTCAACAGACGCAACAGTATAGCTCTCCTCAGAAGGCCAAATCTTATTCGATTCAATCAGAACAGCGAGTGTGCAAAAGGTGTAGGAAATCACATACTTGGTTATGTAATCCAATGGATGTGATATGTTATGTCTGCAACAAAATAGGTCATAGTAGCGAAAAATGCCCAACGAATGGTCTTGGTTGTTCCATATGTGGAAAACTGGGACACTTTAATCATCAATGTCCAATGAGAAGCAACAGTCAATCCCAGTCGTATGCCGGAGGTTCAACAATGAAGAGCACTGCTGCAACTCCGTCAGCTAGGGCCCGTGCTTATCATATCACAGCCGAGGAAACAGAGGAAATGCCAGATGCAGCCATGAGTACGTTTGCTAAATTTAAATACCTGTCGTGTATCATTTGATTCTACTACAAACTGTTCTTTTAACCTCATTCCAACTCCATGGAAACAATTTAAAAATGGGATAGCTAAGGAGATCAAGAGAAAATTTTTCTATTCATGATTTAAATCGACTTATGATTTTTAAAATAAGTCTTGAGTTCGACTGTACAGCTTTGTCAATGATAGTAAATATGCGGATGACATATAGGTTGTATCAGTTGAAGTTATGTCATAAATGTCTTTCAAATCAGAAATTTTACCTATAAGCTATATAGGTATTAGTGTTTGAATCATGTACGATTGAAAATGTAACATCTGGCATTAAACCAGGTTAGCAACTATGACCTAATAATAGCCAATTATAACCTAATCAATGATCATTAGCAATTAATCAAAGTGATTAACAATGTTCATTAGGAAATTCAACTCAATTAGAATCAAATTTATCGATGCGATGAATCGGGAAATCAATTAATCCGATCGATTTACGATATGATGGATTAATTCAACTAAGTACATAATTAAATTATGATTAGTGACACTAATCATACACTAATACAATTACTTAACATTAATTATGCAAGACTAAAACAATTCATTAAAACAATGCATCCAAAAGTATTTATGAATTTACAAGAAAAGGGAAATACAAGAATACATTTCTAAATACTTTTATACAAAAAAAAAGTAAAATACATGAAATACCATGTATATGGCCCGCCCTATAGGGGGTACAACATAGAGGTTGACTTCCAATATTTTATTACAAAAACCATGTCTACTTTAAACATCATCATTTTGTTTAAAAGTGCACACAACCCTTTTATCCCATGCTTTTCATAATTGAAAGACCACCTTTTTCTCTATAAATAGAGACCTCATCCTCATTCATTTCCACACCTTCACAACACCAAAAATACTCTCCTCTTTCTCTCTTAAATCCGGCCAAGCACACACACACACCACACACAAAATTTTCTTTCAAGTGATCTTCAATTCAAGTGCTTTTGGGTGCAAATCTTGCAAGAGTTTCAACTTCTTCTCAAGTTCATACTCTAAATACATCAAATTAAGTAAATACTAACTTATTTCATCTTATATTTATGTTTATATAAGTCTTGGATAATATATATAATCACCAACAACAACAAGTTTCATAAAAACTCAAGTTGAAAAATTTCTAGTTTTTGTTTTTAAGTTGTTTTCTTCAAATGTGTTTATAAATATGTAAACACATCATAAAACTGTAAATATTATGAAACCAAGTAATATATGTGTGTTTTATAACTTTTATACAAGTAGTCTTTGAATAAACAACAAGAATCACTAGTTATTTCAAGTTTATAAACTACAGATTTTCGGCAGAAAATTTACATCGACTTTGAAAAATCATAACTAATTTCTAACTTAACGAAATGAGTTGATTCTTATCTCAAAAGTTAGATCTATGTCTTAACTATAAATCCGAAAGTTTTCATAATTTATTTTGGAGTTTAAGACCCCCAGAAATTATTTGGGAAACCCAAAGTTTGACAGCTCAAAAATGGCCAACATAGGGTTTTCAACAAGCTTTTTTCCCCAATCTAAATATCTCGAAAAATGGTCGTTCTTGACTTTAAAAATTCTTTGTATATGGTAGTTTAATGTCCAAGAAAACCAAAGCCTAAAACATTTTGGAGCTTGGTCAAAAACAGCCTCAAAGTAGGCCGAAAAACCTTCGAAAAAGCTGGAAAATTATATATATATATATATATATATATATATATATATATATATATATATATATATATATATATATATATATATAAACTTCACGTTTTAAGTGGGTTTATTTATAAACTTGTAATGTTGGGTGATTTAAGACATAAAGATCTATAAATATATATATTATCATATATTAGAGATATTAAGTCCCTATTATCATTTAGGACTCGATTAAGCACATCCGGCTTCATCACCCATCAAACAACGCTAATTTGCATTTTTCGCTCGTTTTTGCCATCACACTCACGGTGAGTCCTCATAGCCCCTATTTTCACACTGTTATATTTTGAGGTTGAAATACATGCTACGTTTTCATATGGACACAAAAAAAACTTCATTTTATGTATTACACATGTGGTTCCATCAGTCCTCAAATCATGAACCGTTAATTGCATTTATTTGTAAGCGTGAATATATTGTGGATAGATCTATCGGGAGTCATGTCCCCCATTCGGGTTAGTTCAGCTTGGCTAACAGCGAGTGCATATATATTTAACACACAGTATTACGTATGGGAATACTGCACAGGACAAACTCATTTAATTAAGTTTCGGTTGCATGATGGTTTATATGTAATACATAACATGGAATTTATTATTTTATAAATTCAAACTCAACTGTTGTTGTCCATACAAGTCAGATTTATGTGTAAACCTATGAGCTCACCAACAATTTTTGTTGACGTATTTTAGCGTGTATTTTCAGGAAATTAAGGCAAGTGTGCCACTTCAGAAGTATTTTTCAAGCTTCCGCACCTAAGGAGTCGCATGCATTTTCAAAACTACCAGAGACTTAGCTGCATTATTTTGAATACTTTAATTATGTACTTAAATCTCTGTATCATGCGAACTTCTTTTTCTTCATATCAGGCTATGTATAACTTTACTATATTTTAAAGTTTTATCGATGTATTTTTGAAAACGTCCATATAGTGGTCGTTCGTTATGATATGGTTATGTTTCCGCGACGTAACGCTTCGTTGCCAACCGGGGTAACGGGGTGTGACAGATTGGTATCAGAGCGATAGTTAAAGTGAACTAGGTTGCATTAGTACCCTAGACTATAACTGCATTTAAGTTTTACTGATTATGAAAATATTTTGTAACTAACTAAAAGACTATGAATGGACCTTTGTTAGGCACAAAAAGGCCTCAGTCAAACCTGTTCTACATCTGAGGGGGAGATTTATAATCAAACCTGTTGATGCATTTGAAGGTTGAATTTAAGGCCTGTTATATGTCTTATTGAAACCTGAAAATGATTTGCAATATCAGTCTAAAGCTGTTCTATATGTTGCATGTGTTGCAACTTAGACAGTTTGTCCAAGCTGCTCTGTCTGCTGAACAGGCTGGACATAAACTGTCTACGCTGCTCTACACTGTTGAGCAGCTTGGGCATTTTTAAAGTGTTCTGTTCTTTGTGAACAGAACCTGTTCTTTGTGAACAGACTAAACACTTTATGGAATATGTTTCCAAATCATCATGTATTGTTTTTGACTACAAGATCAGTTTACAAAGTCGAAGACAAAGTGGAAAACAGAACTGCTCAGCCTGCCCACGCTGTTCTGTAACATGAAGACAAAAGGTTATTTGAAAAAGGGTGACAGACATTTTTCTTATATCAAAATAGGCCTTTACAAGGAAGAAAGACGCAAAGTTGACATTCCTAAATTAGTTAAAGGCAATGCAACAGTAGACCAAAGTAAAAAGACAAAAGTTCTGCACATGTGAAGACAAGTCTGCTTTTCAGAAAAGTGCAGAAAAGGTTATGTTGTCTTTTCAACAAGACTTCTCCTTTTTCATTCCGTCCAATGAAGATGTTTCTCTTAGATCCTCTAAGTGAGTATAAAAGGAAGCTTCTAAGGTCAGAAAGAAGGGTGAAGAAAGCTAAGTGCTGAAACCAAGAGTGAACGTGCAAGTGTGATTTTCATGCATGCAAGCCTTCTGTGTAAACCAGCATCTGTGTGTCTAAGCTGTTTTACATAAGCTGTTCCCTTAAGTCTTTTAAACACAGTGAGTGCTTCTTAGTGAGTGTGTTCATTGTATTCTAGTTTGAGTCTGTCTTAGACTAGTAAGCATACTGTTGTATCTGTCATCTCAGCTTGAACTATTCCGCATTCAAGCTTGTTTGTAATTAACAAATTGTTGATAATACATACAAACATTGAGAAAAGAGTGTGTAGTTTTTAAATTGCTGTATTCACCCCCCCTCTACAGCTTATAACTATATACTTTGGGAATCTCTCGGGACCTACATTATCTTTTGTGGTGTAACGTGGAAGCGCCACGTATGCATTTGATGTTCTCTTTTATTATATACATAGATAATTCATTATATAGATCTAGCTCCTAAACCTAAAAATCCCACTTTTACCCAAACGTCACACCCATAATAAAAGTAGAGCCGAGTTCACAGTTACGTAAAAGTTGGATTTTTTGGTTAAGGAGTTTTAAAGAATTAGTTAAAGAGAAACTCTTAACATCGTCAGATTATGTAGTTAAAAGTTTGTGGACTGAGTTAGTTCAAGAAAAGTTTGTATTTAGTATGATGTTTGAGACAAGGTAACATCGTGGTTCTTTCGGTTCTTGCTAATATTGTTATCGCCATTAACTCATCTTTGTGTTCCTAATGTATTGTTTCGATTGTAACGATCGATCGTTGAATGACTTGTTGTAAGGAGATATCATTGGTATGGAAAAAGCTATCCTAGACATTGTTTGTTTACCTCTCAATGGAATCATTAAGAGATTATTTTACATTTGAATCAATTCTCAATGGTTCCATTAAAAAGTACACAAACAACTCCTTAGAGGTTCTGGTCTCAAGAGTCTTTAAACAATGTATTGTTTGTTGTTAATTAAGTGTCTAAGGGCACCATTTATGGAATAAGTTATTTGGGTTATGTATGTGATATGGGGTCCTCACGATGGTAGTCTCAAGGGTGATTGAGTGATGACATAAAATCTGTAATAAAGGTCCAAAGATTAAATCCTGATACATGTCTCTTGCTTATGAGTTACATAATTTAGCATCTTTATGTTAATCGTGGGACCAATCTGTAGTAGCCCCAGAGTTTATGTTACACTTTTTTTATGCATATGGACCTATGGTATGTGATTATCATCATAAATTGGTAGGACTGCAAGTTTTTGATGAAATGGTATTTGAAATCCAATATATAATTGGATTAAAAACTTGGATAAATGGTGCTGTAATCCAGGATATTGAAGGTCATCGAGGACATTGAAGGTCATCGATGGATGGGTTTATTCATTTCGTATGTTGTGCAACTTTTGGAGTATATCTGAATGTTCCATGAAGATTGATCGTATGGTTTTGGTTCATATATTGTTTTCAAGTGTGGCGTATGTGTATTTTAGTTCATTGTTATAAACATAGAATGTTGTACTTTCATGAGGTTATACACATGCAATCTAGCTTCCTATAACTTCTTTTGTTCTGCATCTTAGTTCATATGTTGATGGAAATGGATGTTTGATGGAATACTAACTATTCTAATATATAGTTTTCAGTATTTCTATATAAATGACATGTATTTATATTTATAGTTAAACCTAATATGCTTATTATAAGGAAAAATCTGTAAAAAAAAAAAAAAAAAAAAATCCTAAAAGTATAAAAGAATTTCAATTAAGTCCCATTTTTTCCTTGATAAATTTCTGAACCAATTTTTTTTTTTCTCGATAAGTCTTCAAACTAACTAAAACTTATAGAACAATTCAAAATTAACTTGCAACCTTCTAAGTAGGTACAATGTTTAACCTGTTTCGCAAGAAATCACCAAAGTATTAAACTTTTTTCGTTGAGTTCTCCATTCATTTTGTTGTTGTTATTATTACAATTGATTTTTGAATTACAATAAAATTATTTATTTATGATTTTAAAATTTTCGTAAATTTTTAAAAAAAATTCTTAAATTTACTTTGGATTATTTATTTACATTTATATTACGAATGTTTATTGACGCTTATATATTATATCATTATTTATTTACGATTATTATATGAACTCTTTTGAGCTTATATTTTCCCTAAAAAAAAGATGAACTATTTTAATTATTATATTTTCAACTAATAAAAATAATGATTTCTTCCAATTTCATTTTCTGATCGTAAATAAATATTTGTAGGTATTTTCGTTCAAAAAATATGGAATAGATTGTAGTTTTATCCGTTCGAAAAAGTTAAATACATTGGTTTCGATTAAACGATCGGGGAAAACCGACAACACAATTCATTTTTTAAATTTTCGGACAAAAAAAACTTCAATTAACTTTTAATTATTTCGAACAGATAAAACTATGGTTCATTTTGATTTTTAAATTCCCGTTCGTATAAAACTACAACTCATTTTATTTTTTCAAACAAAAAGAGGTACAACCATTTACGATCAGAAAAAATGACGAACTCTTAACTAAAATAGCTACAATCATTCTGATTTTATTTCTTTCGATCGGAAAAAACAAAGATAGGAACTGATTTTTAATATTTCTGAACGAAGAACTTTGACTCTCTTTTTTTTTAATATTTTCTAACGAAAAGACCTATGACCAATAGATATTCATTTTTTTGAATGGATAAATCTAGAATCCATTTAGTTCCTCCAAACGTTAATAGCTGCAACTATATATTTTATGACTGTTAATAAAATCACCGGGATCGTCATTTTTTAGGTCGAAAAAATAAAAAACAGAATGAATCGTCTTCTTTTATCAAATAAATAAATTTATATAATAATCTTAAATAAACAATGATATAATACATAATCGAAATATAAATGTAAAAGTAAATAATCCTAAGTAAATATAAATAATAATTTAGATCTTAAAAAAAACTTTAATATCATAAATAAATAATTTTAATGTAATTAAAAAAATTATCAATAATAACAATATCAAAAACAAAATGAATGTGCTACACCACCATCCCCCAGCCTGTTATCAAAGATCTTTCTGATATTGGACCAAATCTGTTTTACCACCACCTCTGACTCAAAGTGAATTTGCTGATAAGTTTATATTCCCAAATGGAAGATTAAAGCAGGTGATAAGCTGGTTACTCCTAATTCTTGCACGTGCTTCCGGTATTCGCAAACTTTCCAATGTCGCTTTTTGTGAGGGCATGTAACAAACTGGGATAAATAGCTTATCTTTCTCTTCAGACGCCTGTCGCCGTATAATCTAACTGGAAAGGGATTATAGGAAATCTGAATTAATTAAAAAAGTTTTATACTTTGATTGTTTTACAAAATAAGTTTAAGCATGTTCACATGATATAACATGGTTATAGGTAAAATTAAAAAGTTTAAGCAGTTTGACGACTTATCAGGATATAAACATGTTAACATGATATAACACGGTGAACACTTCAATCCCCTTGATTAAGATCCTAAACAATCCTGATAAATCTTACAGAATCTATAACAAAACTAATTAATATTGTAACTATTAGGGTTTTGAATCAAAAGGCAGGGACGAGAGAAAAAAAAACGACGGTAAAGCAACGATGACCTAAATCAATTATAACCACGTCGATGGATTTGCGTTATAAATGAGATTATTAACTTATTATGTTACAATAACGCAAATAATTGGTTTAAAGTGTTTGGATTTCATACGTTAATAAGTTATTATTTGCGTTTAGAGTTAATCCTACCACATTTTTTCATAAGTTAGAAAAAGAAGCTTATTTGATTAATAAGCGACTATTTGGTCATTTTACAAGTTAAAACGCAAATCCAAACACTTTAAAAACTTATTATTTGTAATTGTGATAGCAAACAACGGAAGCTAAACCAAACACTATATTTCTGGCAATACTTTTTGTTACAGTTATTATCTGATTATTAGTTTCCAAAACGCTACATCATTTTTTCAAATGCAAATTCAAACACCCTGTGGTTAAATCATTTTTTTGTTTTTGAAAATTCATATAGTTTTTTGGATAATAAAACCAAGTTATTATGCACATACACAATAATTGACTGACCAAACAGGTTACCAGTCAAAAAAATTGGCTAAACTAGTAAAGTTGAAAGTTCAACGGTTAAACTAATAAAAATTGTAAAACTTAATGTTTTGTCCCGTTGAAAAAATTGAATGGTTAAAAAAAATCATAAAGTTTGAATGATATTTTTGATAATAAGTTTAAACTAAACTATGAATGAAAATGAATGAGAAATTTTATCATGTATTAATTAAAATATAGTCTTTTATGAAAAATATATATGGTTATTTTTGCAGATATATAATAATTTAGGTGGAGTAAGTAAGTTTGGTGGTAAATGAGTAGTTTAGGAGTAGGAGTAAGATAGTTTGTCGTTAAAAAAAAAAAGATATATAATAATTTCCTAGGGAGACATTTGCCACAAGATGCACAATTGTACCCAATAGAATACACTTTTAGTTCATAACCGCTACGGCCGGGTTTGTAAAAGCATGAGGATCCTTACTTGGTCCAGAATTTCAAAATCCAATTAAATGGTCGACCCATTAAGGTCCTCCAATGACATTTATACCATTGTTTATTTTCAATATACCTATTATATTCCTTCTAAATTGATAAGAGTCCGTTCAGTTTACCTGTTTTTGACGAAAATTTTCATCGAAAACAAAATGCAACTAGAAAACGTGTTCAGATGCATTATGTTTTGATGTTTTTCATTTTTAACTTTTACTTTTTAATTTTCAAATTTACAAGTAAACTTAAACACATATTTTTTAGGTTTTCATTTTTTGTTTTCGATCTACATGAAAAATGAAAATGCAAAAAAATATTTATAACACATCTAAACACATTTCATATCTAAACTGTGTTTTTTAAGGGATAATTGCGCAAAAAACCGCCAACTTATCATTTTTTGTGATTAAAACCCCAAACCATTTTTCGTTGCATAGAAAACCCCGAACTAACTAAAAATCAGTAAATCAAGATTTTATCAATGGGTAACCAGTTAAAACTGGTTATTAATCCTACGTGGACCGGTAAATAACCTATGTGGAATAAATTTTAATTGTTCAAACTGGTTGCCAAGTATTATACATCATTTAAACCCCCGTTGATGATGTAATCTCGTTTAAAAATTAGAATTAAAAATTATCAACAGAGGTTTAAATGATGTGTAATACTTAGCAAACAGTTTCAACAATTAAAACTTATTCCATGAAAGTTATTTACCTGTCCACATAGGATTAATAACTGGTTTCAACCTTGATTTACTGATTTTTAGCTAGTTCGGGGTTTTCTATGCAACGAAAAATGGTTTGAGGTTTTAATCACAAAAAACTGACAAGTTGAGGGTTTTTTTGCGCAATTATCCCTTTTTAAAAACCACCATATTTCCAGTTTTATCAAAAGCTCCAAACATAAAATATTTACTTGCTAAACGAACCCTAAGCTTAAATTTTTGACTTTTATATACATAATATAAAATAAAGAAAACGCAATCTTCTTTCCTCTCTAAAAGAAACCGCAAGATATACGAAAAACCTAAAGGCTTTGGGTGTGTTTGGTACAGAGAAAAAAAAAGGAGGAGAAATAGAAATGGAAATGGGGGAGAATTGGAATTGGGGTGAAATGAAAATGAGTGGAGAATTAAAATTGTGTATCTTGTTTGGTATCAACAGAGAAATAAAGAGGAGAAATAGTGGCTCAGGCAAAGCAGAGACACAAGACAGACAATTCTCACAATTTCTCTACCAAATAGAGAGAATTGCATTTCTCTACAAAATGGAGTGAATTGCATTTCTCTACCAAATGGAGAGAATTGCATTTCTCCATATTTAGCCTTCAAACAATTTCCAGAGAATTCAATTCTCCGCCTAAAAATTAAGAGCATTTTTCCCAAACAAGAGAAAACACAATTCCCCCCCCCCCCCCCCCCCCCTCAAAATTTCTCCTATCAAACAGCCCCTTAAGGTTACGTTTGGTACAAAGAAATGAAGAAAATGAAATTGTCTTAGTTTTCAAGCTTTATTGCCAAATGACCATAATATATCAATTAAGATTTTACATATAGAATGAAGAAAAAGCAATATAATTTTCATTTTCTTTATGTTGTTGTGATTCTCTCCATGCGGGGAGAAAAAAAATGACAAGTACACCGAAAACCAAATTTTCATAATTCTTGAGAATTGATGGTGAAATCCTATGAAAGAATAAACTTGAAAATCAATTTAATTTCATTCTTTATTTTCCATACCAAACGCACACTAAAAGCGCCATGTAAGCTCAAATATCACGATTGAAGTTCCTAGTCTTGAGCCTTGGCAAGAATGCAAGATTCATCCAAAGTGAGTTTTTTTCTTTTGGAAAAATGACACAAAATAGCTATGTACTTTTGAGTTTGTACACATTAATGTAGTGTACTTTTTTTATGCACATTAATATAGTGTACTTGTAAAAGTGTTTTAATTAGGTAATTGACTACCAAATATGCACAAATAAAAATTACTACATGGATGTAAACAAATTTAAAAATATATAATTATTTGATGTCATTATTCTTATTCTTTCTGTTAAAGTTTGTTTCTCTTGTGCTTATATATTTTATTTGTTAATTTTACAGCTGCAAACATTTCTTTTCATGTCGTTTTATCATCATTTGTCCTACCTCTAGACTCACACTTCAATTATTATACAATTATCGTCTTTTTTTTAATCTTATGTAATATTCAATTCAGTAAGTAACGGTTACCTCACGTAATTTGGTTAATTATAAATTATAAAATTTAGCAAAAAATAAAAAAAGAAAAAGAAAGAAGAAAAGGAGGATAGATCACGTGACAGGAGTGCTGTGATTGCGGATGAGGTGCCTCCTAGGAAAGTTTGAATATTTGACGTGTGTCTTTCCTATAATGCCCACGTTGACCTTTCTGTTCCCGGTACCTGTCGTGTCCTCTTCTTACGTCTTCGCCTATTCCTCAGACTTTTTTGATACGGGTATTACTTCATGCACCACATCTACATCCTATAATTGACCTAAAATATATATTTTTTTCATAACTCATCATTATAGTTTATTTGTTTATACACTTTTGTCCAATCATAAGATAAATATTTATAGATCAAATGCATAGAGGTGGTGTATGAGAAATTAGAGATGGTGCATGAAGAAATAGTCTTTACATAAATTCTCCCTTATATTTTTATTATTTCTTAAAAACAATATTCTTTTCGTAAAATATTTTAATTTCACTTTTTCTATAACAGTAACAACTAATATTGAATTTAAACAGCTAACAATTCTGTATTTAAAAATTAACTTTATTTTTTTTTAAAGTATTACACTATTACTTGAACTTGCTTTAGTTCAAATTATTGCACTTAAATGATTATATTAATATAAATAATAGTTATATATAAAGGCTAAAACCATGATGAATAACAATTTATTGTTAAAAAATTCATAATTATAATAAATTATATTAAGTTCATTTATTAAGACAATCTATTTTCTATTCATTTTATAATTATAACATCCAATGAGTAATTCAATATGTCATAGTATCATTTTGTAAATTAATTCATTTATTTGGTAAATTTCACCGTCATTTATTCGTTTGAAGAAATGAGTAAAAAAATCAACGATTGTTATAATTATAAAACCACAAAATAAATTAAAAAATCAAAAATAAAATTATTAATAAAACAGGTTAATCACCTTTCGGCATTAATTCTTTTTAATTTAACACCAGACTTGCTGTCTGTTATTTGACAACATCTTTACCAGAAGACAACATCACATGCTACTCAAACCTAATCCCCAAATTTTAACTTCAAAATTTCATCCTCAATTTTGAGAAAAAAAAACTTCACCTTCTTCCTCTCTTCATTAATTAATCCATAATTCCACTTGTGGGTTTCTTCTTCTTCCTCCTCTGATTAATTATTAAATCCATCAATTCAAGAATCAATTCAATCCAACTGAAAATGGGGAGAGGAGGAGGAACCCTAACCCTAACTGAAGGTGTCTTGAAGAAAATCATCATCTCCTACACTTATGTCGCAATTTGGATCTTCCTCAGCTTCACTGTAATCATCTACAACAAATACATTCTCGATCGCAACATGTACAATTGGCCCTACCCGATTTCACTAACCATCATTCACATGGCTTTTTGTTCTTCATTAGCTTACATTCTCGTTTCCATCCTCAAAATCGTCGAACCAGTTCAAATCACTCGTCAACTTTACTTCAAATCCGTCGTTCCAATCGGTTTCCTCTACTCTCTGAGCTTATGGCTTTCCAATTCTGCTTACATTTACCTTTCCGTTTCCTTTATTCAAATGCTCAAAGCTTTAATGCCTGTTGCTGTTTATTCCATTGGTATTTTATTCAAAAAAGAAGGTTTCAAATCACAAACTATGTCTAACATGTTATCCATTTCTTTTGGTGTTGCAATTGCTGCTTATGGTGAAGCCAAATTCAATTCATGGGGTGTTTTATTACAGCTTGGTGCGGTTGTTTTCGAAGCTACACGTTTGGTTTTGATTCAAATTTTGTTAACTTCTAAAGGAATCACGTTTAATCCGATAACTTCGCTTTATTATGTTGCTCCTTGTTGTTTGGTTTTCTTGACTGTTCCTTGGATTATAGTTGAGTTTCCTAAACTGAGAGATGATAGTTCTAGTTTTCATTTCGATTACTTGATTTTCTGGACGAATTCGATCTGTGCGTTTGCGTTGAATCTTGCGGTGTTTATGCTGGTTGGAAAGACATCTGCTTTGACTATGAATGTTGCTGGGGTTGTTAAAGATTGGTTGTTGATTGCGTTTTCTTGGTCTGTGATTAAAGATACAGTGACACCCATTAATCTGTTTGGTTACATGATTGCTTTTCTGGGTGTTGCTTATTATAATCATGCAAAGTTACAGGGACTTAAAGCTAAAGAAGCAGAGAAGAAGGCAGCAAATCAAATCGATAACGAATCCGGGAAATTATACGACGAAAAAGATGAAAAATCGTCGAGGAAGAGCGAGTCTGTGTAATAAGAAGGTTCATGGGAGAATAGATGATGTACGATTTGAGTAGGATTCATTGGAAATTTAAGGTAGTTTATACCGTCTACATTACCTTTTGATTATTTTCATATTTGTTTCTTTACATTAATGGGTTTGTAATTTATAACACTTGTTTTATAATATTTATATGTCTACAAATTTGTTGCCTTGTTTGTATATGTGGTTTCCTCTTATTTCTGATATTAATGTGATGGATGAATTGTTATTTGTTGTAGACTTGTAGTCAAGAAACATTAAAATTATAAGATTTTTAAATCGTTCGAGTATTTATCAATGAAATATAATGTCCACCATTTCTTTTATAAGAAACTAGTTATTCACCCACGTTTCACGTGGATATTTTACAAATAAATGTTTACTAAAAATGTACACAAACGTAAATTACATATAAAAATATTCATTTTAATCTACAAAAATGGTGATATCTTTTGCTATTAAGGATAATTAAAATTTTTCCTATTTTTAAATATGCATGTATAGTATCCATTTCTTTAAAACTTTTTACGTTTACAATTCTATATATAAATAAAACTTTAAAAATTTATTTTTACATAGAACACAATTTAGATTTTTTATAGTTAAAAAAATTATAAAACATTTCATTACCAATATTGCATTATTTTTGCTATTTAAATATATAAAATAATGCATAGTTAACTAAAATTAAGAGTTAAATCTTTAAGTTAAATAATCATTCAAAAATATTGTTTTTTATTTATAGAAGTTAAATTATGTAGCACTAAATTATATTTATACTTAATGTTTTAAACATAAATTAGACAACTAATTAAGGAGATTATATATGGGAAACTGAGCGGGAATTTTTTTTTTTTGGTTAAGTGAGGAAGGACACGTGACACTAAACATTTTCTTTTATTAATAGATATTGATATAGATATAGATAGTTATTAACCCACGTATTACGTGGATATTTTACAAATAAATGTTTACTAAAAATCTACACAAATAAATGACATAAAATATTAATTTTTATCTACAAAAATACAAAAATAGTATTATCTTTTGCTATCAGGGATAATTAAAAATTTTCCTATTTTTAAATATGTATGAATAGTATTCATTTCTGTAAAACTTTTCATGTTTATATTTCCATATATAAATAAAACTTTAAAAATTTATTTTTACATAGAATACAATTTAGAATTTTTATAGTTAAAAAAATTATAAAATATTTTGTTACCATATTGCATTATTTTTGCTTTTTGAATATATAAAATAATGCATAGTTAGCTAAAATTAGGAGTTAAATCTTAAAGTTATTTAAATCATTCAAAAAGATTGTTTTTTATTTACAAAAATTAAATTAGGTAGTACTTAGTTATATTTTACTTAAATTTTAAACATAAATTAGACAACTAATTAAGGAGATTATATATGGAAAATTGGGCGAGAAATTTTTTTTTTTTTTTGATGAAGTGAGGAAGCGACACGTGGCAATAAACTTTTTCTTTTATTAATATAGATAGATTTCATTGAAGCTTTCATTTGACGATCAAGTTTCAACGTTCTTATTGTATGTATGTTTATTAGGGATGCACTAATAGGTTTTGCAAACTACTTGAGACTGGCTTGAAAAGTACTTGAAATCGGCTTGTAAGTCGAGTTGAGTTTAAGCTCGAGTTGTTTGTCAAATCTCGGCTTGTAAGTTGATATTTATTGATTAAGTCCCTATACCAAAAACTTATTATATATAAAAATATTTAAATCGAGTATGTTGTGTTGACCGAGTGATTAAGCCATCAATGTATATGTGTGTAGGGTTGGGTTCAATGGAAAACCTATATGCATCGAAAAACCCGAGAACCACTTTATAGCCAGTGGATCAGGTGATGCAACACGCAGAAAGTCGATGCATCACACGGGAATTTGATGCATCACGCGGGAATTGTGATGCATTTGTGGTGGTGCATGGATGTTTTCCAAGATTTTCCGATGCATGTTGGTTTTTCATTGAATCCTCCTCTATATACATATGTGTATATCAGTATATGTATGTATATTAAGTATTTATTTTAATAAAGTATGGAGTCAAGTTTATGGTATGGATTACTTTATCTGAATTTGAACTCAAGCTTGAAAATCTAGGCTCGATTGAGCTTAGGTCAAGTTTCGAGCTTTGAGTTGTAGTCTCAAGCTTGACACTATTCGACTTGACTCAGCTCGTTTACGGTAGTGGTTTTCAATATTATCGAAGTCCTTTTTGCACCAACATGCAACAGTGACATAACCATATATTTTAATCCATTCAAAACTGTGATCAACGATCAACCCAAATAAATTGCTCATCTCTGGTGGTTTGTCTTAGGTGAGCCACCATTGACCACCTCAACTGACTTACTTAGCCGTTGGCATCAAGAAGCTGTTGATGAAGAATACGAGTCGTATGGAGAGGCTTTCTTTCAAGGGATCGGATCAGATGATGAAGGGATGTGATTGATCTTTAGTATTTATGAGTTACAATGAATACAAGTTCAAATTTTGGTTCTAGATTTCTCCACTTGACTAGTTCTTGTGGATGCAGGTTTGCTACCGTATATTTCCATTCTTTTGATTTCGCTCAATCATTTTTGACACGAGCAAAAGAATTGGACTTTGTGAAACAAACTTTAACGTGTTAAAATTGAAGAATGCATGTGTATGTGGTACTTACCATGTGATGTGTTTTTAGTTTAGTGAAGCCTCACAATTCTTGAATTATACAATCTTTCTTCAAGATTAAACACTTGTAAGGTTTTTCCCAACATTCACATTTGTTTGTTACGCCTAAAAAGTTACTTCCACAACCAAATCTTCAACACTTTACATGTGATGCAAACAAAAGTCTCACAAATTTGAATGGTAATGAAACAAGAGAATGATCTCCCGTATGTTTACATAATTCTTTTATATAATTCAAAAAAGCAAATTAAAAGAAAACATTGAAACATGGTGATAGGTTTTCTAAGTTTACTATTGAGAAAGAAGCTCTCTAAAGAAAGGTTACTCAGTCAATACATAGCTTAAATGGGCATTTGATGCCGAAGTTCAATGGAGAACTCGAGTTTAGTCTCTCGAGTGGGGTGCCTTGGGGTGGGGTGGGGTGGGGTGGGGTGGGGTGGGGGGGGGAGGGTATTACGAGATGTAAAGATGTTAATAATTTTGGTATTGATTTATTTAATGTCTCCCATTGGCAACTGAGAAACGACAGAGGTTGATTTTAACTGGCTAAATATGTCAAGATTGGCAGAAAATTTTTTAGAAATAAGGGGTTTTTTTATTTTTCCAACAAAAGTAATACCTTTTTTTGTTTGTTTTCAAAACTAATATATTCGGTATTGGTAGCACCAAATGGCAAAAACCTTTTGCAGAAAAATAGAAGTCTCATTCGGTGTTAGGAGGTGAGAATGGTAATGATTGGGTGACTTTGGTATCATTTGGTGTTAGGAAATGAGAATGATAATGATTGGGTTTGAGAAGTGGTTTGAGAAGTGAGAATGGTAATGATTGGGTTTTTGGTATAATTTGGTGTTGGTAACACCAAATAATACTTTTGTCTTTTTTGTTCCAATAATTTTCACAAACATTTCAGTTTCTACCTCCAATAATATTTTAAATGACTAATTGCTAAAAATAGTAAAAACTTTATATTTTTTTTGCATTTATAATTACAGTATTGGACAAAAGTTGATACTATTAAATATAAAAATACAAAAGTTGATATTATTAATGAAAAAAAATAATGTTGGTATAATATAATATTAAAAAATTGTTACTATTTATATTTATCTGTCGTGTTTTCATTTAGTTTATATCTAATTATATAAATATAATTATGTACTTATATTTATTTACGTTAGTAAGTATATAATTATTATTTCATTATAATGTGTATAAATATTTTATGTATGTTATTATATTTTATAAAAAATAAAATTCATAAGATCCATTATTTGATACAACAATCATATATTGTCCGTAGTAATTAATTAAAATATAATATGAAAAGTTACATTGTTACGACAGTCATATATTATCGTCCAGTGTGTCTAAGTGGACGTTGTTCATGCTTCATTGCGAATGGGAAACCAATGGTAAATTATGTTTCTTAATTTTTTTCACAAATGGTTAAAAAAATGGTTGGGTGTATAAATACCCAATAAAAACACCAACGGGGATGATTGCTTGTTAAAATCAGAAGGATATTATGTTTTCAAAGTGCTTAAGATCGTTTTCCATGTCACCTCCGGGGTCAACGAAAATTCTTACGTCTTATTATGTTTTATGCCGCGGAGACAAGATTTATTACTAAAACATAGATTCCTTGATGTTTACGTGTCAAACGTACAATTACATCTTCGTTCGAGACCTTGGTTTCCCATTCGCAATGAAGCATGAACAACGTCCACTTAGACACACTGGACGATAATATATGACTGTCGTAACAATGTAACTTTTCATATTATATTTTAATTAATTACTACGGACAATATATGATTGTTGTATCAAATAATGGATCTTATGAATTTTATTTTTTATAAAATATAATAACATACATAAATTATTTATACACATTATAATGAAATAATAATTATATACTTACTAACGTAAATAAATATAAGTACATAATTATATTTATATAATTAGGTATAAACTAAATGAAAACACGACAGATAAATATAAATAGTAACAATTTTTTAATATTATATTATACCAACATTATTTTTTTTCACTAATAATATCAACTTTTGTATTTTTATATTTAATAGTATCAACTTCTGTCCAATACTGTAGTTATAAATGCAAAAAAAATATAAAGTTTTTACCATTTTTAGCAATTAGTCATTTAAAATATTATTGGATGTAGAAACTGAAATGTTTGTGAAAATTATTGGAACAAAAAAGACAAGTATTATTTGGTGTTACCAACACCAAAAAAGCCAATCATTACCATTCTCACTTCTCAAACCCAATCATTATCATTCTCACTTCCTAACACCAAATTATACCAAAGTCACCCAATCATTACCATTCTCACCTCCTAACACCGAATGAGACTTCTATTTTTTTGCAAAAGGTTCCTGCCATTCGGTAATACCAATACCGAATATATTAGTTTTGAAAACAAACAAAAAAAGGTATTACTTTTGTTGGAAAAATAAAAAAACCCCTTATTTCTAAAATTTTTTCAGATTGGCAATGTACGTTGATATTACGTGTTAGTTGTAGTTGGTTGAGATAATAGTCGGATCAACTCTAGTGCTCTAGTGGAGTTTGGAGGCTATTTTGTTGAGTTAAACATAAATGAAATTCAATCTTAAATTGAAGTTAATTGGATAAAATTGTTAAATTGTGGGTATTGAGTATTATACCCATTTTGATGAACCGACTTTAAGAAAACGTATATATTAGGACTTTGGAGCTATATGCTTGCCTTACTCATTCCCTCAACTTAAGCAAATGTGTGTGTGTGTGGGGGTGTGGGTGTGTGTTTGGAGCTGAAAGAGAGAACGATAATAAGAGAAAGAAGACATCAACAATAGTGGATTGATTGAAGCTTCATCGTCCCCATAAGATTCTTCCTTCTTTAATTTACTTCAATTCAATATTAATCTTGGTAAAGGTTAGTTGCTTGTTGTTAATTGATTTGGAGTTGTTATGTTGACTATGTTATTCGTCGTCGCATCGCGACTGCATTCCTCTAATCACGGGCACGATCAGGGTGAGGCGGTGGAAGACTGGAAGGTGGTCACTGGCAAGAAGTTCGACCGAGATGAAAGGATCACAATCTAATGATCTTAGTCGTAATCGAGGAGCACGACCGTGATAAGAAGGGTAGCGCGGGGCCATCGTGGATGTGTTGGCCAAACTGCAATTAGGGGATCTCGCGCGCGACCAATTGGCTAGGACAACCTTTTATATTGACTTATATATTGACTTAGTTGATTTGTTAAACTAGTGTATAGGTGTAGTTGAGTTATAATTATATTATGGTTATTTTACATGTTGTCAAGAGTCCGTAATGGAGTCGAGAACCCATCGAGGCAGTAGTCAATATGCGCTTTAGGTAGGTTACTAACCCTTTTTGTTAGAGGTGCACACAAATTGATGACAACGATTTTATAAGATAAGATGATTTATAATCTGGGTCCCTCGAGAATCCATTTTATACGTTGATTATAGGGATGGCAATGGGGCGGGGATCTCAGTTCCCGTCCCCATCCCCGTTTCATAATCCTCTCCCCCATCCCCGGCCCCATCCCCGTCGGGGAATGAGTTCCTATTCCCATCCCCATCCCAATCGGGGATCCCCGTCAGGGAATCGGGTTTTTCAAGCTCCTAAAGATTATTTAAATTTAAACTATAAATAGTAATTTAGTGTAAAAATATATGTAAACAAACATTTAAAAAAATTAATTCAAACATATTTGAGGTATCTACATATATAACCTATAATTTGTAATAAAACTAAAACAAAGAAATGGATGCAAAACATTTATAAAACCAATGAAATGAAAAATAACAATAGTATTTTAAACTATAGAAAAGTCACATACAATGATATTTAATATATTATATAAAATGTAATGAATAATTTACATTGTAAAGTTAAATACATAAAATAATTTATATTAAAACATAATTTATAACCGGGGTCGGGTTCGGGGTCGGGGATTAAAGTGTCTCCCATCCCCGCCCCATCCCCATTATTTTAAATCGGGGATTCCCCGTCCCCATCCCCATCCCCGGTCAACTCGGGGATTCCCCGGTCAAATCAGGGTCGAGTTACGGGTTCGCCGTCGGGGTTGGGTTTTTTTGCCATGCCTAGTTGATTACTTGTTAGCACATAGTTGAGGACGCATTGAGCTATTATATTTTGAGTAGAGGCTTGTTGGGTCATTCTCAACCCAGAATTTCTGTCATAGCCACTACTTCATGGAGTGAGCTACGAAGACTATTTCGGATCTGTATCTAATAACATAAGTTTTAGATTTATTTAAATTTAATTTATATTAGATTTGATGATAAAATAATAAAAATAAAAAAATATGGTACGACAGAGAGCGCCATGTTTTAATTTGGATTTTTTTAATAAATAAATATTTGAGGTATTTATTTACTAAAAAAGACAAATAAATAAATTATTTTGGTTTTTAACATGAAATTGAATAATCAAAACCTTAAGCAAAAAACTAGAGGACAAAAATACTAACAACAAAGAAAAGAGTTAAATTAGCATGAAGCCTTAGATAGAGCATCATACAACCAACTACTCTGCCTCCAAGGTATAGCTTAGTTGAAAAGGGCACTAGTTATTGACCCTACGTAACAAAGGTTAGTGGTTCGAGGTGCAGGAGTGACAAAGTTGCTCCCTTGAAGCC
The DNA here is from genome assembly GCA_020465985.1 of Centrapalus pauciflorus. Lineage (NCBI taxonomy): Eukaryota > Viridiplantae > Streptophyta > Magnoliopsida > Asterales > Asteraceae > Centrapalus > Centrapalus pauciflorus. Next base: position 578,236 of record JAANYP010000257.1, read on the forward strand.
ATTGATGTTCCCATTGTTGTTTTATTGTTGAGTTAGCTCGATTAACCATTCACGTGATGGACGTGGGCCGGATAGGATTGTCAGTACATCAACATATTGACCCTGCCTAACGACCAACTACTCCACATCAGTTTTCTCTTAAGCTTTCCCCTAAAATTCAACCAAAATAATACCAACCTTGAGTCAAATAAAGCAAATTATGGATCGAGGACACTTTCAAAGTGAAAGTCTTAAAATTCTTGAGCTTCTAGGGAGCCTAACACATCGAAAGACAACAACTAAGAAAAGCTTCCATAGTAGCTTCCCTAAAACCTAGTTCATTGCCACAATATATTAAAAGCAGCAACAGAGTGATCTGAATAGTCGTTGACGCCTCCACCAATTTCAAAAGTGCACGAGCAGCTCCGACTAAATGTCACAGGCATGAAAAATGTGGTTTTCGCTTTAGGAAGATACACAACACAACTTACAATTTACCAATTTCAAGTGAATGCCTCTTATGGATAAATTGCATAAGGTAGCCAACCTCCCATGAGAAATTTTCCAAGCAAAAATAATAATATATTATTTGTTTTTTAAAATGTTAAATTTCTGAAAATCTGAAAACCACGTCTCAAACTAAATGTTGGCGTTAAGATCTGAAATTAACATAATCTTACTTTGTTTCAAACTACTTTCTCCTATTAAAATTAAAAGAGAATTCATATGTACCAAAACATCTTAACTCTGAATACAAACAAATAGTCTTAATAAGTTAAGATCTGAAATTCAGATTTCACACCTATTGAAGATGGTCTTAATGCAAAAAAAAAAGGGAGCCTAACTTTGCTGGGAACCAATTTGAGCCAAGAGTAAGAACCCCACGAGTTGAAGAACCTATCGTGTCATCCGAGCAGAATGCAAAGAAGAAACTCAAAAGACCTCTGAACTTTTTAACAACGATGAGTCCATGACCATACGAGGGAGCCAGCTTCCCTGTCCAAACACTTGGCGTGAAATAAGAAAATCAAGTCCAAGTCATATGCAGTCACCTATTTGTGAATGAAAAAGATAACAAGGTGGTGTTTGGATTGAATGAATTTAAAATGATGGATTTTAAAATGATAGGATTTGAAATGTTTAGGGGTATGGATGGATTATGAAAGGTGGAGAAGTGGGGAACTTAAAATCCTAAATTAGCTAAATCCTTTCTTTTAATATTGTATCCAGACATGATAATGAAGGATTTCTATATCCAAATCCTAAATGAGTTATTTAAATCCTTCAAACCAAACACCACCTAAGTTCCACCTATTTTAGAATCCAAAAGATCAACGTGATGATTCCATTGATGTCATGAATTACCGAAACCGTCTTGTTTCACAAAGAGTTTGGTTGAGACTTTAAATGCCACCACCATTTTAACATTTTAAGATTCTTAAACTATTGATACCAAGATCATGATGCTCCAACGCTGTGTTCCATAAAGTCATCATTAAACGATGGAAGAGAGATGATGAGAAAGGGAAGGAAAATAAACGGTGAAGTAGTAGCCGGATTTGAAGAACACGGTCTCTGTGATTAATGCTTCTCTCCTCTTTTCGTCTTGATTTTGTACGAAATTATTTTGATGGTTATTTCCTCTCTTTCTTTGCATTTCTGTTGTAATAAAAGTTAAGGAACACGCCTCAGATCCGATTTCTCTCCTTGCACCTTTGTTTCCTTCCCTTTCTTCTGTTGTGGAACACATCGTAAATAATCAAGAGTGTTATTCCACTATCCAATGGATCTTCGTGTTTTTAGAAACTCTATCCCAAAAGAAATGATTTCAAATACCTTCAAGATGATTAATAATACACATGGGGGGTTTTATAAAAGGAAACTAATAAATTCCGAGAGAGCCAAAAAAATCTATTTTCCAACTTATTGACAGCACCTAAGAGAGGTGGGAGTACCCAAGCCGGGAGCGGGGCGGCTTCGCCACATCAGCCGAAGCCGGCGGCTACACCACCCCCACCCCCGCGGCCCCGCTGAAATCGAACCATCCCCGGCTCCACGTCCCCGCTGCACCCCGCTCCATCTCTTCTCTTTTATACCTCAACGGTCATGTGACCGTTTCAAATAATAAAAAAAAAAATTTTTTATTAAATATTTTTCACTATAAATATATCTTCACAACACATTTAACATACATCTTTCCCATTTCTCTCAATCTATACACATTCAAAATTCTCTCTTTCATTTAACCTAAAATTATTTCCAATCAATCACAATTTTATTTTTATTGTGATGGAACCGTATACTACGTCTTCGTCGTCAAACTCATCAAGCGAAGACGAAACTCAAGACGAATCTCAAGAGTATTATCAAGAACTTTTTGAAGCTTTTATAAATGTCAGCTCTCCGCAACCTAGACGAAGAATTCCAATTCATAGAGACATTCCGCTTCCAATGAAGTATATCAAAATACGTTACTGGAAATTCGTAATCGGGAAACACACAATAACCTTCGCTCAGATCTTGTGGAACATATTGCACTTGCCCAAATACCAAATTTAGACGGCTAGTTTGTATTTTTTTTAATGTTCAATCGTAATTTTAGTTTTTATTTATTGTTATGTATTTTTTTTATTTTAATTCGGTAATTTTTAATTTTTAGTTTATGTAATAGTTTTTAAATATTTTATGAAATTAATTATTTTAATTCTAGTATTTGTTTTGTTAGTTAAAATTAATTAAAATGTTAAAAAAATTAAGAAAGATGGAAATGTTAAGAAAGATGAGTATTTCCTAGTTAGAAAGGTGGGGAAAGGTGGAGAGAGAAAAGCTGATGTGGCGCTGACGTGTACAGAAAGATGGGTTTGGGAGAGGTGGGTACTCCCCACACTCTAAAGCCTTGGATCACAACTCCTTGTTCTTGGCAATCGGCACTTCAAGTAAATCATACCTGAGTCTCTTGGCGAGAAGTTTTTTAATCACAACTTGGAAAAAAGGTGCCATTTTTCTGTCTATAAACAGAGAGCATAAGTCCTGTTTATCTATTTCAACTAGCCATTGTCATTCCTATTTTACTTGTTCCTTCTGATCCCCAATCCCCTTCTCCTAATAGGTGGATTTGATTGGTGATTTCTTGGATTTTTTCTTCAAACATTAAGGATCTCTCTGCTACTGGGCTACAACTCTCTTTCCACAAAATCATTATTTGAATGCATGTGAAACCCACCCAAAACTCCTTTGTTATCTTTCTACCATTTTGATGATTGCCCGCCAATTGATTTTTAAACGTTTCTACACTAGAAGTTTTGTCAATTTCCACTCCTTTCAAGATGAGCACCAAGTGTTTGTTAAAATTCCTCAACCATACCTCCATGACTCCATGCTTGATCTTTTGCACCAAAACCGCCCATTTGAAGCTCTTGACATCTTCCGGAAACAAATTCAGCAAGGGGGTGTCTTTAATGTTGATGAAGTTTCGACAACTCTTGCGATCAAGGCTTGTCGTGGAGACCCGAAACTCGGTTGTCAAATCCATGGGTTTGCATTGACATCTGGCCTTGATTCGTTTTTATCTGTCTCTAATTCTTTAATGCACATGTACTCTAAATCTGGACAACTTGATCACGCTTTCGTTATTTTTGAAAATTTGACAAACCCGGACATTGTTTCATGGAACACCTTGCTGTCAGGTTTTAAGCAAAGTAGTGATGCACTGAGTTTCGCTTGTCAAATGAATTATATTGGGGTAAAATTTGATGCAGTGACTTACACCACTGCATTGGCACATTGTGCAGACGATGAAGAGTTTCCGTTTGGAATTCAGTTGCACTCTCTTGTGCTGAAAACCGGAATGGAATGTGAAGGTTTTATTGCAAATGCACTTATAACATTGTACTCGAAATGGGAACACATACTTGACGCTGAAAGGGTGTTCGATGATATGCCAAGCAAAGACTTGGTGTCATGGAACGCTATACTTTCCGGTTATAGTCAAGAAGGAAGTTACGGAGTAGAAGCAATCTTGTGTTTTATTGAGATGATTAGATTGGGAATGAAGCTTGATCATGTTTCATTTACAAGTGCGGTTTCAGCTTGTGGGCATGCGAGAAATTTGGAGCTTGGGAAACAGATACATAGTTTGGCTAATAAAAAGGGATATGGAACACATGAATCTGTTTGCAATGTTTTGATCTCCACGTATTCGAAATGTAATCACATCGAAGATGCAAAATTGGTTTTTGAGGGCATGGCAAATCGTAATGTAGTGTCGTGGACCACCATGATCTCAATAAGTGAGGAGAATGCCATGTCTCTATTCAATGACATGAGAATGGACGATGTTTATCCAAATGAGGTTACGTTTGTCGGCTTGATTCATGCCCTATGTGCCAATAACATGGTGAAAGAAGGCGCAACGGTTCACGGGTTATGCATAAAGTCTAGCTTTTTTCGGGAACTAGTGGTCGCTAACAGCTTCATCACCATGTATGCCAAGTTTGAGTCCATAAAAGACTCTATTAAAGTTTTCGAAGAGATGGAACACAAGGTGATCATATCATGGAATGCCTTAATTTCGGGGTTCACTCAAAACAAGCTGTTTCAAGAAGCGTTAAAGACGTTTTGCGCAACTATCAGGGAATCAAATCCGAATGAATACACATTTGGGAGCGTATTAAGTGCAATCGCGTCTTCAGAATCTATCTCATTGAGATACGGACAATGGTGCCACTCTTTACTAACCAAGTTTGGTTTAAACAAAGATCCGATTGTTTTGGGAGCTCTTCTTGATATGTATGCAAAACGAGGAAGTATTAGCGAGTCTTGTAAAGTGTTTTCCGAGATGAAAGAAAAAAACCAAGTTGCTTGGACTGCGATTATCTCTGCCTATTCAAGACATGGAGACTACGAATCCGTCATGCGCTTGTACGAAGACATGGAGAACCAATCTTTCGAACCCGACTCCATAACCTTCCTCTCCGTGCTAACAGCCTGTGGAAGAAAGGGAATGGTGGAAAAGGGCCGAGAGGTGTTTGAGTCAATGGTCAAAGTCCATGGAATCGAGCCATCCTCAGAACATTATTCTTGTATCGTGGACATGTACGGGCGAGCAGGGCGGTTAAAGGAGGCAGAAGACTTTCTAAGCCATATCCCAGGTGGAATCGGACTACCTGTGTTGCAGAGCTTGTTAGGATCATGTAAAGTGCATGGAAACATGGAGATGGGGAAGAGAGTTTCCGACGCTCTATTGAAGATGGAGCCTAAAGAATCAGGCTCGTACGTGTTGATGTCGAACCTGTATGCCGAAAGAGGTGATTGGGATGAAGTTGCAAAGATAAGGAAAGGGATGAGGGAGAAGAATGTGAAGAAAGTTGTCGGGCTCAGTTGGGTCGACGTTCATAACGTTAAAGGCACGGTACATGGTTTTTCATCGGATGACACGACTCATCCTCAGACGGAGGAGATTTATCGAATGGCTTGGTTTCTGGGATCGGAAATGAAGTCGATAAAAGGGGAAGATGTTATGGAGCAAGTTAAACTTTCACAAAGATCATACATTTAGTAAAGAAGATCTTTTTTTTTTTTTTTTGAATCTTTAAAAACCTATTGTAGAAAATGTGAACTAGCTCTTTTGTAGAAGCAGAAGATTATGATTTATGAGCATGAATTGAAATTGTTAAAACTTAAAAAACATTATGGATTTGAGATAGTAAGAAGGGTGAACAAGAATACTTGAGGATTACTAACAAATTCTAGAAATTCTTAGTATAGTTAAAAAAAATAATAATAAAAAACGTGGACGGCAGGATTCGAACCTGCGCGGGCAGAGCCCACATGATTTCTAGTCATGCCCGATAACCACTCCGGCACGTCCACTGTGATGTTGACATATTATCTACTTTTTTATAAAAACTAAATCTAAGTTACTTTTTGAACCTCGTAAAAATGTCCATTGTTTATTTGTTTTCTATTATGAACTAGTTTATTACCCGCGTATTACGCGGATATTTATAATATATATAAAATATAATGAATTAAAAGGTAAATGTATAAATATTATTATTTTTAAACAAAAAGTATATAAGAATGATATTATTATTTATTATGACCTATTAATTTTATATATTTGTAGATATATATGAATAGTAATTATTTTCTTATATTTTTTACAACTTTTATTATATTATATTATAATTAATCAGTTAGTAGAGTATTAGATTTTATTTGATTTGATTTGAATTCAAAAGTGGATTATATTAGATTTGGATAGATATAATTTTAAATTTCTTTATTATTTTTAAAACTTGCCCCGTGTCGATTCATGGTGATGACACGTGGCTGCACCAGAACTTAGTATAGTTACTCTTTTAATAGTACAGATAGATTCCTGTCTTCAGGAGATATGGTGTTGAACACCTTGATGTAAAATTTGTATACCTTTTTGGCCCGTAACGACAGCGATGATTTCTCAAGGTGAATGAATAAAATAACACCAACAGAATACGTGTGTATGTAGTCTAGTTTAGTTTTACTAAAACTTTCAGTTTTGGTATTTATCGTAGTTTCTAAACAAACAAATTAATAAACTGTGTCTTTATCCAAAACTTGAAAAACCAGTTAATAACATAAACACACAAATAATTATATAAAAATACTTTAAGTAACATTTATAATCATATACAATATTCGCTTGCTTTTGTGTGGTTTTTTCTTTTTTTGGACTGTGTGTAAAATAAAGGAGAACATAAATTGTCATGTGGTATCAGTATTGGTGTGTTCATTTTCCCTTTAATCTTGGTGTTTCATTTCCAATAAAGATTAAGGTAGTGGGTTTTTACCATTTTACTTCTTTTGTGGAATTTGGACAGCAGGTCATTCGAAATGAGACGTAAGTGTATCTGGCATTGGTTCTAAATGGACGTAAGTGTAGATTGGATTTCAAGGTAAGACTGAGGTTCATATGCAGAATGTGGAAGGAGGTGTTAGAACCAGAGTTATATTCATACAAAATACTAAACAATTCACAGGATTCAAATAATACAAATCTCTACATATGATTCCAAAATAAAGAACAGAACGACAAATCTCGAAGATACCCGAATTGATGAATAAGAGAATCCAGCGGTGTGCTTGAATCCGAGGATACAACAATCTATTCAAGCGGTGTGCTTGAATCCGACGAATTGATTATGTGCATTTTCTGGAAGTTTTTGTCGCAGTGAGGGAGAGGAGAGATCAACAAAAATGAATGTTGGTTGTCTGTTTTTATGGCGCCAAAATTAACCGAATCGATAACTGTCAAAAATGGCAGTTAACATGTTAATATTAGCAGAATTAAAAAAATTAATTACACTGATTGTAATTAACTCTTTAGTTTCGGATCAGACAAACCCCAAGAGCCCCAAGGCCCAAGGCCATCTTTTGACCATTTAATATATATGTATATATGGCCCAATCTTCTCACAGCTTCATATCTTAATTGGATTGATAAAGCAAGTTAATGTTTATAAACCAATTTAATCTTTCATTTCTCACCTATGTTGGACAAAATCCCAACAATACCCCACATTTTCTATTCAAACCCGAAGAATACCCCACATTTGAATAGAAAATAAGTCTAATATAGAGGTACTTTGTGTTCTATTCCCAGAAAATTCAATATGACATGCTTTTGTAAAAGTGTCTAACAGACTTGAACTTTACATAGTGAATATCTATCGGATTTAGTTGTAGGTAGTGACTTGTAGTCTTGAACTAGATACGTTTTATAGTAAAGCGAGACAATAGACATCACACATCTCATATAATACATATTTAATTCTTACCGTTGTGTTCATTTCGGTCGTGAACAATCCTTCTTCATGAGAATTTTAGAGAACTTAGCCATATCAGTTCTCAAAGATGCGACCCCACATAAATGCCAATCAAGAATATTTCGTAGTATTCCACTATGCCAGCTATTAGCATTATTAAGAATAAGTATTCATCCCTATATCATCAACGAACCAAACATTTAATAGCATAGGAGTGGGCATACCTGAATGTTTGTATATACTTGAGTTTTCCTCAGATAGTTTGCCTATTGAACCTAGACCATGGTATTGCCGATGTTGCTAGGTTAGGTTTCCTCCGAGTAATAACTCATTGTATTGGCTTTAAGCTCATTCCCCTCGATGTATATGCTACTTGCTCTCTGCTTAAGCCTTTTGTCAAAGGATCAGCTATGTTTTCCTTTGACTTTATATAATCAATGGATATAATTCCATTTTTTAGCAAGTCTTTTATTGTTTTATGACGTCGTCTTATATGTCTTGATTTGCCATTGTATATCTGATTCTTTGCTCTTGTAAGAGCAGCCATACTGTCACAATGTATACAAACGGCAGTGACTGGTTTTGGCCATAAAGAAATGTCTTCTAGGAAGTTCCTTAGCCATTCTGCTTCTTCAGCAGCTTTGTCAAATGCTACAAATTCTGCTTCCATGGTTGACCGAGTATTCACCATTTGTTTGGATGATTTCCAAGATACAGCCGCTCCACCAAGTGTAAAAACATAACCACTTGTGGACTTTCCTTCTGAATGATTTGAAATCCAATTGGCATCGCAGAATCCTTCTAATACGGGAGGATATTTGCTATAGTGTAACCCATAATTCATCGTGTGCTTCAAGTACCGAAGCACTCTTATAAGAGCAAACCAATGTTCTTTACCAGGGTTATGTGAATATCGGCTAAGTCGGCTTACGAAGTAAGCTATATATAGTCTTGTGTAATTCATCAAGTAATTCAAGCTTCCAAGCACTTGAGTATACTCCAACCGAGATACGCTGTCTCCACGATTTTTCTTAAGATTGCACGAAGGATCGAACGGAGTGACGACTGGTTTGTCATCATAATGTCCAAACTTCTTAAGAACCTTCTCAACATAATGAGATTGGGTAAGGAAGTATCCTTCTGAATTCATTTGGATCTTTACTCCAAGAATTACATCTGCTACTCCCAAATCTTTCATATCAAACGATGAATGTAGCATTTTCTTGGTATAAGCATATCATAAGCATATAAACAAATGATGACATAAGCATGTTTATATTGTTTAATATAAACACACTTGTCACATTCATTTATTTGAAAACCATTTGATAAAAGAGTATTATCAAATTTTTCATGCCATTGCTTAGGAGCTTGCTTGAGTCCGTAGAGAGATTTAACCAACTTGCAGACTTTATGTTCTTGACCTTTAATAATAAACCCCTCAGGTTGTTTCATGTAGATCTCTTCACTTAATTCACCATTTAGGAATGCAGTTTTCACATCCATTTGATGTATAATCAAATTGTGAATAGCTGCAATCGCTATTAAAGGCCTTATAGAAGTGATTCTTGTAACCGGTGAATAAGTATCAAAGAAATCTTGACCTTCCTTTTGTCGATATCCTCTAGCGACTAATCGAGCTTTGTACTTTTCAACAGTACCATCAGGTTTGAATTTCTTTTTAAAAATCCATTTAGGATCTATGGATCTAAGTCCTGGAGGTAGATTAACCAATACCCAGGTGTTATTCTGGATAATGGAGTCCATTTCACTGCGAATAGCCTCTTTCCAATAAGGTGCTTCCGATGATTCTATGGCAGCCTTATAAGTTAGAGGTTCATTGTTGACTGTGTAAGTCATATAATCAGGTCCGAAGTCTTTGGCAATCTTTCCACGTTTACTCCTTCTAGGTTCCAAAGTTTCCTTTTGAGTCTCATGAGTAATTTTATCAGATTCATTCATTGCATCATCATGTGTTCTTTTCCTTGAAATAGAGGATTCATTCTCTTTATCCTTATAAGGAAAAATATCTTCAAAGAATTCAGCTTCTGCCGATTCTAACACTGTGGAAAGGGACTTTGGACTGATAAGAAGCTCTCAAGACCCATTCGTATAGAAACCAAGAGTATAAGTTGGTTTCTATTTGCTTTTGAAAGGGTTTCACTTGTGAGATTGGATCTTCTCTCGAGCCGAAGCTGTAATCTTACTAATTCGTCTCTCTTTTCAGGAACTGAGATCAGTTTCTTCAAGTAATCCTTTGTCGATTGGAATGTTTCATCAGGAAGCTCTTGAGTTACCTAAGCCATTGTTTGAATAGATTCACGATTTCTCGAAGAATCCTCTCAGGTCTAGAAGGCTTACGCGATCTTCCAAAATCCAAACCCTCCAACCCTTTCGTGTTCTCAGAACCTCTCCCCCTTGCCACAATAACCACCATTACAATACACCCAAGATTAATCATTAAACACATGATTACAAAATGATCTGAATACTTAAACAAGTGCGGAAACATTAAAGTAAATAAAATAAAATACAAGTATTTTAAACACCCTACGGTGCTACAAGGTTTAAAATCTAAGTCTACATACTCAAAAGTCATTACATCATTCTAAATGTATTACAACAACAATCCCATGTTTCAATTACCAAAATGAGCAGTATATGTTCTTCCAACTTAAAGTGTTGACCTAGCTAGAAGATCCCGCAGCAGACTTCCCTTTTCCTGTAAAAATTGAACAACTGAGGGGTAAGCAAAGCTTAGTGAATACACAGATTTACACATTTTATAAATCTTTATGAAGCCTCCCAAGAGTAACACCGACGACACACGTCGTATACTCTCTACGTACACCAAGTACGGAAGAAGAGCCGCAGCCCCTTCGAGACAACGCTCGACATAAGAAAACCAACTATCTGAGACAAACATAACATCGGGGATGATTTACTGCCTACCAGAACCTCGGAGGGATCAGCTCTGGGTCATATAGCGCAGTAACATCGGAATACGGATGCGACCTGCAGGTCCATCGAAAAATGCACAACAAAGAAACGGACATGCAACAAGCAACAATGTGCATCTAAGTCTACGCAAGTTAGTATAATTCGAAATGAAGGTGAAACAACAGGTCTCAGCAGGCAACAACTAACATAAAACAGATATAGACATGTGAAATCATATGTACTCACAGTGGGTGCGTCAATTAACTTCAAGTTATTTTATTTCTCCTCGGGCTTTCAACCAGATTCATAAAGTACCCCACTGGGGTTAAATAACACCACAAAGGACCTGTTACATTTCCATAAGGAAAACATATCATACACATGTTCGGTAACAAATTCCTTCATGATTTTACATTTTAAAGTGTTACAACATTCGGAACCGTCGTCCGAAACTCACATTTAAAACCATCAATTAGTATGCTATTATTCTCAATTAACCCTTCATTATATGTCTTAATATAATACCAAAAATAACCCAAAAGTTTGATTACAAAACCAGAATTTCGGATCTTTAAAACCCTATCCGAATTTTGCATGCACAGTGGCCGACTCGCCGAGTCGATGTCCGAATTTCGGATCCTCGGCCGGATTTCGGATCCATCCGAAGTAATTAAATTAAATTCCGAGGATGTTACATCAACATTATATATATATATACGGATTACATAATTAAATTCCGAGGATGTTACATCAACATTATTTATATATATATATATATATATATATATATATATATATATATATATATATATTAATCGGTCATGTATCGGTACCGTACTGGATGATATCAAATTTTTTTTGAGACATAATATTGTTACCGAGTACTGAACTGATTTTAGAATTTCGGTGCCGGTGCGGTACCGGTTCGGTTTCGAGAAATCAGTAACAAATGTCACCCCTAATCTGAAAATTGGATGGTTAAAAATGACATCAGCCCAATATTTTATTAAATTTTACTTGGTCTGTAAGTTATAGATGGGGAAAATTATGCAAAAAACCGTAAAAAGTATAAATTTGTTTTGATAAGTCTTCCTTTCATTTTTCTTCCTGATAATTCTCCAAACTATTTAAATCTTTTAAATGCACCCATCAACCTGCTATAGCAGGTTAACAAACTTAAACTTATTTTGTAAAACCATCAAAGTATAAATTTTTTCGATTAAGTCTCCCACCAATTTTGTTGTTGTTTTTATTATTATTGATAATCTTTTAATTATAATTAAAATATTTATTTACACTTTTACATTTTTCTTAAGATTTAAAATTATTTTTTTATATTTACTTTGGATATTTATTTATATTTATACATATATGTATACATATACATATATATATATATATATATATATATATATATATATATATATACATATATGTATATGTATATATATGTGTGTGTGTACACACACATATATGTGAACGTACATTTACATAAATTTGTATATATGTGAACGTACATTTATGTGATACATGATATCGGTCACTTAGAATGTGTGAAATGTATATATTATCTGTCTAATATTAATTAAAACATGTTTATGAAATTTTTTTTCAAAAAAAGTACTTTTACATGTGGTACCTTTTGGTGCGCCGCATAATAGGTGGTACTCACGTGAACACACACACACACTCACAGATATATATATATATATATATATATATATATATATATATATATATATATATATATATATATATATATATATATATATATATATATATATATATAGGGGTGGATTCAATGGAGAACCCTATGCACCGAAGAACCTTGGAGAACCACAATGTATCGCTTGGAAAATCGTAATGTATCACGTGGAAGTCGACCAGGACCATTGCGGTCGCCCCTGGTGCGGCGCCGCCGGTCACGAGCAACCACCACCGCCTCTGAACCCAAGTTCAGATAGGTTTATTATCTTGTATTTACATTTAAATCTGGTTTCGGTTCCTTTGATTTTCTTCACATATTTCATACATACAACATCATATTCATAAATTAACACAAATGTGATAGTTAAAGCAGAGTTCCTTACCTCGATTTGAAGAAATCGTGAGAGATTGTTTGGTTTAAATTCTGATCTCTGTAATTAGGGTTTTTGGGATTAATGATTATAAATACAGATTTAACTCTCATTATCTGGGTTGGGCTTACTTAGGTTATTTATAATTAAGCCCATCTTATTTTAGTTAATTTATCTGAGTTATAAAGTTTATTACTTTAGCCCCTTTTATTTTATTTATGTTTGACTAAACAAATATTATTACTAATTCTATTTATTAATATTTTTTTTTTAAATTCAGGTTATTATACAGAGCAACAAAGATGGAGCGTCCTCCACTCCTTGTAATCGACGAGCAATTGCTGCCTTCAATCCATCGCAAATCAGGTTCTCAATCTCACTTCTCCCTTTTCAATCGACAATAGTCAATACTCGTTAGTTTCTTGCTTAAAATCAATCAGTTGTTTGAATGCTTGCTTACTTTCTTTAAATTTTTTAATCAATCAGTGACTCAGTGAGCCGACAGCCGTGACTGGAGTGGAGAGTGGAGACTCTGATAGTGATAGTCTGATTGGAGAATCTGTTAGTCACGTGATGATAGCCGAGAGCCTTTGTGATTCAAGACTACAATATGTGAATAACGTATAAAACTATTGATTCAATTGACTTACAACTCTGCTGCAGAACTCTGGTAATCCTGTTATACCTTGGTACAATCTAATAAAAATGTTGTTTCTATTGTAAGTTGTCTTGTAACAGATTTGTTTCTGCTACTTATTATTATGTGAGAATTAGGTTGTAACTTAGTCCATAATGTAGAAATCTTTTTGACAATAAATAATTTTAATATTCCTTATCCTAGGCACAGTGTAGAGACACTAATCTCTCATCTGAAATCAGTGAAGAAACGGTAAATGCTAACTTTTTCGGTCCTATCCCAGGTTTATTATACCTTCAAAAACTGTACGTAAGAGAAACTAAATCTTATGAAATATGTGTAGTATAGTATAGTCTTGTGAAGGAAGCTTCTGGGAACCGTCTTGATGTGAAACAGTCATCCACTCATCCTTTCCAGATTTATCTCCCTCGAAATAGTCCATACAAAAAGTTCAATTTTTTCTAACTGTTAGTAGTATCCGTACTATATCTTCAATCCTCACACTTGGTGTCTCTGTATTTTATTAATTTGAGATTCTAGTTCTATGTCTTGGTGTTTGTTTTCTGCCACATTATCCTTGTATTAGTAGAGTCATCGTTGGACTTCCTGCCTTAACTCTGACTTATGGTTTTTGTGACTTGGAAGGAAATAAAACACACACATATTACACAAGGCAGCAACATTATTCTCTATTTAACTTATTTGTTGGAAATGCATCCGGTATCTAATTATATGCATTTCGGTCCACATTTCTTTTAGCCCAAATCTTTAGGGGCATTATTTTTTTTTTTATCTCGCCCAGGGCATTAAATTGTTCAGGACCGGCCTTGGTATGTTAAGATATTTATTATATTTAAGATATATGTTAAGCATATATACATGTTTTAAGAAAACAATGAATTATTATAACCCATGTATTACACAGGATAATAAACTAGTATGATTATTAAATCAGAACGTGGCTCGTTTGGTACATACTACTATAGTAGAGCCATATGATATTAGTCAAGAGTCTTAAGTCTTTTTCTTACTCGATATCTTTTAATTGCTTGTTTACAATATATAACAAGGTTGTATTCTTATATGGACTAGTGATTAATTGGGGAGCAGTCGGGTTGAAATCTTAATTAGTATGTAAATTTCAGAATTATATATGTAAAATGTTCAAAAATACTAAGATATAAATATAGATCAATTAAAAAATATCAAATAATAATTAACTAGTTTATGTACCCACGTATTACGTGGACAAATTTTAATAAATAATTTGTTATATAAAATTTTTGTAAACATAAAATTAAAGAAATCTTAATGTTATTATAAAAAAAAAATACAATAATAGTATTGTATTTCATATTTGTCATAATTAATATTTAACAGTAGTTAATTTTTAACAATTTTTAAAATATATTTTATTTTTAAATTTATATGTATTTAATCGATATATATTAAAGTTTCAATTTTACATAAAACTTAATGTTTATATATATTTTATTACGATAAATAAAATGCTATAAAATTTGATTTTATTAATATTGTATTATGTTTACGTTTTACTTATATCTAATATTGGTTGTGATTTTTATTTATGTTTAATATATTTTAAAAAATTTATAACACCTAATGGATTTTTTAATTAGACATAATAAAGTGAGTTATCTCTTCTAGATGTTATTTAATAATATTGTATTTGTTTCATTTATAATAAAATCATATTTATTTTAATACTTTATTTGAAGTTTATAGATAAATTATAATTTAAGGCTTTTCTTAAGTTTAGATTTAAATTAGCTAAAACCTAGAAATGTCATATAGATAACAATGGTAAATAACATAATTAGATAATGTAAAATAGTGAATAATATTAATTATTTATTAAAGTTTATAGATATTAGAAATAATAAAGTTTATCTTGTATTTATTAAAGTTTTTTTAGGTTGTAAACATTTTTGAAAACCTTAATGATGCTAGAATTAGGATTTGTGGTTGGGGCCACTAAACACCTCATAAGCAAGACAAAGAACTTGCAGACAAAGAACATTAAGAGCCATCTTTATCCATGGATAGATAGCTTGATCGAGTAAATAGCAATCTTCGGCAATTTATAGAATACAGCTTTTGTACAAGATCTCTATATAACAGATTTTCCAGCATTGTAACATTCAGTTTTGATATGTGAAATTGAATAGAACAGCCTCTATAGAACAACATTGTAACATTCTATCCATTATTTGACATCATCCAATAGTGTTATTTATCGTCGTCATCTATTTAACATTTATTTATCTTTAGTTAATCTGAATCTAAGCTCTAAAAATCTTCAAATTTAAAAGAAAACATTAAAATAAATAAAAAAAATTATATTGTCCTTAGTAGATTTAGTTGTATATTATATATTATGACGTTTTTTGTTGTTTGCAAACATAATATTTTGGATACATCAGTTTGCTCAAATGAACATAACATGCTTACATGATGCTTTCATATATATATATTTCTATCATAAAATATAAATTCAGTTTAATTGTATTTCAACATGTTAAGCTAATTAATTGTATTTCAACATGTTAAGCTAATTAATTGTTTGATGTTAATTTCTATTTCAGGTTTGGTTCTTGTTTTGAAAATTGTTATGGTTCTTGTTATATAATTTTCTCCCTATTTTCTTATTCCTTTTCAAGCTTTCCAATGTTCTAATCTATGTATGTGTACTTGTTAAGGTTTTCAAAGGTTGCCAAGATATCAGATATATATATAAACTTGCTATATAGTTGGTTTCAAATGGTTTTATGGTTTCAAATTTCTAGTCTATTATATCTAGAGGAATAGCTTTCAAAGGGGTTTTTGCAATGATAATTGCAATTTCTATTGTATTATAATGGGTAATTTGGGCCTTCGAGACGAACCACCAATGAGTTTGGAATGAAAATGGCAACCGGTCATTTGAACAAAAACAAGAAGAAAAGTATTATCGGGTTTATATCGATAGGACCTCTTTTCTCTGGTCAATCGCACACAAAAGGTTTTGGTTCTAGGAAGGATTTCGGCTTGGAAATGGATAATTTGGCCATGGTTATGAATGGAGCAAGCTAGCTAATTAATTATTTCCTAGAAACTAAAATTATTGCTAGAAAGGTTTTGGGACAATTTGATTTTGGTCATCTCAATTGTAAATTCGTATATATGGTTTCCTTGACAAATAATTAAACTTATATGATAATATTGTTTAATTTATCATTTATATATATAAAGCAAATTCAGTAACTCTTGTCCCTTTTATTTTAAAGGCAACGAGCAAAAAGTCAAAAACAAACCAAACATTTACCACAACCAAGAGCTGAAGAGACCATACTAGAAACGCTGATCTCTTTTGGATAATATACAAAAAGAGATGCTTTTTTAAATTATGAAAATTTAAAAAGAGACTAGGATATGTTGGATTGGGTTGGGTTGATCCATTAATATTCATATCTACCTAATATTTGTTTTGGGTTTGAATTAAAAATTGTTACAAAACAATTATGATTGCAAATAATAAAATGTTTAATTATAAAATTCTTTGTTGAATTCTCTTTTGTACCAAACAAGAGAAATTATTCTCTGTTACAATTCTCTGTTGAATTCTCTGTTCTACCAAACAGATGAATCAATTCTCTATCTCCAGACCAATTCCATTTCTCAGCAATTCTATTATCTGTTATCATTTCTTTGCATTTCCATTTTCTGTACCAAACGCACCCTTATTCCAAAAATTACGCGAGAGTAATGAATGCCACAAATTCACATCGTCCATTTGCACTTGATAGATCGCTCATGAGTCTGATAACCAAATCGAGTCCCATCTTATTCATTTATGGTGTTTACACACACACACACACATATAGCTTGTTTAATTAAATTCATATTTGTATCTTGTTTATTTTAAAACCATAACTTAGCTGTCAGTGTCGAAAAAAGAGAATACGTTTTGAAAACACACTCTCTCTTTTTGAGAATCTAGAAAAGTAGCATATATTAATTCTTAGAACTATTACTTAAAACTACAAGCCATTGGTTTCATGATACAAAGTGAAAATTTTGTTCCACTAAACGATAGTTATAGGAAAGAAGACCAAATTTATATATTTCTCCTTTCATTTTATTGAAAATCGAAACGGCAAAACCTTTACCCGTTTGCCCTACATCCATGATTGTTAGTTAACAAACCTCGGAATTGGACGGAAAAGGGAAATTGTTATTGAGCATTTAGTAAAAGGAGATCTTTTTTTGAATCTTTTAAACTTGTAGTCATAAAAGTGATAGAAGCTTATGACTTATGAAATTGAAATTGTTAAAAATTAAGAAACATTAGTTTAGGACTACTTTTGCAAATGAACTTATAGTTCGGGGACCAATTATGAAATCTTTAGTATAATAAATAAACCAAAAAAACAAGTATAAAACGTGGACGGCAGGATTCGAACCTGCGCGGGCAGAGACCACATGATTTCTAGTCATGCCCGATAACCACTCCGGCACGTCCACTTGATGCATGTTTTTTTTATCCATTAAACTATATAATACAATATACTACTGTGATGCGATTTTACTCCATTAACGATATAGTGTTGTTTTCTAAGATGAATGGAATATATAATAGGGTTGAAAAAAAACCAACATGTTTTTCATGTTTTTACGGTTTACTTCTTTCGTGTTATTTTTTACAAATAAAATCCACAAGTAATATATTTGTTTGTGATTTATGAAATTTTTCTTTATTTTTTTAAAAAAGTCTTCAAGTTTTTGGATTTTTCGGAGAAAAATAGTGAAAAATGTTGGGTTTTTTTTTTTTGGAAAAAGTCAGGGTTGATTATGAAAAAAAAAAAACTTTTCCGAAAACCGGATGAAAACAATAACTTGAAAACTTTCTTAGAAAAAATAACACGGACGAACTAAATCGCAAAAAAAAAGCATGAAAACATGTTGGTTTTTTTTCGTATTAAACTCTAAATAATATTGTTAAACCTTCATCTTAAAAACAATATGTGTGTAGGCAGTTTTCTACCACTAACATATCAATTTTTATCTTTTTCTTTTCCTAAAAATTGAAAACCCCATTTAATCTCACAATATCTCATTTAAGTAATTTCGGTTCCTCTATAAAAATTAACGTAAAGCATTTATGTGAATGATAATTCAAGTGGATGATCATTTACAATTTTACATGAATTTTGTTGCTCCTTTTAATAAAAAGCATTATTATGTTGTTTTACACGTGTCTATATATATATATATATATATATATATATATATATATATATATATATATATATATATATATATATATATATATATATATATATATATATATATATATATATATATATATATATATATATATATCTGTGTGTGTGTTCACAATAGGGTATGCTGAAATCTTATGGATACGCTAATGAATCTGATTATATATGTGTGTGTTTATGTAGTATGGTTTGAGATAGTACTACTCATTATGCAGCGCACCAGTAGTAACCACCTTTAAAATACTTTTTAATATTTTTTTTCATATACATGTTTTAATTATCATTATAAAAAATGATATGTAAATTTTACATACATTCACATCTCCTAACTCCTTAACAATGATGTGAATGTACACTTATATAAATTTGCATATATGTGAACGTACATTTATGTGATGCATGATTTCATACATTTACAATGTATGAGTGTTCATTATTTATATATAAAAATTTTAATTTTAATTAAAACATGTTTATGAAGAAAAAAAATTAAAAATTATTTTTAAGAGTAGTACATTCTGGTCGATGCATTAAGTGGTACTCAGTTGAACCTACACACACAGATATATATATATATATATATATATATATATATATATATATATATATATATATATATATATATATATATAAGTTTAATTGAGTACCTCTAAAAATTCAGTGCACCAAGAATACCTTAATATTTTTTTTTTGGTTTTTAATTTTTTTTGCATTGATATGTTTAAACCAATAGTATAAAAATATTTACCAAAATCATCATACTTTATTAAGATTTAAAAGATATATACAGTGAACGTATGAAAAATTTGCACGAATAATACACCATTCACACAAATTTAACGTAAATGATCACCAATCATTGAATTTTTCACATAATTTCAACATGTTTTTGTGTGTTATTTTTTTTTACAAGTATCATTATATTGTTTTAAGAATGATATAAAAAACATTATTAAAAACTATTTTCGATACAAAGGATTTTTAAAGGTACTAAACTTATTTCAATATTGTATGTGTGTGTTTTTTTAGCTATCTTTATGTATATAATAAATAATAAATATTATTAAACGTTTAAAACTTTTCGAAAGATACAAAAAAGTCAAAAACACACAACCTAACCAAATATTGTTGTATATTAGGTATGCATTTGTGGACTATTACAATGATGTTTCATTTGTATTATATATTAAGATTTTATAACTATTAAGGTGATATTTGTTTTTTAGTAGATTAAATGTCTGAAGTCTGAAAATCACGTCTGAAATTAAAAGGAAACCTTAAGATCTGAAATTAAGAGACTCTTATTTTTAGTCCAGACAATTCTCTGCCTCTTAAATTTAAGATCTGTATTTTAGACTTCAGAGCTATTAAGGTTGCAACCTCTTAACTCTGAAATTAAAAAAACAATCTGAATTCATCATAGATCTGTATTTTAGACTTCAGAGCATTTCAAGAGGCTTTTAATGAAAAACAAACAAGGCCTAAGTATTAACTAACATCGTTTCGTTGTAATGGTAGGTTTTTATGCGTTTTATTTGGAAAATAGACATCAATAGAATTGGAAATTTAACTTGTATAAAACTTATGATAACAAAAATAAAAATTTTATTTAGGGGTTAATTACGAAAAATATAAAATATTGTCTTTTCTTTTTCTATTTGGGTAACATGTTAATTTTTTTAAATTAGGAAAATATACAAATAAAAACTCATCAATCTAGGTAATATTATTAGTAAATTGTGTTGAAATGAAAGTTTATCCGGCTGACAAAACTTTTCAACGTTTCATTTATCCATTCAACTTGATTTAAAGATTACCAATTAGCTGATCAAATAATTTGTTACCTTAATTGGTATGTATTTATTAGTATATTTCTCTAATTGAAAAGTAAATTAATGTTTTATCCATATATGAAAAAAAAAAATGTAAGAATTCATAATTAACCCTTTTATTTTTATTTACTATAAAATTCTTTGTAAATAAAAATTTAATATTTCTGTCAACTCATACATACATATTAGGGGTGAGCTCGGTACTGGATCGTACCGAACCGGTACAGATCCCGAAAATACCGAAACCGAATTATTAGTTTTGAAAGAACCGAATACCGAACCGTATAATTTTATATGGTGCCGGTTCGGTTCCGGTTCTGGGACCGGGTTTTCGGTGTCAGTCACGTATTGAGAACGAATAAGAAAAAAATACCAAATACCAAACATACATCACCAAATATTGCACCCGAATACCGAATACCAAATTCCTAATACCGAACAAAAACAAACTATAACGTCAACGTTTTAAAGTTACAAATGCCGAATTTTAGCCAATTTATATATTCGGTTCGGGATCGGGATATTCGGGATAAATATGATACCGAAACCGAGAATACCGAATACCGAATTTTAACTAATTTAAAAACCGAGTACCGACCGAATATATTAATTCGGTATCGGTCGGTACCGGTACCAGTTCGGGTTCGAAAAATGGTACACGTCGCTCACCCCTAATACATACATTGGATGCTGACCCATACATAAATTTAATTCCAATCTACATTCTTACCCAAAATACTAAAAACAATATCTTATCCCTTCCTTTAACCACACTAATAACTAAATTTTAATTCCTTCAAATTTATTTCATGCCAAAAAATAAAAAACTAACCAATACACAACCCATAATAATAATAAAACACAAAAACAGATATCACACATACTGCAAACAGAACTAACTGCAAAATCTAATGCTTGCTTTCACGCTTCTCATATACATGGATCAAATTTGGCCAGAAAACTCGACCAAACTGCGAAAACACCACAAAGCCCGAGCTTACCACGACACAACAAAAGCGATGAATACCAAATTGCGAAAACAGAACAAATCCAAACATTTACCTTGTTTATTGAAACCAAAACATGGATGCTAGAAACTAGCAAGAAAACATCTACCACAATATGTTTTGAAATCATTCTCTGAGAATAAAGAAAAGTAACACCTACTAATACTTGAAGTATTACATAAAACTACATGCCAATTGGTTTCACAAGTACAAAATGTAAAATTTCAGTCCAGTAAAGATAGTAGTTATAGGAAAAGAAAGATCAAAGCCTCTTTAATCCAGGAAGGCCCATCACACCGATTTTCTATATTTCCTCTTAGATCAGGAGTTTCTCGATCGCATCCTGAAATTCAAAACGACAAAAACTTTAAAACCCGTAAATCCAACAAACATGATTGTTAACAAGAATGGCACAAACCTTGAGCTGCCTTATTTGGGTTCTCAATTGGCTGCCTTCGTTACTGGTAACTGAACATGCAATGACAGCCCGAGTCACTCCACATGCACGTCCAAGTGCCTCCTTCGATGGCACAAAGACATAGGGCACATTCTGCCAGAACAGTTTAGATGATTCAACTTTAAACGTTTTGTTAAATGTTAACAAAGCAAAAGAAGAAAGAAAATGACAACCCAATAACAAAATCAAGATTAGATCAAGCTTCACAATTTATGACCAGTTTCAAGATGAGGGTTTGAGGGGTAACAAGTCCATAACAAGAACAAAATGTCAATGAATAAATCATAAGACTTTTTCATCATCTTTAACCTGAAGCAAAACATTGGCAATCAATACAGAATACAAATTGTATCACGAAAGTGTTATGTACCTTATCTTCAGCAAGGAGAGGAAGATGAAGAATAATTTCAAGAGGTTCAGCATCTGCGGCCATCACTACAAACTCTGATATACCCCGGTTAAGGGTTTTCGTAGCTGTAAATCAGGAATCAAAACTAAAATTAGATAATCAAAATTCAAAACAAACATCAGTAATAAAGATCCATCTGAAATCCCAGTAATCATGTCAAGCTTGACTACAGTAAGATCCACAATCGGTAAATTAATTTTTTTTTTTTGCCAAAATTAGAATATACCCAGACATGTACTATATCTACCAATTCATGTGCAATTTCCACGTGTTAATCAACACCACCCTAATTTGCTCTATATTAACTCTCAAATCACTACATAATTAGATTTCCCCAATAATGGAAAACACCCAATGCGACTATATTGACCGGTATATTAATATATGGTCAAAAGACACAACTAACCTACAAATTTCCAAACCACAACAATTACTACTTACCGCAACTCAAAGAAACAATTCTCATTGTTATATACACAAAAACGTAAGCAACTGCTCAGAAACAATGCACAGAATAGTAAACCAACACAAAAGCATGCAGAACAGAGACACTGTATTTATGTGGTTGGTCCAAAGAATGACCCAAGTCCACGGCTGCAATAAGTCGGTCGGTTGATTAATCTCAGATTAGTGTTACAATTACCTAAGAACAATATATACAAGAAAAAATGAAAAAGAAATCCCTCATGACACGTGTCTTAACAGCGAATATATTATCCTTCCTGCCACAATCCGTCTCCATAACTTAACAGAAATAATTTACAAAATCTTCAATAAACGTTACCCTAATACATCCAAACATTATAACCTATACACATATTTACAGACTCCAAATTATCACAAACAAGTTGACTTCCCTACCAAAAAGAAGCCATTATCATACTACCTAATGACTATAATCACCAACAAATATTCAGCCTTCCAAGAAGGACCAATATAACTAGGGCTTATGAGGTCCTTAATATTTGACTAAGTAACTAATAGGTCCCAAACATGTGACTTGCATACAAACTCCAAATACGCATACAAATCAACTTCACATTAAAAACCATACCAATATCCCAAACTTCCTTACAACAATCAACAGAACTAGGGTTTTTTAGGACCTTAATCTTTGACTATTGATAAATCCCAATATTAGGCCTATATACGACCTCCAAACTCCAAATACTCAACCAAATTAACTTCCACAACTAATAAAACCATACCCGTATGATTATTAATCACAAACACATATCCAAATTTCGAAAGAACTAGGGCTTGAAAGTTTTAACGATAATACCTTCATTGGCACCCTTTTTAAGCTGCTTGTAATTAGCGGCTTGTTGAACAAGATCCAATATTGTAATTGTAAGCTGAGCATCAGCTAGTGGGTACGCTTTTGGATTCACAGCTTCTCCTGTCTGCAAAATGAAATCATCAGAATTTTCAAGAACAAAATACCAACAAAACTACGATTAAATCGGTATACAAAGATTGGTAAAGAATCAAGAATTTTCGAAGAGGAAAAAAAGAAAAAGAAAAGGGATACCATCTTTTCGGCGGATTGAAGCTTGTGTGAGAGAGATGGAGGAGGCTAGGGTTTTACCTAAATGAAAGAGGAGGATGATGAGGGTTTAAAGAGGAAGCTACTAGGCTTTCGGCTGCTGAGGGCTTTTTGGTCATTTTGTACCCGTTTGTGGATATCGTTTCTTGACGATGTCGTTTGGTTCGTCGTCGTCACAATGGGCAACAAGTCAACAACTTCTTCTATTTTTTTTCTTGTATTTTTATTTTTTTTAAATAATCTACTCCGATTACATTATCTCTGATATAATATTCATCACAAAATCAATAACCATGTTAAAAATAGAAATAAATATTGTAATTATGAAATAAATTTGGATAATATTTTCAATAAACCAACATAAATTTTGGATAATATTTCAATAAATTGTTTTTTAGATATTTAAAAGGTTTTATTATGAAATAAACCAACATATTTTCATATTTTTTTGCGTTTTCGTTCATCCAAGTTATTGTTTTTCATAAAAGTTATCAAGTTAATTTTTCTTTTTGGTTTAGTGAAAATAAATATTAGAACCCGGTTTTTCAGTTTCTAAAAACACGGTTTAATAATTAAAACCGGGGTCTAATAGTCAAATTTCACAAAACTAAAAAAAATAATATCGGTGAACGAAAACGCAAAAACCGGGCTTTTTGGCATTTTATAACATTTCAATCTCCCAATAGCAACAAAATCACATCACCCCAAATTTTGACACACACACACACACACACACACACACACACATATATATATATATATATATATATATATATATATATATATATATATATATATATATATATAGAGAGAGAGAGAGAGAGAGAGAGAGAGGAAGATTCAGTGAAAAACATTATGCATCGAGATACAAAAGAATATATATCATCCATTAGATCAAAAAATTGTGTGGATTAGATTGATAACAAAAGGGTAAATAGTTGGACAATGTTATGCATCTTGTGCATTGCAGGAACAAACAAGGAATGACATTTTGGGGAATGAGCATATCTCATTAAATTTAATATTTTAACAAATAATCAAATAATAAATGTTAAAAATAAATTCAATTGATACACTTCAAAATTTAACAAAAAATACACAAATTCATCTATGCATCATGTTCAAAAAACGTATTTAACAAAAAAAATACATAAATTCATCTATGCATCGTGTTCATCTTGTTCATCGATGCATCGTGTTCATCGTTCATCTTCGTTCATCATCTTCATGTTCATGGTCATCTTTTTTGTGCATCTTCGTTCATCATCGCCTTTATGTTAATCATCTTCGTTTACCATCAATTTTGTTCATCATATTAATGTTCATGTTCATCTTCTTGTTGCATGTTCGTTCATGATCGTCATGTTCATCTTTTTGTAGATGATGGTGGTGGCAAATAGCAGTGGTGGCCATTGGTGGTGGCTTCCTAGCGTGGAAGCTTTCTAGCGGCCGAGAATGAGAGGAGGAAAGGGAGGGGGTAGAGAGAGAGAGAGAGAGAGAGAGAGAGAGAGAGAGAGAGAGAGAGAGAGAGAGTGTGTGTGTGTGTGTGTGTGTGTGTGTGTGTGTGAGTGTGAGGGTTTGAGTAGAAGAGGGAGGAAAAGAGGGAAAGTTGAAGAGATTTAAGAAATGTAATTAATATTGATTTAATTTTCATATTTTTTATTTTCATATATTTAATTTCAAATATTTTGTATTCCTTAAATGTCTTTTATGCACCATTGGTAGATTATCCGTTGCATAAAAGTTCTCAGAGGTTTCTCGGTATATTAAAGTTCTCAATTGAACCTCAATCTAGTATTAAAATCAATTATTTGTAGGAAATGTTAGAAAAAATGTAGATCATTTAGTTGATTGATCAATGGTTAGGAAAGAGAGAGTGATGGTCACTCTCCATTGAAGTGAGGGGAATTAAATTGTAAGAAATGGTATTTTTGTCGATGGTTATTGGGGCACTAAGTACATTTGATGATAAATGAAGTGTGACACAGAAGTATGGTTGATGATGATTATTCATTGATTCAACTCGATATATTATTTGATTCAACACGGTTTATTCTTTGATTCAACATACTTTATTATTTACATGAACATATTTCGTTGAATTAACACATATATATATATTTTTTTATGATTCAAGATGTAGTATCTGACATAATTAATGTAGATTTATTTATGATTCAACAATCGAATTGTTTGTTGAATCATAGAACATGTGAAATCAGGAGACTTTGAATCAATTAGTCTAAGTATTGAGTTATACAACATGGTGAACGAGAAACGTTTAAGTGTTAAATAATATACAAAAATATGATCATAGAGTGCATATAACATACATGTTGAATACATGAATAATTGTTAAATCATTTACAAAAGTAAGTGATGAATCACAGAATATATATGTTGAATGAAAGTAATATATGTTTTGTCTATGATTTAACAAATGTGTTGAATCCTAAACAAAATATATAAACAAAACGAGGAAGGATAGCGGAAAGAGTAGAAAGTAGGGTCCGTTACTTAACAAAATCTAGAGGGAAGTAAGTATTGTTTATCTATTCAACATTAAATAAAAATAAAACGACGACCAATATACCGACAAAAAGAAAAATGAGCGGTCTATATTGTTTCTCACATTTTCTATGAAATTTTGATTATCCATTAGATTCGTAGTATATACATATACATACATACATGCATGTATGCATCGATGTTTTATGGGAACATAAAGCTCTTCCACGTATGAAGTATGAACCCAAAAAGATGCATCGGAAGACACAACAAAGGATGGGAGACAGACAACACACTAAGATGACGAATTCCAAATGATATGTTGATAAATATGCAATAAAAAAATGTAATGTTTTCAAAATACTGCTAAAAAAACATTCAATGAAAATAAGAAACAAAATTTTTAAACGAATTTTCGTGAGAGAAATCTATTGAACCAATAAATATAAGAAACAATCAAAATATCTATAGAAACAACTGATATCAAAAGAGGCTTCATTAATGCCCTTTAATTAGTTTTAAAACAATTTTTTTAAAATAATCACATGTTTTTCATGTCACACATAACTTTAAATTTTATGATTTTTTTTATAGTAAATATTAATATAGTATTACCATACATCCACTACCAACTCCTCCATTATCATCTTCATAAAATCCAAAACCGTATTAGAAAAATCTAAAGAAAACTAAAAAGGCATATCATCTTTTGTTTTATTACTTCATGAACATATTCCATCTGAATTACTTAAGAAATCACAATGTAAATAGGGCAAAAAAAATCTTCCAACAAAATAGCTTTTTAGGGGTATTATTATTTAGATGTGTTGCCATTTACGATTTTTTTTTTGAAAGACACATATCATTACAAAAATAAGCACGAGACAAAGTACAAGCAAAATTATATGCAAGACGCAAAGCTAGAGACACAAATACAATCCCCTAACCGAACCAAGCTACACATCACAACTTAAAACCCCCCAATCCGAGCATCATCGCATGAGCCAAAGGCAAAACGAAGCATAACAAACCAACCCAACATATGGCAACCACAAAGACGATTAGAACAATCATAAAGCTTACCATCCCAGCCGAACTAAGTTGAGCAAAGTTACCAACCGATCAGAGCTTGGACTAGAGCTACAACGGATCATGATTTGGCTCCAAAGGAAAACATCTTAAGTGTCGTGGACACTTAGGCCTTGTTTGTTTATCTCTTAGTGGAATCATTAAAAGATCATTTTACATTTAAATGACTTCTTAATGGTTCCATTAAGAAATAAACAAACAACCACTCGAACGACTTGCAACGGACTAAAAGCCAGAGAAAAAAGAAAGAATTTGAACTTGAAAAAGTATATGAGATCCCCCTTTGTATTATTTGTAATAATAAACTTTTGTATGCACGGTATGTAACCAAAGTAAGTATATGTATATCACCATAGTATCCCCTTATTTTAATAAGGTGCTGTTTGATTGCATAAGAGGTTAATTGTCTGATGTCTGATTCCACTTCTGATTGATAAGAGGTGGTCCTGATAAGATACTAAGATCTGATAAGAGAATTCAATAAGTCTGTTTGTTTTATAAATTATCTGATTCTTTTATTTTTATTAATTTTACATATTAATTCCCAAAACCAAACAGATATCATTGATTAAAGTCAAATATCAAGTAAGAATAATATCATTGAATCAAAGTGATCTATGTAAACATTTAATATCATTCAAATAACATTAACAAGATTTAAGTAAGAAACCAATTCAAGTTTATAAGTTATAATCAAGTAACATAAATGCATTCAATAAACATATAACCAACATGCTTTCAAGAATCAAATAACAATTAAAGTTTATAAGTTATAATTCAGTTTATAAGCTTACGTTTATTAACTTCCAAATAACCTAAGTTTATAAGTTATATAGATATGTTATTGAAAAATAATAAATTTTATCAAAAAGTATTGGAATATTTCTCGTTATAATAAATATGGTAAGAGGTAGGGTAGGGGTGGGGTAGGTTGAGGGTGGGGTGGGGTAAATAGGGTAGGGTAATGGTGTAGGGGTAGGGTGGGTAGGTTGAGGGGTAAGGTGGGTGGGGATGGGTAGATTTGAGGGGTAGGGTAGGGGTGAGGTGGGTAGGTTTGAGGGGTAGGGGTGGGAAGAGATAGGGGTAGGGTGGGGTGGGATAAGGAGGGGTGAGGTGGGGTGGGTAGGTTTGATGGGTTAGTGTAGGGGTGGGGTAGAGTGGGATAGGGTAAGTATGGGAGTGGGGTGGGTAGGGTTAAGGGTGGAGATGGGGATGGGGATGGGGATGGGGTGGTATAAGTAAGTTAAAGGTAGTTAGGGTAGGGTGAGATTAGGTGGTTGAGGGTAGGGTATGTTTGAGGGTGGGGTGGGGTGGGGTAGGGTAGGGGATTTAGGATAGGGTAGGGTAGGGGTAGGGTGGGTGAGGTAAGGTATGGGGTAAAGGTAAGAGTGGGGTGGGGTGGGAGAGACGTGTATTTTTTTTTGTGTGATAAGTGGTGATAAGTAGCATATCAAAGTCTTATCCTGATAAGACATAATAAGAGAATTTTGACTCTTATGTCTTCTGCATATCAAACGCACTTATCAGTATTTCCTCTTACCGAATAAGAGGTTACCTCTGATAAGAGCCTGATAAGTGCTATCAAACACCCCCTAAGTGTTTCAAACTTTCAATGTTGCACACTTGCACATAATAACTATTTTCAATTTCTAGTTGTTTCAGAAAACAAATTTTGGTTTTTAATTATTTAGATTTTAGGTGATGACATTCAGATAGAAAGAAATCAAATTAGTTAGCTGCAAGAAACTTCGAGTCGGCTTGGTCTTTTATGATCTAAAAATATGATTCTTGGCGTCAAAATAATCATTTTAAAATATCAGTAGGTTGCGTTTAGTTGATGAAAATTTCTAAAATTCTCATTTTACTTTTCAAAAAAATAAAATAGTAGTAGTTTAACAACAATTTCATGAATTTTCATTTCAATTTTTAAAAAATCATTTTTCATACTCTCTCTTATTTTTCTGTTACCTACCCTCTATTTCTTTATAATACTCTTTCTCTTACTTTTATATCGCATATTCTATTTTTCTTATTTTATAATCACTCATCGTATCTTTTTCTTAAAAAACTAAAACTTCACCATCTATACAAGTTTTCATTTTTTATAGAATCCCTTGTTTTTCTCTGAAAACTATAACTTAAAAACTGAAATCGAAAAATGACTAGTTTTCGTTAACTAAACGCACCCTCTAATCAAATTCTATAACCATATGATTATAATTCTTAAAAATCCCATAACCATCACATTATAACAAGATCTAAACACCAGACAGGCAAACCCTCCCTTGGTAGGAAGCTGGTGGCACTTTTGATGTATTGGATTTCTGAAAGATTTCAAGATCTTGAAAACCAAATATTTTTAACTCCCATGAAATCCTAATCACACAAAATTCTATTAATCGGACGGCACGGCACCTGAATAAATGAAGTTTAAGCTCTTTCCCAAATTAAAAACAAAAATCCCAAACACCCCCTTGCTTTTCTTCTTCTACAAACCTGTTCTGTTCTTCAGCCCAGGTTTTTCATGTCTGTATTTTCCAACTCGGTTTATGTTCTGGGAAACAGAGTATATGGTCGAGTGATGAACAGTTTTGGTCTTTAACAGAAGACTAAACAACCAAAGATTGATCATCCAAATGAAGCAAGCTCTCATTTGTGACGCATGTATATTAGATCATGTAACAGAAGACTTCTATCAAACGCATGCTAGACTGTAGTTTTCAATATTAAAAAGTGGGGGAAAATGAAATTTCAACTATAATTGAGTGCAAAAAGCAGTTACGATAACACATGTTGACATCAAAGACCCATAGTTGACCAAAAAACTTTTCTAAAAACCTCTATGCAATCCCACATCCATTTCGGCACAATCTTATAGCTTGAACATGAAATTGTCATCAAAACAACAGCCAGACAACCTGCAACTCTGCAAGAAAAATTAAGTTCTAAACTTTGTGCTCACATTATGCAAAAGCCAAAATCCAAGTGCATAGATATTTAGATGGGAACAAAACTACCTTAAATCCTCATGGTAAAACGATCATACCACAATTGATCTTTTTTATTGAACGTATGATTGTGCAACAAATTGCAATACCAACAATCAAATATCAAAATAAATCATGATACGGACTATTTGACATCAAACTTAAAGCATGGCTTCATAACCAGCATCATTTGTCAATGTACAGGTACATTTGTCGATGGTTAATATGTAAAAACGATCATGTTCTTATTGTCTATGATTTTACTAATACTCATCAATTCATCAAGAATAAGAAACTGTAACAAAACTTTGAATTCGATGATAATAAAAGGAACTGGACCTTCTTTCAGGGTGTCAAGCAAGGGCCTCAAAGTCCTTTAACATGTTGCAGTTTGGTGTTTCCTGCTGATATCCCCAACTAAACCGTTGTATCTCAAGCCGACAATTGTGAGAAAGAATTGAAACGTACTCATGCTCGACCCTTTCTTCAAGTTGTACTCTTTCTGGACTATTCAACGGATAGTCCTGCTCAAAATTACGTGATTTCACAAAGTAATTAACACCCTTTTGAGTAGTGAAGCGATGTTCATAACCATATGCCCTTGAAAGCGAATAAACCGGCTCATTAGATGGCAGAAAGTTCAACAACAATAACAAAACCACCGGCAACAATTGAATCAAAGTCCTAAGCCCCCCTGAACCATTACCTGCTGGCATTCTCGCACCCATGCCTGGCCCAAAACCAAACCCAGTAAACTGAGTGGTGGCACCTTGATTCATTCCTCCGAAAAAGAAGTTCCTAAAGATCTCCTCTGCATCCACATCACCATCATAATAGAAACCGTTAGTATATCCATGGCGATGTGCACCATGCCTGGCAGTACGCCTCTCATAAACAGGCTCATCAGACCCAACAAGATCATACTGTTTTCGATTCTCCTCAACGCTCAAACACTGAAACGCTTTCGATACTTTCTTGAATGCCTCTTCAGAACCAGGAGCCTTGTTCTTATCAGGATGAACCTTCAAAGACAATTTTCTATAAGCTTTCCTGATATCCTCAACACTACATGATTTTTCCAAACCTAATATCTCATAATAATCCTTTTTCCTCTTAATTTCACTCACAATTGTGATCTGTTCCTCAGTATAAGCCATCGAACCCGATGAAGATCCGACTGTCGGAACCCTACGCCGTACACCAGAACCATTCTCCGATGGCTTCGATGAAGCCGAACCAGAAGGCGATTCATTTGTCGTATTATCGTGTTCTAGATTCGATAATAGATCGTCAACGGGAAGCGAAGGATCTAATCGTTGAGCTTTAGAGATAAATTTTAGGGCACGAGCTCGATCGCCTAACCCTAATGCATCTTTCCCAATTTTTAAACATTTCAAAGCCTCATCTTTATTACCATCCATCTCCAAAAATCCAAAATTATATTTGAATTTCAACTTACTGAACCCCGAAACACAGTATGTAATCGAAATTAAACTTTAAACATACGAGAACAGGAAATCTTACCAGGAACCGATCGAAAAAACCCCTAATTCAACGAAACAGCAATCGATGACCCTGTGTGATGAAATTATGCTTCGATTTACAACAAATCGGGAGGGGTTTAGAGATCAAACAACTGGATTAGGAGTTTGGGAGAAAAAGGTGAATACTTTTTTGAATCGGAAGAGAAACATACAAATTTCTCATCCTCTTGAACAACAGTAGGAACGGTTGGTGGAATATTATACATGGTTATAATAAAAATTATTTTTTAATATTGATAGATTTTGAAAAAATTAAATTTATTTATTTATTATTTTATTTAAAGAAAATAATAATTTTTTAGTTATCTTTTTATCATAAGTCTTCTATTTAATTAGAGTGGTCAATATGGTTTGCATAAAATTTTGGATACGGTTCCTGTGGTTTCAATTTTGCATAAACGGTCATTATTTTCACTGTTCACTTGCGAAAATGGCTCCTCTGCCGTTAACTTTAACAATCAAATGATTAAATCTTTTATAATGACCATTTTACCATTTTCATGATAACATTTTTGTCCTTCAAGTTTGTGGTTCATTTTAGTTTTGTTCCTTCAAGTAGTAAATTACATATGGTCCCTATGGTTTGCATAAAACTTTGGATACGGTCCATGTAGTTTCAATTTTACATAAACAGTCCTTATTATCACTGTTTACTTGCAAAAATGGTCCCTCTGTCGTAAACTTTAACAAACAAGTTGTTAAATCTTTTATAATGGTCATTTTACCATTTTCTTTGATAACCTTTTGGTGCCTCAAGTTTGTAGTTCATTTGAGTTTTGGTCCCTCAAGTAAATTTTTTTATTTAACTGTTTTATTATTATTATATTATTATTATTATAACAATTAATTTTATTTATTTATTTATTTATTATCATTTTAACTTTTTACGCATTAATTTTTTTGTTTATTGAGTTTCCTACATTTTAATATATTTTATAATTTAAACTACAAACTTAATTATTTCTTTTTATTATAAACAATTGTATCAAATTAGAATCCATTTCCTTTTTTAGCTTTTTCAAATGAAAAATACAAACATTTTATATTTTAGTTTCCAAACCAAAAAATTTTGAACCTTAAGCTTTTATTTGTTTTTTCAAACGAAAATAAGTTACTAATCATACATGTTTTAAGTTTTTTTCATTTTAAAACGTAAAAAGCTACGAAAACCAATCCGTTTTTTATTTTTTTTCTGCACCAAAAAATTCAACCCATTCTGATTTTTTATTTTGGAAAATGAAAATAAATACAAACAATTCTGTTATTAGTTCTTGCAAACGAAAAAACCACGAATAATTTCTGATTTTCAGTTTTTTCCAAACAAAAATAAATTTATTTTTCTAGTTATTCAACCAAACCATTACCTTTTATTTTTTCTCCGAATGAAAACTACGAACCATTACGTTTTAAAGTTGTTTAAAAAAATGAAATAGTGTGTAGCCTTTTTGTTTGGAAAAACTAAGAAAATGGAATGGTTGTTAGTTTTTTACTATTGAAAAAAGTTTAAAACGTAATGATTAGAATAACATAAAAAGCGAACAAAAAAGTAGACTCATTTTGATTTTTTAGCTTTTTCCAAACGTACAAAATACGATTTTTCAAAAACTGAATAGTCTATTTTTTTGTTTGTTTTTATATTATTCTAATCATTACGTTTTTAATTTTTTTCAATCGTAAAAAACTACAAACCATTACATTTTTTTGTTTTTCCGAACAAAAAGGCTACACACTATTTCATTTTTTTTAAAACTTTAAAACATAATGGTTCGTAGTTTTCGATCGGACAAAAAAAATAAAAGGTAATGGTTTGGTTCGAAAAACTAAAAAAAATAAAATGATTTTTTTGTTTGGAAAAACTGAAAATCAGAATTATTCGTAGTTTTTTCGTTTGCAAAAATTAATAACATAATTGTCTGTATATACTTTCGTTTTCCAAAACATAAAATCGAAATAGGTTGAATCTTTTGGTGCAGAAAAAAATAAAAAAACAGATTGGTTTTCGTAGCTTTTTACGTTTAGAAAATGAAAAAGATTAAACATGAATGATTAATAACTTTTTTTCGTTTGTAAAAGGAAATAAAAGCTTAAGATTCAAATTTTTTTGGTTTGGAAAACTACAATATAAAAAATTTGTATTTTTTTCATTCGAAAAAGCTAAAAAAACGAAATAGATTCTAATATGATATTATAGTTTATAATAAAAAAATTAATAAGTTTGTAATTTAAACTGAAAAATATATTAAAATATAGGAAAGTTAATAAATTAATATGTGAAAAGTTAAATCAATAACAAATAATAATAATAAAAGAGTTAAATAAAAAAATTTACTTGAGGGATCAAAACTAAAATGAACTACAAACTTGAGGGACCAAAATGTTATCAAAGAAAAGGGTAAAATGATAATTATAAAATATTTAACCATTTGATTGTTAAAGTTAACGGCAGAGGGACCATTTTTACAAGTAAACAGTGATAATAAGGACCGTTTATACAAAATTAAAACCACATGGACCGTATCCAAAGTTTTATGCAAACCATAGGGACCATTTCTGTAATTTATTTTTTTTATTTAACTCTATTATTATTATTATTATTATTATTATTATTATTATTATTATTATTATTATTATTATTATTATTATTATTATAACTATTATTACTATTATTATTATTATTAACTTCACTTTTTACGTACTAATTTTTTTTGTTTATTAAGTTTTCTATGTTTTAATATGTTTTTTTAATTTAGATTACAAATTTATTTTTTTTTTTTATGATAAACAATTGTATCAAATTAGAACCATTTCTTTTTTAGCTTTTTCGAGTGATACAAACATTTTATATTGTTGTCTTACAAACCAAAAAATTTTGAACCTTAAACTTTTATTTGTTTTTACAAATGAAAAAAAGTTACTAACCACTCATATTTTAAGTTTTTTCATTTTCTAAACATAAAAAGCTACGAAAACTAATCCGTTTTTTATTTTTTCTACACCAAAAGTTTCAACTCATTCTGATTTATGTTTTGAAAAATGAAATAAATACAAACAATTTTGTTATTAGTTTTTGCGAACGAAAAAACTACAAATAATTGTGATTTTCAGTTTTTTCAAACAAAAAAAATCATTTTATTGTTCTAGTTTTTCGAACCAAACCATTACCTTTTATTTTTTTCTCCGAACGAAAAACTACGAACCATTACTCTTTTGAAAGTTTTTTTCAAAAAAATGAAATAGTGTGTAGCATTTTTGTTCGGAAAAACTAAAAAAAATGAAATGGTTTGTATTTTTTACGATTGGAAAAAGAAAAAAAAACGTAATAGATCAGAATAACATAAAAATCGAACAAAAAAAATATACCCATTTTGATTTTTAGCTCTTTCCGAACGTAAAAAATATGATTTTCAAAAAAAGAAAGAGTCTATTATTTTGTTCGATTTTTATGTTAGTCTAATTATTACGTTTTTAACTTTTTTCAATTGTCAAAAACTATAAACCATTCCATTTTTTTTTTGTTTTTCCTAACAAAAAGGCTACATACTATTTCATTTTTTTAAAACACTTTGAAAAGAGTAATGGTTCGTAGTTTTTCGTTCGGAAAAAAATATAAAATGTAATGGTTTGGTTCGAAAAACTAGAAAAATAAAATGATTTTTTTTGTTTGGAAAAACTGAAAATCAGAATTATTCGTAGTTTTTTCGTTCGCAAAAATTAATAACAGAATTGTTTGTATTTATTTTTGTTTTCAAAAACAAAAAATCAGAATGAGTTGAATCTTTTGGTTCAGAAAAAAAATAAAAAACGGATTGGTTTTCGTAGCTTTTTACGTTTAGAAAATGAAAAAAACTTAAAACATGAGTGGTTAGTAACTTTTTTTTCATTTGTAAAAACAAATAAAAGCTTAAGATTCAAAATTTTTTGGTTTGAAAAACAACAATATAAAATGTTTGTATTTTTTAATTCGAAAAAGCTAAAAAAGAAATGGATTCCAATTTAATACTATTGTTTATAATAAAAGAAATAAATAAGTTTGTAATTTAAATTCAAAAATACATTAAAATATAGGAAACTTAATAAACAAATAAAATTAACATGTAAAAAGTTAAATTAATAATAATAATAATAATAATAATAATAATAATAATAATAATAATAATAAATAATAATAGTTATTATTATAATTATGATAATGATGATGATAACAATAATAATAATAATAACAATAATAATAATAATAATAAAAGAGTTAAATGATAAAATTTACTTAAGGGACTAAAACTAAAATAAACTACAAACTTGAAGGATCAAAATGTTATCAAAGAAAAGGGTAAAATGATCATTATAAAATATTTAACCATTTAATTGTTAATGTTAACGGCAGAGGGACCATTTTTGCAAGTAAACGGTGAAAATAAGGACCGTTTATGCAAAATTGAAACCACAGGGACCGTATCCAAAGTTTTATGCAAATCTGTAACATCCCGTTTTTGAGATAGGTACGTGGAATTATTTCATTGGAATAATTATTTAATTTGGGACCCGGGGATATAAATTTGTATTTTTGGGTATTGGGATCGGATATTGGGTGCCGGACCGAGTTTTAATCCAAAACGTATATATGTGTCACCTCTTTGGATGCTTGCTTTCATTCTTCACTTCCAAAATCAGATTCTAAGTGTGTTGAGTGTGTGAAATTGAATTCCAGCAGGGGATAGAAGAAATTGAGGATCTGAGTTGAGGATTAAAGCTCCAAATTTAGTTATCATCTTCCTTCTTGATTGTTGAGGTAAGTTTGAGCTTCAATTCTTGAATTGATAATGTTAGTTGTAATAAAAGGAGTTCAATTGAGTTTAATTGTGTTTATAAGTGAATTCGAGTATATATTTATGGTTGAAATCGAGTTGAAGTGCTGATTTGGGGTAAATTCCCTGGCTGTTAAGAAGCAGAGCAGACCTGCTGTTGTTCGTCCGTGAGCGCGACCGCGATCCCCTGATCGCGGGCCGCGATGTTCTTGAGTTGATCGCAGGCGGTTAGCCTGAGCGCGACCGCGATGGTCAGTGCGGCCGCGATGCGACTAGGGTTTCGGGTCGAGTTTTCGGGTCCTGTGAGTCTTGTGTTCGGATCTTTGGGGTCTCGTGAGTTGTTGAGAATTGTGTATAGAGTTGTTGGGTCGAGTTCGTGATATTGAGTTGTGATATTGTGTTTTCAGGGTCTCGCGTTGACAGGGTAGGGAAAGGGCAGGGAACCGAGACTTAGTATAGCTAGCTTGGCAGGTGAGTTTGCATGTTTTTGTTGAGATACTTGTACGATTATTTATTAATACTTGCATGACCTTTTACCGAGTTTTTTATGAGATATCATGAGTTTTCTTACGAGTTTTTGTTGAGATACTATCATGCATGTATTACTGAGCTATTGTAAACTTTATTTTAAATATGAGATTTGGGACACTTGAGCTATTGAGATACTAAACCGTACGGCTGGGCAGGGGTTGGGTCGCTCCCAATTCCCTTTTGAGTCCTGACGACTGCTTTGTGCGGTCTAGGGATTTGGGTACGTGGATTCATCCACACGAGTTGAGTACCTATTGAGCTACTTTGTGGGATCTCATATACTTGTTCAGTAGAGAACGCTGAACGTTTTATTATCAAGTTATTTATTTATTGAGTTTTATAATCGTACTCTAACCCTTGCATTCTCACCAGCTTTAGCTGACCTGTGTGTGTTGTTGTGTGTATCTCAGGTGACCGGACTAGTAGGCCTGCTGGACCGAAGTAGGTTTGCTATTATTACTGCTTGAGGAGTTGTTAGCTACCCGTGTAGAGGTAGTTATATTTTGTGGATTGATATATATATATACTTCGGATAGGTTGTGTTATATTCAGAGATTCCCGTGACTGTTGTTATGTAATTAATGTTTAAAAATTATCGGGTTTTTGTGTATGTATTGAGAATAGTTAGAAATTATTATATTGTTTTGTTGATGACATGTCATTGACGTGGCATTTGGGAATTAGTTCGAGGGTGTTACAAAATCACAGTGACCATTTTTGTAATTTACTCTTTTTATTATTAATAAACTTATTAATGTATATTAAAAAATATTATTTATTTATAAACTTATTAATATATATTAAAAAAATACAAATCATAATAATATAGTATTAACAAAATCATATTTCATAATATTTTATCTATTATTAAAAATATATAAGCATTATGTTTTATGTAAAATTATAATTTCAAATGATATCGATTGAATATACATAAATTTAGAAGTAAAAAATTTTAAAAATGTAAAATAAAGTAACTATTGTTCATAAATATTTAAAATGATAGATAAATAATATATATGATAAATACTATAATTTTTTTTATTTTTTATATAAGAAATAACATTTATATGATTTAATTTTAAGTATACATACATATTATTTAACCAATTATTTGTTAAAAATTATTAACATAATACATGAGTTCATAAATTATTATTATATATATAAAAAAAGAATACCAAATACCACGTGTCGCTTCCACGTTTTACCGGAAAAGATAAATATAACTTATTATCATGAAAATAAAAGATAAATACAATTATTATTTTTGAAAAGATAAATACACTTTATCTTTTAATCTACAAATAATAAAAGATAATATAATTATTATTTTTAAAAAGATAAATATACTCTATATTTTTTTAATCTATAAATATTACTTTGTAATAAACTATAAACATAATACAATATTAATAAAATAATATATCATAATATTTTATTTATTGTTATAATACACGCACACATTATGTTTAACGTAAATTTAATATTTAAAAGTATATCGATTTATGAATATTGATAAATAAATAAATAATTTATATGTATCGATTCTATTAAGGGGCTATTTGGTTTTGTGTTATGAAATTACGTTACAATAACGCAAATAATCAGTTTAAAG
The DNA here is from genome assembly GCA_020465985.1 of Centrapalus pauciflorus. Lineage (NCBI taxonomy): Eukaryota > Viridiplantae > Streptophyta > Magnoliopsida > Asterales > Asteraceae > Centrapalus > Centrapalus pauciflorus. Next base: position 617,290 of record JAANYP010000257.1, read on the forward strand.
TGTTTGGATTGCATACGTTAATAAGTAATTATTTGCGTTTTAAGTTAATTCCTATCACACTTTTTCATAAGTTAAAAAATGTAGTTTATTTATTTAATAAGTGATTATTTGGTCATTTTACAAAAAAAAATGCAAATCCAGACACTTTGGAAACTGATATTTGATTATTATGATAGCAAATAGTAGAAGCTAAACCAAACACTACATTTCCGACAGCACTTTTTGTTATAGCTACTATCTGATTATTAATTTTCAAAACGCTCCATCAAATTTTCAAACGAAATCCAAAAACCCTCTAAAAGAGTAAATAAATGTAACTTCTCACTTAAGTAGACCCGCTAATTGGCATAAACTTCATTGGACGCGTGTTAAAATTAGTTCAATAATTAAATTAAATTATTTTAGATAATCATTTATTTATTTTATTGGGATTCTGTTACAGGGTCATCAGGATTAATTTTAATCCACATAGTTTTATAAATTTACAGGGATTTGTTGAGTCTGTCAAATCTATTGCAAAATTGAGTCCGTCATGAAAGTTCTTATTCTAATTTGTCCATCCGATATGGTTAAATCCACATTGTTTTGAATAATTTTGTTCATCTCTTTTATTATAATTTTTTATATGTTTGCATATTCTGATTAATAAAACCAATACGTGCAGTATACAGGTCGTTAAACTTTTATATAATAAAAGAGAACATTATATCCACATGCTATCTCCACATTTTACCATAAAAGATAATCACAAGTTATTTTTTGAAATAAACTAAAAGAAAAATACTACCCATAAATTTATAAATCAATAAGTTATTTATTTAAAATTTACATACATTGATACATTTAAAAAAAATACGTTTTTATTATGCGACCTTAACCTAATTTAATATTTTGTTATTGATAATTTTAATTCTCAGTAGTGGTTTTTAGTTTTTTTGGACTTGAACATTCAAAAATAATAATAAAAAACTGAATCTCCTAAGGTCGTGGGGAGTACCCAAGCCGAAGGCCATGCGGCTCCGCCACATCAGCCCACCCCGGCGGCTACACCACCCCCGCCCCCCGGCCCCGCGCAAATCGAACCCCGGCCCGGCTCCCTCTCCCCGCTGCACCCCGCTCCCTTTTTTGTCATTTTCTCCCCCCCAACGGTCTAGTGACCGTTTGAACTAAAAAAAAAAATTATAAATATATCTTCACAACACATCCATTTTCACCACTTTCATCTCTTCCACACTCTTTTACCTCTCAATCTCTATATTTTTTAAAGTCATGGATCGAAACACCGGCAAACAACCCGCCGCAAGTCGAAAACGCGGCAAACAACCGGCTTCTCAATCAAACCCTTCTTACCGCCCACCGCAAAATTTTACGGATAACTCGGCACCATACGTGCCACACTTTTCACCCCCCAATCCACAATATTACCAACCATCACCACCCAATCCACAATATTAGCAACCATCCCCACCCAATCAACACTATTACCAACCATCCCCACCCAATCCACAATATTACCAACCATCCCCACCCAATCCACAATATTACCAACCATCCCCACCCAATCCGCAATATTCCCAACAATCCCCACCCAATCCGCAATATTCCTCGCGAGAATTTCACGACGGTTTCGAACCATTTGCTTATCGGGACCCCGCATCTAGAGACGAGGACGACGTGGAGACGGTACCCGAAACTCAACCCGTCGATTCCGACGATTCCGAGGAGGAGACGATTCCGGTAAACACCGCGGCAACCGGGTCTACACGAAAGGGTCCAATGAAACCGAAAATGTGGACCTCCATGGAAGAAAAGGCTTTGGCGGAAGCCTGGATCGATATTTCCGAAGATCCAACTACCGGAAATAATAAAAAACGTTCAAATTTTTTGGGACGAATCCTCGAAAATTTTCATAACCGAGTTGGTGGAACTAGCCGCACCACCCACCAACTTAATTCAAAATGGAAAGACATGAACCGCAATTGTACAAAATTTGGCGGCATGTTTAACAACAATACGATGCAGCGACGGAGCGGGGAAAACGATTACGACGTTTTCACCAACACCCAAGAACAATACAAGGCCCTCAATAAAGGTAAGCCGTTTCCACACCAATCGGCTTGGGAGGTGCTTCGACGTCATCCAAAGTGGAACCCCGTTCCACAAATGGATGATTTTGTTGAGCCGCAAAGGAAGCGGTCCAAAACTTCCGAATCTAACACGATCGGAACACCGCCTTCTGATGCGGCATTTTTAGGTCTTGACATTGACGAAGATGACGAGGGCGACGCGGATCTTGAGCAGCTTGAACGACCACGCCGCAAGGGGAAAAAACCAACATCAACATCAGTCGACCCAGAGATGCAATCAAAATTCGAAAGGATTTCATCATGTCACGAGCAAGATCTTGAAGATAAAAGACGTCACCGAGCACGACTTGAAGAATTAAAAAAATCAAAACAAGAAAAAGAATTGGAGTTGAAAGAGAAAAGATATAATGCGTACATTGCGGCACTGAATCAAAAACAACACGATCGTGACTTGGAATTTTTCCTTCGGCCACACGACCATCTACAAGGTGCTGCTTTGGAAACCGCCTTGGCCCACAAAAAAAGCGTTGCGGAGCGTTGGGGATGGCGACTATAGTTTCGTAATTTTTTAGTTATGTAATTTTTTTAGATTATGTACTTTTTTTAATTTTTAGTTTCGTAAGTTTTTATTTTTTAGTTTCGTAATTTTATTATGTAATAGTTTTTAAATATTTATGAAATTAATTATTTTATATTTAATAATTGTTTTCTTAATTAAAATGTTAAAAAAATTAAGAAAGATGTAAAGATTAAGAAATGTGGGTATTTCCTAGTTAGAAAGGTGGGGAAAGGTGGAGAGAGAAAAACTGATGTGGCGCTGACGTGTACAGAAAGGTGAGTTTGGGAAAGGTGGGTACTCTCCACACTCTAAGGGTGAAAGAGTGGGTGTCTTTTTCACTTTCCATCTTTTTTAACAAATCAGAGTTACGTCGGCTTTTCTAGAGAGAGAGAGAGAGAGAGAGAGAGAGAGAGAGAGAGAGAGAGAGAGAGAGAGAGAGAGAGGAACCTGGGGACTGATGGGGGGGGGGGGGGGGGGGGGGGGTTGGTCGGGGTTAGGGAAGTTGGGATAGTGTTCCTTGCAGGGTGTAGCATATGTGGCAACCCTGATGGTGTTCGGGATGAGTATTCGTTTGCATTAAAAACTTTCAAAAAGTTTTTACCAAACATATCTTAAATATAAAAGTCTAAATGTATCAACAATTCGATTTTAGGTTAGCATTAGGAGGCTAGTTAAACATGAACCAACCTAAATTTTTATTTGTCGACCCGTTTTGAGTTAATTTTGTATAAATTTTGTTTTATGTTGGGTTGTGTTATCTAATCCTAATGGTAAAATCGACGGCCTTTTAACTTTTCTTAGAGAACATTTAGAACATTCTTTGTCATCATCAAAATATACATGTACTTTTATAAATTGTTCTTGTGCCTGTGTAGGGATTTAAGATTTTGTTGGGACTTGGGGAGAAACAAAAAAAATCAACTTTATCCAAATTATGTGGCATAAAATGTCTTTCTGAAATATGAATAAAGGGGCATTTGGACATTTCTTCTAAAGTGATTATTATGATAAATAAAAAAGAAAATGATAATTAGATTACTTTTAATCACAATAATTATTTTAAATAATTTCATATTTATCTTTAAAATTGAATTTCTTAAAACAAGTCCATCATATAGTTCTCATTTCATAAGATTTAAAAGTTCAAATTACAAGCAATAAAACAATTCAGATTAAAACTTTTGTAAATAAACTAAAATCATTATTTTGTAACCAAGCTACATGTAACAACCATGATTTATAATTTACAATACAATTAAGATCAAGAATTTATATATAAATGTTAAAGTACCCCGTTAACGACTAGGTAATATCATTCATTAACGACTTAACGAATCTTTATGTCTAAACTAGATAGAAATTTAAAACCATACTTAAATAATAAAAGATTATGAAACCACAAAAAAGTTCGATAATATATCGACGTGGGAACCAAATACAAAAGCTCAATAGCAACTCAAGAATCAGTACAAAAAATAAAGAAAACCGATCAGGATATAACCGGTTTCGATTTTGTTTTCAATTTTAGAAGGTGAATTAGAAAATCATAATATTAAATGGGTAACAATCCTTGACAAAGACGAAAGAATATATTGTATACGAAATTAGGTCAAACTATATATGAAATACGACTCCATTGTCGCCAATCTAAGAACACCAACTTATTCACCAAACACTACTCTCTCTCTCTCTCTCTCTCTCTCTCTCTCTCTCTCTCTCTCTCTCTCTCTCTCTCTCTCTCTCTCTCTCTCTCTCTCCGCGATTCATATTTGAGAGAGAGAACAAGAAATGAATGAATAAATTAGGCGTCTGACTTTCCTTCTCATCAAAGAACTCACCTGGTAATATCCTCCATTAACGACTCTTTATTTTCTTTAATTAATCCCCTTGTTTTTTTAATCTCAATAATAATAACCCTATTCATGATTCCTACTTCTTCAAAGTCTTCATCACTAAAATGGGTTCTTTGTATCCCTAAAAAGATTCAATTTTTAGCGATTTTGTTATTGTTTCAGTATAATACCCATTTCCCCTGTTCTTTTTTAATTAAAAAACCCAGTTTAAATATGTATATTTCTTCATGGTGTTCATCACCTAATTGGGTCTTTAATATTTCTAAAAAAAGATTCGAATTGACCATTTGCCATCATCGGTTTTAGTGCAAAACCCTTTTGTTCAACGAGGATATTCTTAGCTTAAAGATACAGCCATTGTCATATCTTAATGTTTAATTTTGCTAATTATTGGTTGATAATCATCTTGTTGTAGAAAAGAAGCAAGTTTTGAGGGTTTATTGTAATATCGGAGGTGAGTTCAATGGATAGAAGTTTATTGGATAAAAATGGAGATGTGTTATTCCCAAATTCAGGGATAGGGTTTCTTTGGTGTTCAAAAGATGATAACTTTTCCCAATCTGCAAGTTTTTTTGCAAGCGTTGGGCAGATGGGTAGGGGGGGTTTTGGAAGTGTAAACCCTAATTCTCCAAACTCAACAAACTCAAATGATAATGAAGGTGTCAAACTTCCCTGTGTTTCGACACCCGAGTCAAGTTTTATGGCTGTCAGGTTACCGAAAATGGAGGCGACCGAAGACTGGGAGGAGAAAGGGGGTTTTTCGAAGAAGAAAAGCGGGTTGAAATTGAAGATCAAGATTGGGAATCCTTCGTTAAGGAGGTTAATTAGTGGGGCAATTGCAGGAGCAGTTTCAAGAACTTCTGTTGCTCCATTAGAGACAATTAGGACTCATTTGATGGTAGGGAGTTGTGGCCATTCTACTAGTGAAGTTTTTCAAGATATTATGCAGACTGAAGGTTGGACTGGCCTTTTCAGGGGTAATCTGGTCAATGTCATTCGTGTTGCACCGAGCAAAGCTATTGAGGTATATCGTTTTTTGTATGTTTACTACAAAATCGATCGCATTTGCTTCTTTAACTTGATCTTTGTGATAAATTTTATATCAATGGTATTTGAGGTTCAAATAATCTGTTTGATAGGTTTACATGCTACATTTTTATCTTATTGTGAAGTCATGTGTGTTGGATAATATGATAGTGTTAGGGGGCGTTTGGTTCGCGGTTTTCCTGGATTCATTGGGATTTGCAATTAAAATCCTGTGTTTGGTACGCAAATTTCAGCAATGATCTTAAATCCCTCCCTTTTTTGTTATTTTAAAATCCCAGCCTCCCCCCTAGAATTTAAAATCCCAGCCTTCCCCTTAGGATTTTAAATCTCTTATACCTTGCATTTTTCAGATTAGCAAATTTTTTCTATAAGATAATGCAAATTCTTTGACAAAACCCTGGCAAATGCAAATACTGCATAATGCAAATCCTTTGACAAAATGCAAATCCCAGAGAAAAAAATCTGTGAACCAAACGCCTCCTTAGGTTATTTTATGGACTTAATAAAGTTTTAGACGGACCCAAGCTCTTTAAGGGGTGTTTGGTAGAGAGAATCGAAGAGAAACATAATAACGTCAAAATCAATGGTCTTTTTAGACCATGACATTTGAAAATACAATGACCATAGAATTGTTGTAATATTTTTTTTTGCTTATTTATAGCTTATACTTAATTCTCCACAAAACAAAAGAATTGGCTAGAGATTAAAGAGAATTGAAGTTTAGCCAATGTATTGATTCAGTTGTCCCAGCAATGGTAGCCTTGTGGTTGGGGACAGGGAATCTATAATGGAGGTTCAGGGTTCAAACCTTGCAGAGTCCTTTAACCATGTGTTACGCGATTTACCTCCTCCACATTGGCCGTGGGACCGGTTGGTAGGGCCCCTAGAGGGGGGTTACCCTTTTTTTGATTCAACTTGGCAATCCATAGAGTATTTATATAAACGATGCAAGTCTCCTAACTAATAATTTGTTTTATTTTTTTTCGATTCTCTCTGCCAAACGCTTTCTTTAGTGATCTTTTGTAACCCTTTGTATCCTATTTGTAGTGATCATTAATACAGTCATCCCTTACGAGTTCTCGTTATTTTACAATATGCGATCTTTTGCAGTTATTTGCTTATGATACCGTCAAGAAAAGCTTGGCTCCTAAACCTGGAGATAAGCCTAAACCACGAATACCCGAGTCACTAATTGCAGGGGCCGTTGCCGGAATTAGCTCCACCATCTGCACATACCCTCTAGAATTACTCAAAACCCGACTCACTGTCCAGGTAAACAATTGATCCTTGTTACTTACGAATCAAACAACATTCGGTCCTTATTCTCAAGGTCCTGTTTACTTCAGAGGGGCGTGTACAACAATCTTGTAGACGCGTTCTTAAAGATTGTTAAAGAAGAGGGACCTGCTGAACTCTACCGAGGCCTCACACCAAGTCTAATTGGTGTAGTCCCGTATGCTGCTACAAACTATTTTGCTTACGATACTTTGCGCAAAACGTACAAGAAAATCTTGAAACGAGATGAGATCGGGAACATAGCAACTCTGTTTATCGGATCAGCAGCTGGTGCGATTTCGAGTAGTGCGACGTTTCCGCTTGAAGTGGCGAGGAAACATATGCAGGCAGGGGCAGTGAACGGGAGAGTCTACGACAACATGCTTCATGCACTTTTAAGCATCCTGGAGAAGGAAGGCGTTGGAGGTTTGTATCGTGGTTTGGGACCAAGTTGCATCAAAATTGTTCCAGCTGCCGGGATTTCGTTCATGTGCTACGAGGCGTGCAAGAAAATTCTAGTGGAGAAAGACGACGACGAGCCGTAAGAACGAAAGCCCTGAAGGCGAATTCGAGGTTTGGTTGGTTTTGTTTTCTAAATGACAAATAAAGATTCAAAATGTTCGGTTTTTTTTGGGGATTTTTTCGTTCAGGTGAGACTGTGTTTATCGGCAAAGAAAGTTTTACAGATGAATTGATCAAGAAACTCAAATGATCAGGATACTTGATGTTAGATTAGAAATGATAGTTTTGCACTTTGAGTTAGTTTTTATTTGGAGAACATCATAATTGTAATCTATTTTGGGTTACATTTTAAAAATGATTATCAGGGTGCGTATAGAGCTAGGTGCTCTTTGTTTTTTAAGAGGTTGATGTCTGCGGTCTGCGGACTTAGTCGTAGAATTCTGCGGTTAGAAGAGATGACCTAAAGGTTTGCAGACGCGGGAAGACGGAAAAAAAAAACAAACAAACGCTTAGTAAAACTAAAAATATGATGATTTTTAAGAAAACACATTTTAGAAATTAGAATGTGTTTAAATGTGTCTTAAATAGTTTTTGCCTTCTCATTTTTTCACTGTCTTTTAACACATTTTAGAGATGAGATTGAGTGATTATATTGAAAACAAAAAACGAAAACTATAAAAGGATTTAAACATTATGCCGAAAAGTCGAAAACTGAAAATCTAACAAAAAAAAACAACAGTTTTGAACTAATTTTCTGAAAACTTTTATTTTTAACAAAAGATTTCGTCAAAAAACAGGTCAATCAAACGTCTCCAAACTTTTCATATTTTAAAAACAAAATATTGTAATCATTGAAATCACTTTTCTGATGAACTTAAAAGGCAAGGCGTCGATCACCCTATTGTTGAGAATTTTTTTTAAATAATTTAACAAATATTTATCTTTATATATTAATAAAAGAAATTTTTGTCCTTGTATGTTGCTTACATGTTTGACTAAAATTTCTGTTTCCTTTATTATTATTATATTATTTTCATATTTGCATTTTACTAACTTTTTTACATTAATATAAAAATCCATTTGAAATAATTCGTATATAGAAAACAATTTAGTAATTTAAAAATATTTCAATACATATTTTATATTTATTTATTTTACCATATTTACAATATGTAAAATTTAATTTATTTGAATACATATATTTTTATAGGGTCATTTTTAAGTTTCCGTCTAAAACCCTAAAATTTATCAGCTCGGCTCTGTAAGAAAGCATAGCTCTCAAGTTGAGAAGGTTGTATCTCAATATCTTAGTTTTGGAAAGTTAGTTGCTACTTATCGCTTGACCTCTTCACACACACAAGACACTTCTTTGTTGAGAGAGAGCAACAGAAGGAGATGGAGTGCACAGAATTGAGAGTATATTTTGGGAATTAAGATTTATAAAGATAAATATAAAATGATTATGAAACTTAGCCAACAGACATATAAATATCAGAAGAACCTTGGGGACAAACTAAGATTCTATTTTTGGTTTATGGAGTGCGGAAGAAGAGCTATGTGTACCTGGTTACTAGGGGTGTTCAAACAAAACCGAAAAACCGAGCCCAACCGTTTGATCCGAAACCGAAACATCACGGGGCGGTTTAGGTTTAAATTTTTAGAAAACTGTGGATAGCCCAACCGATTATATATATACAAGTTAGTAGCTTCTATTTATAATTTCATTTAGACATTCTAATACATTAAATACTAGAATTTCAAATGATTTTTTATTTTAATTGTTTTATTAAATAAACTTAGTGTAACTTTTAAGATTTTTAATCAAATAGTTTACTATGACTTTGAACTTAAAAAGAATTTGTGCTTAAAAAAGATATACTTCTGTAATTTTATTTGATTTTAAGCATATAACGGGTAACCATGCACCAAACCGGCTTCTAACGGATAACCGAAACCGAAAACATAGTTCACATGTTAACTACTAACCGAACCGAACCGTGCACACCCCTACTGGTTACACAGATGTAAGTTTCCAAACTGATAAAGATAACCTAAATCACAATCAGACTATGTATTCATATTGAACGACAGTGCTATTGGCTGGGAGAGTACTAAAAGAAAGATACCGTGGCAGACTCAACTACAGAAGGAGAATACATTGTCGCATCAAATGCAGTAAAGGAATGAGTATCGGTGAAGAACTTCATCTTGGACTTACGAGTTGTCACGAGTATCTCGAGGCCGATTAAAGTCTTCTGTGATAACATTCTAGGACCAAATGCATATCGAAGAAATATCATGGCCTTCCTGAGATCAACAAAAGAACCTTTGACTAAAATACTATCACAAGCCAATCATAAATGTAATACCAAAAAATTCTATGGGATTACTTGTATTAGACTAATGGTTTGGGTCACGTAATTTCTATTATAAAGTAGCATTGAGTATGAAATTTTATGAAACATTATGAGTGATTAATTTATTTTTCATAACTTCACATAATATTGATTAATTTTGCATGATTTATATATCTTACAATGAATTATTTTCATCCTAAAGTTTTCCATAACTACTTACTGTCGTGTGAACCATAATAAGGCTAAAGTTGTCGTGAAAGATTAGTTGATGCCTATAGAGTTAGCCATGTTAAAGTGTTGAAACCAAAAATTCATGAATGACTGTTGTGAGCAATCATTGAATGACTCACATTAAGATTGTTTCATGGAGCTTTATCGTAAGCCATCTTAACAAGGATTGTCCTCAGCACCTGAGACACTTAAAAATATCGAGCGTAGCAAACATTGTCTACATGGCTTAGCCTAACGTTGTTTCGTAACTATGCAATCATAAGGATTAGAGGTCAGATTTAGTGGGAGACACGACTTAGGAGTGAAATTAGTCAATATGGGATTTGCACTTTTCAAATAATAGAGATATTTTTGGGCCCCTCAATGATTGAAATTTATATAAATGCATGGCCAAGCTTGGACTAGTTATAATGTGTTCTAACGGAATTTCTAGAAGATCAGTCTAAATCAGAAAGTCGGGAAATATAACCTGAGTGTAGGCTAGAGCAAAAACCTCGTTTTACCTGAATCGAACCGGACCGTTTTATTTTTGGGCCAGTTCTCGATTCTTATAATTTCTATAATTCGGTTTCATTGGGTTTTTTTTCTTTGTATAAGTCGAAAAATAACCAGAACCAACCCAAACCGGGCTGTTTTATTTTCAGACTGGTTCTCAATATTTTGAGCATTTTCCGTTTTTCAGGTAATTTCGATTCAGGCTGGTTTCAAAATCAAGCTCATCCCTATCGGAGTGTGGTGTAAATGTACGTGTAATTGATGTTCTCTATGCCCCACTCTTGATTGAGATGTCATGTTGCGAAAGGACTATGTCTTGTATTCTTTGTAACTAGCTAGTAGTTTTACGTGAGAATATGGCTCAACATATAAAAGCACTTATGATCTGATTAAGCTAATTAAGTGTCCGATAGGGATCTCCTTAATTAGGCCAATGAATCTTAATAACCGGCTTGCATAAGTGTTATAGAGTATGTGTATAATCATCAATTGATTGATATTCACGTCCAGTGTGACGAGTCAATACAAGGTCATACATGTGTGCACCAAATAGAACAGCTAGATGATCACTTGATGATCTTGTAAGCCGACTTGTTAATAGAGGGACTTATTGTAATCCCTATTTGATATTACAATGATTAATTTTTATATGATAATAGTTAACGATCCAAATTAATTATAAGTAAATAATTAATAAAAAATGCATATTTATTTAAGGATTATTATTAGATGATAGTTATCTTACAAATATTTAAGGGATAACGTTCAACCGATTGCCCTCTTTCTCATTCTCGACTGAACCCACATGCACACACGTATGTGTTTTGCATGATCTAGTCGTGTATTTGACTTGGTGAAGCACCGGTGTATCCCCTGAAGTAATTTAAGCAGTAATCCATGCATGTTCTTCATCGTTGAGGTATTATTTTAACATATATAGTTTTATGATAATGTTGTTTGTGTTCATGGCCAATGTTTTTGTGTTCCACTGCGATTAAATACTTGTTTTTGTTCAATAAAACCTTTAAGAAACAAATGATAATTTTCCCATGCACCCCGTTCAATTCGTTATTAAGAAATTGAATGTAGTGACGTAGATTTTCGTACATAGATGTGAGATGTGCACAAATATCCAAATCCAAAATGGTAATCCAAAAATCCCATCCGAAATTATTCGCAACTTCGGTTTTAGATAGTGAAATTTCAAATTTTTGAATAATTGGATATCCGAAACTCCAAAACTTCTGTTTAACATTTTTTATGTATACTGCCATATTGGTATTGATTATTTTTAGATAACAATGAGCATTAATTATATTTTAATGTATACTTTCAAGCAGGGGTGTGCAAAAAAACTAAAATCCAAACCGAAACCGAAAAACCTAACCGTTTGAATTTTGGACTGGTCTGGACTCTCGATTTTCAAAACCGAAAGTTTCGGTTTGGTTATGTTTGAACCTTTAAAAAAACGAATAAAATCCAAACCGAACCGATTTTATATATACTATATTATAAAATTTAGATTTATTAAATACCTACTACTTTAATTATTAAATTAGGTTGTTTAAATTTTTAAAATTTTATTAAATACCTACCGTTCTAATTACTAACTGGTAGAATGAGAACTGGGAAAGTGGGAAACTCAAGCGACGCATCTGTGGATTTTTAAATTTATGATTTGAATTGTTGAAATTGGATATTTGGATGTTTGAAGTTTAAGGTTTTTTTTTTTTTTGGTCTTTTTTATGTTTGATTAAATGATTATTGTATTGGATGTTGTTAAAAATTTTATATTTTTTCTTCACAAATCAAAAAATGGGGTTTCGGACAAAAAAAAAAAAAACAAAATCCAAAAAAATCGGAAAAAACCGAAATCCAAACCGAAACCGAAAGAAAAACCGAAAAAACCAAACCGTTTAAAACCAAACCGTTTGGACTGTTAATTTTAAAAACCGATATTTTGTTTTGGATTTCGGTTTTTGCCATAAACCGATCCAAACCGCTCCATGCTCACCCCTACTTTCAAGTTTAATTATTTTTTTGAACGACAAACTAATATACTCCTATACCTAAACTTACCTCTTTGCCCCAAATGGGACTTCAGAATTTACTTTCACCACCTAATTTAAATTTGCTTCCGATCGAAGTCGAAGTCGTGGTATACGACCCCTTATACAATTATACCAGATGGGCTAAACCCAACGGGTTTCAAGTTTAATATGATATTATGCATTTATGAACTATTATTATTAGTATTTGAGTAAATTACAGAAATGGTCCCTGTGGTTTGTTCAAAATTATGGAAACGGTCCCTCAACTTTCAAAGTTGCAGTGGCGGTCCCTCAAACCAATTTTTAGTTGCAGAATTGGTCCCTCTGTTTCTAAATTTTTTAAAAATGATGATTTTGCCCTTCTTTCAATTACAAGTTTGGTAATTTCAATTTTGGTCCTTTCTTAATTTTTCATTTTTAGTTTTAAATTTGAAATAATAATTTAATAAATTATGATTTGATTCATTATTAATCATAATAATAATAATAATAATAATAATATTATTATTATTATTATTATTATTATTATTATTATTGTTATTATGATTAATATTATTATTGATTGTACCTATTTATTTTGTAAAATAAATTTGTATTTCTTTACTAAAAAATATTTTTATTTATATACTTAATTAGTTAACTTATGCATCTTTTTATGTATTCAGTTTATTTATTAAAATTTTATTTATTTATATTTTATTCATTAAACTATTGTATAATTTTATTATTTATACTTTCCATCAACCTATTTCATTACTTTTAATAAATTTGAATTTGTGTAAATTTTGATTTAAATTACTAATTCATTACGTTTTGATTTAAGTTTGCTAATTAGTATTTTTGATTTAAATATTTTGTTACGCTAATAAGTTTTTATTTCAATTTATTATTTTATTTGTTTGGATTTAAATATTTTGTTATGTCAGTACATTTCGATTTCAATTTATTATTTTATTTGTTTTGATTTAAAATTTTGCTACGTTAATACTTAAGTGAAAATTAAAATATTTAAGTGAAAACGAATAAAACATATTAATGTATAAACAAAACTTGTAAATCAAAAAGCTTAAACACTATATTGAAATCAAAGCGTATAGGCATAACAAAATATTAAAATTAAAATAATAAAATAATTTATTTAAATCAAAACGTATCAACGTAACACAATATATTATTTTAAATAAAATAAACTAAAAGATAAATAGTATTCATTATTTCTAATATCTATAAAGATTAGTAAATATAAAATATAAATACAATATATTATTTTTACATCTTTAAATATTAATAAATAGATAAGATTTAAATCTACATTCAAATTATATCTTATATGTACTTTATCTATAAATCTAATTAAAAAAAATATTATTTGTTTATTTATGAAATGATTTGTAAAATTATTTATTTTTAATATATATTAGTAATTTAAGGTATTTTTTTAAAACCAAACAAATAAATAATAAATTTAAATAAAAACATATTAGCGTAACAAAATATTTGTAAACTTAAATCAAAACGTAATGAATTAGTAAATTTAAATCAAAATTTACATATCAAAATTTATCAACGTAATGAAATAGTTTGATGAAAAAGTATAAATGATAAAATTATACAAATAGTTTAACCAATTAAAGATAAATAAATAAAACTTTAATAAATATATTGAATACATAAAAAGATGCATAACTTGACTAATTAAGTATATAAATAAAAATAATTATTACTAAATAAATATAGATTTATTTTACACAATAAATAGATATAAATGATGATAATAATGATAATGATAATGATAATAATAATAATAATTATAATGAGAATAATAATAATAATATAATTAATAATGAATCAAAATCATAAATTATTAAATTATTATTTCAAATTTAAAACTAAAAATGAAAAATTAAGAAAAGTGACCAAAATTGAAATTACCAAACTTGTAATTAAAAGAATGGCAAAATCGTCATTATTAAAAAATTTAGAAACAGGAGGACCAATTCTGCAAGTAAAAAATGGTTCGAGGGACCGTCAATGCAAGTTTGAAAGTTGAGGGACCGTTTCCATAATTTTGAATAAACCACAGGGACCATTTCTGTAATTCACTCTTAGTATTTTAGTATTTTAATAGTCACTTGATTACCTATTAACTCATAGACAAGCCTGACACTTGATTACCACCAATGCGGCTTAGCCATGAGCCTATGACACTAGCTGCATAATGATTGAAAATGTTTAATGACATTTGGATTTGCAACAGAAAATATTTTATTATTTTATGTTTTTAAATATTTTTTGTATTTTAAGTGTATATACCGCGCAACGAAGGTGTCGATGTGATTTGTACACAATAAAATTTTTTCATACACAATAATATCATTATAAAATGTACAGTATTACTCTTAAAATAACACAAATATAAATGAGTGTTTTGATTAAAAAAAATTTGTATGTTCACTTGTTTATAAAATCATATATTCACTTGTTTACTTTTTAAACATATATTTATTCAATGACGTTTTTACATTTTATCAATCTATGTAATAAAATAAGTTTTAGCACAAGTTATGCAATAATGTTTGAATTTCTTATCATAAAATAGAAAAACATTTTCTCTCTCTCTTACCAACTTATGCAACGAAATTAATTTTAACACGATTTATGTAATAATATTTGAATTTGTTATCAAAATGTACAAAATTTAATCTGCTTAATATATTAATTTATTGTACATCACTTAAAATCCCAAATGACAAACCACGTGTAAAAAAATTGATGTCACCATCTTTGTTAATGTAGTACGGGTTGAATGAAAAACCTTAAATAATTTCAATACGATACTTTTTTCTATTGGTTTATTATAAATTTTTGTACCCAAGTTAAAAAGTAATTACTCGTTTCAGGTTAAAATCAAATGTTTAACAAGGATTACCATTAGATGATTAATGATAAACAAGAGATTCATCATTTAACGTTTAATATAAATGATTAATTTTCACTGTGTAAATTTGATCATCGTTAACCAGAAACGGTTAATATTCACCCATGATTGGATGATTGTTGAACATGTGGCAATGTTTTAATGTATAGATCAATTAGTTTTATATTAATTGTTATCCAAGGTTATCACCAAATTCTTGACAATGAGCTCTATTAAAATCATGCAATCTTTTAGTCATAGCAGATAACAAAATGTTAAAGTTAAAAATGGAATGACAAATTTTAAGTTCCACCCACTATTGTTCCTGGTCAGAATAAAACAAAGATTACTATTACAAATTTTACGTCAAACATTATTATATAAATTCTATTAAACATGTCTTCATTGCATTATTTGGTATAAAATAAAAAACATTATTTCATTTTTTTGATAAGTTTAAATGTAATGCATATATTGTATTAAAAGTGATTTTGTTGATAAAAACACCACTGCATAAATAAGTTAACCCATTATTTATAAGTTATCTTCATTATAAAAAAAATTGAACCTAAAGCTTCCATTACCATTTTTATGAAAAACACTTTTATATCAAGAATAATAACAAATCCAAACTCCAAATTACTAATTACCTTACCATATTAACAACTATGAACATTAAAATGCATATGATAAAATAGATTGAATTAAATATAAGACTTACCAACTAAAAATATAACCAAAAGAAACCATCCTTCCATAATATGATTTAATTCCATACAAATATCAAAAGTTACTTGTATAATTCATTTATATGATTATATATAGTCAGTCTGTCTGTCTGTCTATACCAACCACATTTCATTCTTGTCACCAAAAATCTATATTTTAACCATTTCATTACTACTTTTTCTGTTCCTTTAGCCCTATTCCCAGCCACCTGCATCAATGGATTCATACCCATGACCACCGCCGTCGCCGTCACCGCCACCATGCCAACCACCAGAATAGTCCTGTGGCGGCGGAGGATAGTACTCAGAACCACCACCATAAGCCTCCCCACCACCATAAGCCTCCCCATAATCAGGTGTTGCGTACGAGTTGCTGTTTGAGCTGCGTCTAAAATCCCGACCACCAAACTTATGACCACGTCCACGCCCACTTCCAATCGACTCTTCAGCGTACTCAGCAAGCCAATTCGGGGCTTCTTGATGAGCTTCACTCATCACCTCAGAAAGAGCTTTGGCAATGCCCGAGTTCTTGCTGTTAAAAAACGCCGTTGCTAATCCAGATTTACCAGCACGGCCAGTCCTCCCGATCCTATGAACGTAGCTGTCGATGTCACGAGGCAAATCATAGTTAATTACGTGAGCAACTCGAGGAATGTCGAGTCCTCTTGCTGCGACATCTGTAGCTACTAAGATTGGCTTAATGCCAGTTTTGAACAACTTCAACGCACGATCCCTTTCCTAAAATAAGTCAGCATACACAATCGAGTTACGTTAATGTTTTTCTACATTTGTAAGATCACAATCAAAGAGCGAAAACGAAGAACTGAACTTACATACTGAACCTTATCCCCATGAATTGCTGTTGCAGAAAAACCACTCCTGCATAGCTGATTTTCTAACGAATCGGCACCTCGCTTGGTTTCCACAAAGATTAGAGTCAGCGCATCCTGAACAAAACGATAGAAACAAATAAGAATTAAACAAAACTGATTTAAGAATTAAACACGATACGAAAGACAACCTTTCCAAGGTTTCCGTTAGCCTCCTGATCGTAAAGAAGATTTCTCAAGTAATCCCATTTCTTCATATCCTCAACTAAGACAACTTTTTGGAGAATTAGATCGGTACTCGACCCAACTCTTCCAACCGATAGAAATATATAGTTTTCAAGAAAATCCGACGAAAGCCTCTGCAATATGATCACAACAAATTTAGAATCTTTTATTGCTCAAACTATTCATGCATACATAAAATTCGACAAACGATTAACCAAACTAACTTGAATCTCCGACGGAAAAGTCGCACTGAAAAGCATAGTCTGTCGTCGACCAGGTGGAGGCATGTCCATCTGCTGAACGATCTTACGGATTTGGGGTTCAAACCCCATATCCAACATTCGATCGGCTTCGTCTAATGCAAGAAACTTAATCTTTCTGAGTGAAACTCTTGATCTTTCGATCATGTCCATCAACCGACCAGGAGTAGCTACTAAAATGTCTACACCTCTTTCGAAACTTCGCAACTACATAACCATAATCACAGCACACCAAGTAATGCAAAATCAAGAAATAAACCAAAATAAGATTCCAGAAAACCCTGATCACAAATGCAAAATGATGAATGTTCTTGATGATAAAACAGTATTTAGACCTGATGGTGAATCGAAGCCCCTCCATAAGCAACACAAACTTTCACACCAGTTTGATAGCAGAACTTCTTAGCTTCTTCGTAAATCTAACAATAATTATTTAAAAAATGAACATAGATTAAACTTTAAGAACCGAATAAATTATGAGCATAAAAAGCACACTAAACCCTTTTAGAACCCTAGAAATCGTAAGAAAACTATGGTAGCAAAAATGTAGCATGTTATGAGCAATATTTTACAGTAAAATATGCATAAAAAACGGGACTATAATCAAATAAGTTATCAATTATTAGGCAAATGAAAATTTTCACCTGGCAGCAAAGCTCTCTAGTCGGAGATAAAATAAGAGCAAGAGGAGACGCCATCGTCTCCCTCCTTCCATACCCCACCGGTGATTGTGATTTCAAAACACCACTGATGATCGGAAAACAAAACGCCGCCGTTTTCCCAGACCCCGTCTGTGCACATGCCATCAAATCTCGTCCAGCCAAAGCTACTGGAATCGCATGACGTTGGATCGGCGTCGGCTTCACGTACTTGCACCGATTTTTGATGTTATCATTCAACGCCTCGCCTAAATCAATCTCGGCAAAACTATTGACAGGTTTGGGTACATCCGACCCGGTAACCTCCACTGGAATGTCTTCATACGCATCAAAATTAATCCCCGTATTCGTGTTTGCTACTTCAACAACTTCAAGTTGATTAAACTTTTCCGAAAGAGTATCGTACGGGTTATGAGTTTGAGCATTTCTGGAAGGGTCACAAAACTCTCCGTCGACAACGTAGCTTCCGTTTCCCCGTACAAAACCACGACCACCGCTTCTACCACCGCGGCCACGGCCTCGACCTGGAGTTTGCCGTTGAGGTTGATAGCCAAATGGTTTATCGGGTTCATCTGCAGTGTAGCTCCTTCGTTGAGGTGGAATGTAGTTCGGTCGACTCGATTGTCGACCGGGTTTTGAAGCCATCTCGGCGTAAGAATCTGCGAAGAAGGAACGAGACATGATTTCTTAAAAGTTGCAGAGACTTAAAAGGAAAGTATTAAAGGGTAGAAGCTTGCTATAAAGGTGTGTGAAATGAGGTGATAAATAGGGGAAGAAGATCAACAGATGGAAGAAGAAAGGTCGTTTAGTGCTATGAAAATGGTGAAGAATCAAAAGAGGGTTTTGGTAGTTTTCATGGCTGGAAAAGAAAAAAGAAACCCTATTCTCTGAATATTGAGGAGGAGATGATGGGTTGTTTTTTCATGGCGGAGAGTGAGAGCTCCGGTGAAGATGGAAGTTAAAAAGGGGGAGGAGGGGGAGAGAGGGTATGGGGAGAGGGGTGGGGTGGCAAGGTGATACGCTCCTTTTTGGAGCGTGAATTTCAATCGCCTGCAGTTGCAAAATATCTTATGGATGTATGTTTACATTTATTTTCATTAAATATTCTTTTCCTTAATCAATACAATGAATAATTGGAATTATTACTCAAATACATAAAATTACAACCAATTTGTTAAATTTTACCCAAAGTTAAGTCACCAACCAAAATACTCAATTTTTTCGTTATTATATTTACGTTACACCCAATATTTATAAGGATTGCAACCGGACGGGTTCGAGATGATAATTGATCATCTCGTCCCTGCTTAAAATAACCACAGGGTCTTAACGGAAATTTTCATCGGATAACCCGAAAAAATCATGAGGGTTTAGGAAAATCACTTATAACGAACGTTTAATTAAACAGTAAAATTCATTTTAATATCATTGTTAAACCTAAACGAATAAAATTTATAGTGATTCGACCCAAAAACGTGTACAAAAATGAATAAAAACAAAAACAAAACAATTATACATTTGACTAACAATTATACATACGTGTACAAATAAACTTATTATTATATGACATAAATATAAAAATACGATACATATATAATCTAAAATATAAAATAAAATACTTATTATTATGAAAAAGGAAGCAGGTATTTAATCGGTGTTTTAATCGGGTTATTGAGACGGGTATCCTATGGGTATTTAATCGGTGTTTTTATTGGGTTATTGGGATGAGTATCCTAAATCTCATCTCCTTTTAAAATAATTGGGTTCGGAGAAAACTCGTCACATTTTAAGCGATTTTCGATTATTCCATCGGTTTTGATTTTTTTGTCATCTCTAACTTATAGGTTACCAAATGTAAAAACTAACGAAAAATACATTTTTTTTTTGTTACCAAACTTTTTCTTGTCCAATCCAAGAGATTTTTTGTACTTTTTATTATGGGAAAATTACTAAAATAGTTAAAAATAACACCTCATTATCAAAGTTTAGTCAAATAATATCAATCTAACCAAAATAGCCACATTTTACATTACCACATTTACGTGATCTGTACTTTTTATTAATATTTTAATGCATTAAGCTACAAAAGAAAATTGGTAACGTAAAGTAGTGGTTTTTTACGTTACCAAATTTAAATGTTGCTCATTTCCAATAAAAAGTAAGTGGCTTGTCATTTCATGGTATACACCTTTTGGTAACGTAAATTACCATTACTTTACGTTACCAAACACCTTTTATAACGTAATGCATTAAAATATTAAGAAAATGTACATATCACGTAAATGATGGTTATTAAGTAAATGTGGTAACGTAAAGTGTGGCTATTTTGGCTAGATTGATATTATTTGACTAAAACATAATAACGTTGTGATTTTTGACTATTTTTGTATTTATCCCTTTTATTATTGTTTAAATCTATATATGTCATTTCAAAATATTTTTTTATCATTATTATTATTTACATGTTTTAATATTATATTAAGGGCTAATTGCTAAAAATATAAACAACTTTGTATATTTTTAGCATTTATAGCAACATTATTTATTTTTTATCATTAATAGCATCAACTTTTACATTTTTTTATCATTTATAGCAAAACTTAAAAAAGTTATTGCTATAAATGATAAAAAGAATACAAAAGTTATTGCTATTAAGGATACAAAATATATAAGTTGATATTATTCATATGAAAATACAAAAGTTGATACTATTAGTGACAAAAAATAAATAATGTTGCTATAAATGATAAAAAATCAAAAAGTTTTTACTATTTTTAGTAATTGATCCTTATATTAATGATTAAATATATTGTATTACATTACCTCTAACATCACCAAAATTTTTAGTAACGATATTTCATTGTTTGTATTTTTGTATATTGCGTACTATTTATGTTACAAATTTTTTGGTAACAAAATTTCGATTTTGGTACTATTTTTTATATTAACATAATATACAAAAAATTGAAAAGAATGTTTATTTACAAAAAATGAAAATTTCAATCTAGGTACCAAATTTATGTTACCACATTGTGTTACAAAAGGTGAAATTTCAATACAAAAACTTTAATAACATAATATACAAAAAGTGAAATTTCATTACAAAAATTTTTGATGTTATAAGTAGTAAAATAATATACAAAAGTTGTAACAACCTAACTTTTGGACCCAGTTACAAATTCAGTATTTTGAACCGATAATGTAATAATGTTACATTATTTGAATTATAATTTAATTAAGTTATGAAATATTTAATTAAATTATATAAATATTTATATTATGTATTTATTAAAGATAATTAAATAAAAGAGATATAATATACAAAAATGAAAGTGGGTTAACTAGCAAATATAACTAGATGAAGTATATAAGCGAGAATCATATTTCAAAAACTCAGATTCTCTCTCTCTCTACTCTCTCTCTCTAAACTTTCTCTCTCTACTCTCTCTACCTTCTCTCTAAATTTTCTCTCTAATATATCGTTAGAAAGATCTCCGAGAATACTACACGAATCTACTATCTCCTGCGAGATTTCATACGAATTTGAGGTAAGAATCGATGTTTTTACGTTTTTATATATATTTCGGTTTTTCGAATTTATTAGTTTTATGAAATTTAAAGCTATTTTTATGAAGTTTAACTAGAATTTGTATAATATAATCGAACATAGGTTTGTTACGTAACATATTCGTGATTTTAGGCCTAAAAATGTGTAACAACCCACCTTTTGATCCGGTTATAATCTTTGTACTTTGAGAAAATGATGTAATTTTATTACATTAAGCATTTTGTTTGATTTCATTGAATATGAAAATATTTAATTAAATTATTTATAAATGATTATGAATTATTAAAAATGATTAGAATAAAGAGATGTAAAACACAAAAGTCTAGTGGGTTAAATACTCAAATGATAAATGAAACATATAAAAACAAAAGATAATGATCATTTATGATCATTAGTCCAAATCACTCTCTCTCTCTAATCTCTCTCTATCTCTCGGATATTTCAACAAAATTACCAAGAAATTCATCATAATTGCAATCAATTGAGGAATCAATGTACTAAAGGTTACAACATCATCAACACTTCATCAATCCACAAGGAATTTAAGGTATTAATTCTCTTAAAATTGATGTTCATATGTGTTTGGTTCGGTTTTATGAAAAACCGAAACCAAGGATTTAAATGTGAAAATTTTGGTTTGCATGTATAAAATTATGAAAGATTATGATGAATTGAAGTTAATAAATGATAAAGAAACAAAGATTTTAGTTTAGATCATTCAAAATATTAAAGAAATCGGAAATTTGGATAAAAATATGTTCTTGACAAAATGATGAGATTTTTGGATGATCTTGTTATATTTATAATGTTTTTGATCAAAATAATTATATAAAATTACTCGAATAATGTTAATACAACTAATTGGTTAGTTGCATGTTGATAAAAAGAAATTTTGGGAATTATTATGAAAAATCCGAATGTATATTACTCAAGAACACCAAGAACAAAATTCTGGAAAAAATTCTAAGTCCTTGAGTCCGAATTCGGGTGGAACCGAATGATGGGTCCAATTCGGATGCTTCCCAAAATTCGGATATCACTATTTCGGGTTTAAAGATCCGAAATTCGGTACCTATGTAGATTTTAAACCTAATTCGGATATGTTAATTTCAGATCTATTGGACCGAATCCGGATGGTCCATCTCGGTTGGATCATGATCCGAAATTGGGTGTATACAATTCGGGTGAGGCCAATTCGGGTCCCCAATTCGGAGTGGCCCGGATCCGGATGATCCGAATCCGGATCCCAATCCGGGCTGATCCGAAATTTAATGGTCAGAAATGCAATTTTTATATTTTTAAAATAAATGTCTATATAAATATATATATTGTTATATATATATATTTAGAGAACTCATGAAGAATTTAAAGGAATAAAGAATAAGAACAAACAAAATATTGATGAACTGAAAGTTATCAGAATCAGATAAAATTAAAGATTTTAATGACCAAGAGATGATGAAAATTCTATGATAATGATGATGATATTGACATAAGATTTATATGATATAATTCTGGACAGGTTCAGTTAAATATCTGAACATTGATTTAAAGACTTAAAGATTTAAAGCGGGTCAGAGACTTGATTTAACAGAGAACAGAATTGACAAAGATAAAATCCTGAGATAACTCAGGTGGCAGATTCTTATATCTGTTTGACCAAGACCCAGGCCTGTGAGTTATAGATATTCAGATTGAACATGCATAGATCCGGTTGAGATATATTGCTGCTGTTAGATTTATTGACATTCATTTATCAGCTGGATTGAGACCTGTGCACACCATGGTTGGGTGTTGCCCAGTGAATCATGATAGCTATTTGATTATCATTTCATATTGCATTTAAGACTTATTCAGACATTGCTTATGATTCATTGCTATCATGATTATTATGACTTAAGCTTCATTATTTGATCAGACATTCGATAGATTTATTCAGCTTGACTAGCCTTGATGGTCTATTGTTCTAGACCTGGCTATTTCACCAGTTCTTATGAACTTGGTAATGACCTCCGATGTTCCGCCATATTGACTTACTGGTAGCTAGCCCAGTATGTGGCTGATCCCCACGATTTAAGCGTGAGTGTGGCCTGAACATCATCCGATTCTATGATTTTATATCTCAATCATGAGGGCTGTAGCGGCAGCCAAGACATATCACGCTAAGACTAATGACTCCGCTTGACATGCATGTTAATATTGAAAATCTATAAACTCACTAAGCTTTGCTTACAGATGTTGCGTTAATATTTTACAGGAAAAGCCAAAGGAAAATCACCTGCAGGACCTAGTACTTAGGTCATTCAAGATCCAAGTTTTGAAGCTTTCTTAGACCACTACTCAACAAACTTTCTGGTACTGATTGGAAGACAGTAAACGTGGTGGTTCTGGGTAGACTTGATGTGATGTATGATGTTATGACTAGATTAGATGTTACCCTTTTATAACTTTATTTTGAAATATGTAACTTAAATCCTAATCTGTAATGTACATGTAATTTTTAATTCTGCAATTAATTACCCTATCTTAGTATGGTTGATATCGTATTGCATGATGTGGGACCTAGACTCTGAGGACTGCCCCGTAAGGGAAGGTCTTCACAAAATGTATGTTTTAAAGCTGCAGATATGAACAAACTCGAGTTGTCAAGAACAAACTCGAAAATACATAGAACAAACTCGAAATTTAATTAAATTCGAAATATATTCGAATTTAACCAATTAAATTCGAAAAGCATACTTCGAATCTAATAGATTCGAATGAAAGTTGGTGCTTGGCACGAAATTCGAAATAAATGATTCAAATTTATGTGTGTATTTCGAATTTAAATCCTTCTTTCGACTTTAACCCTTTATTTGAAGTTTATATTCGAATATATCCTACATTTGAATGTGATGTTCTAGAAAGTTAAATTGGAATTCGATTTTGACTACATGGATTTCAAATCTAATCTTAAACTTTCGAATTTATTTATACATTCGAATATAATGCTTACAAATTTATCCTTTGTTCGAATTTAATTTATAAATTCGAACCCCACTCCTTAAATTCGAATATAATGAATAAAACATTTGGACAACGCATAAAATAACGAGATAGTTAGCAAAATAGTTATATATTAATATATATATAATATACTGACCTTTTGAGAATTTATGAAACAAAGAATATTAATGAAAGATGATTAATGAATAAACACGTTATCAGAATCAGATAAAATAAAGAATTTAAAGATAAAAGAGGATGTTATTGACGTGAGATTGACATAATAATTCTGGACAGGTTCAGTGAAATTCTGAACAAAGATTTAAAAGATTTAAAGCGGGTCAAAAATTTGATTTGACAGAGAACAGATTGAGATAAAATCCTGAGATAACTCAGGTGGCAGATTTTACATCTGTTTGATAAAGACCCAACACTGTGAGTTTTAGATATTCAGATTTAACATGCTTGATTTTCGGTTGAGACATATTGTTGATTCTAGATCGATTTGACATTTATATTATCAGCTGGATTGTGACCTGTGCACACCATGGTTGGGTGTTGCCCAGTGGATCATGATAGCTATTTGATCATCATTTCTTATGTTATTGCATTTATAGTTCATTTCTGATACTGCTTTGAGACTACTGCTATCATGACCTTGACTACTTATGCTTCATCATTGAATAGACTTGTTATATTGATTCAGCTTGATTAGCCTTGATTGGTCTATTGTTCTAGACCTGGCTTTTTCACCAGTTCTATTGAACTTGGTAATGACCTCCGATGTTCCGCCACGTTGATTTACTGGTAGCTAGACCAGTATGTGGCTGATCCCCACGATTTAAGCGTGAGCGTGGCCTGAACATCATCCGACTCTATGGCTTCTATGTCTCAATCATGAGGGCTGTAGCGGCAGCCAAGACATATCACGCTAGATTGATGATCCGCTTGACATGCATGTTAATTTGAAAATCTATTTACTCACTATGCATTTCTTACGGTTGCTACTTTCCATTTTTACAGGAAAAGGCAAAGGAAAGTCACCTGCCGGACCTAGTTCTTAGGTCTTACACGTTCAAGACAGAAGTTTCATAGATCTCTACCCAGCGACCCCATTTTGGTACTAATTGGATGACGATATTATGGTGATCTGGGTAGATTTATTTTGATAATATGATGGCATGAATTAGATTAGACTTGTGCCCTTTATAAGTTTAATTTAAAAATGGTAATTCGTATTAAACTTAAATCCTAATATTTTGTACTGTAATTTAATTTTCCGCATTATAATTACTCTATCTTAGTTTGATTGATATCGTATTGCATGATGTGAGACCTAGAATAGTGAAAACTGCCCCGCAAGGGGTGGTCTTCACAAAAGTATAAAAGATGAAACTTCATTACAAAAAATCTAAACATTAAGAGGTAAAGTAATGTATACAAAGTAACAAAATACGAAATTTCGTTTTCAAAAGAATTAGTAATGTGATCTACAAAAAAAATGAAAATTTCGTTATGAAAAAATTGGCAACTAAATATACAAACAATGAAATTTCGTTACCAAAAATTTTGGTAACATAAGTGAGTGTGATACAATACTTTTCATCTTTAATATAATATTAAAAAATATAAATAATAATAACGATGAAAAATATTTTTTGAAATGATATACATAGATGTGGGTAATAAAAAAGTACAAAAAAATATTGGAAATGACAAGAAAAAAGACTTGTAACGAAAAAGTAATGTATCTTTCGTTACTTTTGATATTTTTTAACGTAACTTATTAAAGGGAAAATATAATATATATCATTGTAAACTTTCAATATTAGTATTACGCATATATCCTTTCAAACTTTCTTACTACATATATATCCTTCTAAACCTTTAAATATCATTTTAAAAAATATTAAATGTCATTTTCTAATTTATTTATTATTGAATTAAATTAGAAAATGATATTTCTTTGTTTTTCTAATTTATTTTTGTTGAGATTTAATATGGTAGTTTAGGTATTTACAATTTATTTAAATGATAAAATAAATTTAATATAGTCATTTGGATATATATATATATAGAATCAGGTTCATCAGCGTACCTATAAGATTCCAGCGTACCCAGCGTACCCTAATGTGAATGATCATTCACATATATTTTTTTTGAATAGACATGTACAATACAACATTATAAGACTTTTTTTCAAAAGAAGTAACATCATAAATCTTGTGAATGGTAAAAAAAAGATCATGTGAATGGTCATTCACACCATTCACATTGTGTGAAATGACCATTCACATGGATTACCATTCACATAAATATGCATTGAGCATTCACATAATTTTTAAGGACACAGAAAGTGTGAATGTATGTGAAATTCATATATCATGTGTATAACATTAAATTAAACTCTTTTGAACCTGAATCTATATATATATATATATATATATATATATATATATATATATATATATATATATATATATATATATATATATATATATATATATATATGTTTGGGTTCGGGTAAGAACCCTCATTACCGTGAGAACCACTCTAAAATTTGTGCATTTAATGTATAAATTTATGCATTTAATGTTAAAATTTATACATTTGATATAAAAATTTACGCATTGAAAAATTTGTCCACTTTATATATGAATTCATTCATTTGACAAAATTTGTGCATTTAATGTCCAAATTTGTACATTTAATGTAAAATTTGATTAATTTAATTTTTAAAGGTAATTTTAATGTTAAATTATAGTATTTATTAATATTGAAAACCAATAATGGTTTTAAGTTATAAATTTAATTTTTAAATTTGTGCATTTAATGTATAAATTTGTGCATTTTGAAGGGTTCTCACGGAATTGAATAGTTATTATGATTAATTAAAAACTAAAAACTAACGTTTTAGTTTATATTTCTTACTTAAAAAAGTAAACATTTTTAAATTAAAAAATAAATGTAAACCCTTTTTGTTATTAAAAACTTTATAGTTTAAGGTGTTGAAAAAAATGTTTAAAAACTTAAAACATTTTAAAAAAACGTTCAAATTTCTTCAGCTTTTTTAAAAAGTTATTTTTTAAATGTTTTTAGAAAATTTCCTAGAAAACTATCAAAAAGTTTTAAACGTTTAAAATCAAAAAAGAAACCTAAGAACTGTTTTGTTTTTTTAGAATTTATTTTTAATGAAACGTTATTTTTTACCTTTTTTATTTAATAATAATTATTATTCATGTGTCTTATAAATATTTTATTATTTATTTTATGAGTTCTACATTAAATTAATTATACTAGTTTTTTTAATTTTTTTTTGAATTAGTTTATTAGTTTATAATAATAGAACTAATTATAAAACAACATTAATAATAATTATTAATTAAGTAAGGGTAAAATCGTCATTTCAAATGGTCAAAGAACGAAATTCGTAACAAAACTTCAACCACAAATACTGCCAGTATAGTTTTCTAAATTAAAGTAATCTATCCATAAAATTTAGTAAACGAAATTTGCAATTTGCCCATGATTAAATGTGTAATTTACCCATGATTAAATTTGTAATTTACTCAATCCATGATTAAATACATATGTATGTGATGATGTAATAAATAAATAAATAATATAATTAAATATGATCCAACGATAAATATAATGTCATCAGATCATATTTCCTATGTGTTATTTCATGATTCAATCAAATCATTGATTTGTAGTTTATCCTATTTTCAATTCACTAAAATAACTCTCATGAAAATGCATTCTGTGATTAAAGTAATATTTAAAATTGAACCAAGTAAGATTGAATATTTAGAAATGAGCCAATAAAAATATATATATTAAAAAGAAAGCTAATGATCAAATGAAAAAAATAAAGATTGAATATCAGACTGAAAAAAATAACTTTTTTTGTATAAAAAAGCTTAAGCATCAAACTTTATAAATGCAGATAATGTTTGATTCAAATTGAGATAATAATTTAAACAGGAAAATTATAATTTCAAACAAAGTTACATGTATAGTGGGTGTATAAATGAAGACTTTCCCTTCTTGTATTTACTTCAAATTACTATATTTGGAAATATACAATAACTACATGAATCTAAAAATTCAATGGCCAATAAATCATTTATATATTAATGTAAGTTACAAGGCACATGTAGGCATGGGTGGACCGGACATCATATGTAAAGTGGGGTGTCACTTGACACAGATAAATTTTCAAAATACTGAGGCACGTATGTATGAAAAACTCGAGTGACACCTACAAAGACAACAATTGTATAATTTTAAGACTTCAATAGATGAAGACTCAAATGCAACAACTGTAAAACTTTAATACTTACGATAATTATTGGTTTTAAGTTTTAATGGTATTGTACTATGTATTTTTTTAAGTTAAAAATATTGTTATTTATTAATTTTGTATTGACAACGTTTCGATGACCCGATCTATTTTAGAAAATATTTCAAAAATATAACTTTTAAACTTACTCAAAAAAAAGTGACGCCGAAACAAAAATTCATGGATCCACCCCTGCATGTAGGTTGGTTGCTGCTCATATAAACATTCCTTTAGAGAGAAAATTGTTGTTTCTATAACAAATATATAATTTTTGACACAAACGAAAATATGAATAAAATTAGGACACGATTAACTTAACGCGAAAATTAATTTGAATAAAGGAATCGACTAGATTAATATTTAAATTGAAAAATAACATATTAACATATTAACAAAATTCCATAAGATATCATATCGATGTATAATAACAATTGATATATTATATTTAATAAAAATTCAGATACATCATTATGATCTTATTGAATTTATATACATTATTATTTAAATTTATTATCGTTGGATCTAATTTTATTAAGCAGACAAATATGTAGCTGTCATACTTTTGATTATATATACATGTGTGTGTTATATTCACTACTAGTGAATTTATTATTCAAGAAGCTTTTTTAAATGAACCATTTAATTATAAAGTTAATAAAGTTTTCTAACATCCACCATGAATCATTTATTATTATCATTTATTAATAGTTTGTTTTTATTAGTTTAGAAATCCATTAAGTATTTAATAATTAATTTTAATATTTAATACTATATTATTAAAATTTTCTTACTTGTTAAATAACACATGATCCATATAATAATACTGAACATCGTTAATATTATATTAATAATATTTTTATTACATATGTCAATATTACATGTATTTAGTTGTTATAACATTAATTTTGTTATATACAGAGTAATAAATAATAAAAAAAGTATTTCATGTGTGTATGGTATTTTTATATGTTACATATTTGTTGCATAGTATTTGCAGAATACGAATATACATGCCCACTAAGCAATTTGCTTACCGTTTTAGTTGTAATTATTTTATAGGAAAAGAAAAGAATCAAGTTCGCCTTTGATGACACGTGGACCTGAAAGCGTTGACTATTTGACAGCATGGCAGAACAATATGAGGTGGGCCCATGATAGATGGGTTTAATTAAGACTATCACGTCGACCCGCCAAGTCAGCAGAAATCTCTAACGGGCGTACGCTTGAATGAGGCGTAACAGATTTCTGTTATGGGAATTGCCACCTGTTTCGGCTTGAAGGGTAGACCTTCCCAAATGATAACCCGAAGGTATAAATAGAACTCTCCTTCGTTTTCATGAGGTACACAATAAAAACCCTATTCTACTCTCTCTCAAAAAGAACTTATCATCACCGATTTCTGACTTAAGCATCAGAGTGTCGTCGCAGGGCTCCCATGCTTCGACCTTCACTAGTATTTTCACTTTGTTTTGCAGCACCTGGCCAGCCACATGTCGATTCGCAGATCAAGGTACGAACAACCTTCTAGCTAGGATAAACATTTTAATATTATAACTCACACTCATATTTTGATAATAAATGAGTTTTAACAAAAAGTGTTGGAATTTTAATATTATACCCCGTCCCTATAGTAGCACACCTTTAGCAGAGTACATTAGTTTTTTTTTTTTTAGCATATTGGGTATTGAAAAATTCTGTTTTACCATCATGTTAGATAATGCAAAATTCAACGATTGTCTTTTTAAAACTCATTTTCCAAAAACGAAAAGAATTGTCATGACAAAGTCAACATCATCCAAATATAACGATATAATTTTATAGATGTCTAAAATTCGTAACAAATATTTATTATAAATTCAAATCCAATTATGAAACTCATTTATTATTGTAATAATTTTAAACTTAACTAAAAATATCAGATTTAAAAATCTAAAATTTACCAAATGAATCATCTAATAATAGAACATCTCTTTTCATATAATCCATAGCTTTTCCCTGAAAACCTTCTACGGAAAAGAAGATATGACCAAGCCACTCAATGCGTGGGTATAGAAGACATATATAACCAAATATGGAATTAGTGTTAAAAATTCTTTGTAAAAATTCAAGAGCGTTTATATAGTTTTAAAATAGGTCTTAGTAGAAAAAACTTTGAAAATTCAAATGATCAAGTTTCAAAGTTTTAAAAGGGTTAAGCACCATTTTGACCATCCAACTTTGAGATTTGTCCCATTTAGTAAACTATTTTTTGTCCTGATTTAACCACTAAAGTTTAGTATTCTGTTTTGGGGAAAATGAATAAAACTAATGTCTAAATCGATATAAAATATGATAGTTTAGTGGTCAAATTGGAACAATTTACAATGGTTAAATCGGTATAAATAAAGTTTAGTGGTTAAATACATATATAAAAACTAGTTTAGTGTCTAAATCATGACAAAAAATAGTTTAATGTTAAATCAAAAAAATCTGAAAGTTGGATGGTTAAAATGACACTTAACTCATTTTAAAATCAAAAAGTTCTTTGAATTAAATTGGTTTTCACTCAATGATCAATTTAATAGATTATATCCCACCAATCACCAGAGTAACAAAGAATGTATAACTGAAGCAACAAGGAGTATGATTACTTGTATCGAGCATCCTTATATAATAGAAGGCACACACAATGCCAAATATCCAAAATGCACACGCAGTTCCAGAATGTTATCTTTATAATGTCATAACAAAAATGATACATTTAGAGTGCGACTTCTCAAGGTATACAAAAATCAAATGAAGTGTATGGCACTACATTACACAAACGGAGAAACTAAAAAAAAAAACTATGAATGACGCATACACATCCCAAAATAATCCAAAAGCTCTTCAACGAACTTATAATCCAAATTCATATTATAACATAATGGAGACACCGTGGACTGATCACATTGCCACGAAGGTGTCATGCAATTGGATGTCACAATGACATGTTTGTCGTACTTTCACCGGTAATTGGTTCAGTATATCCTATCTTATGTCTACAAATCTAGGGTTCAATAAATATGTATAATCCGAATATTGAAACACATCCGATATTTCCAAAAGTTCATAACAAAATTAAGATCATCTGCTAACATTGTGTTTGCAAATATTTGTCAATCAAGTTTTTTTTAAAAAAAGAAATAAATGGTAACTTGATGACATAAATGAAAACGAGACAGAAGACAATATGCCAATATTCTTAAGTAAGCAAAAGAGTAACAAATATATATAGTAACGTTGAAAGAGTACAAAATTTCGTACCATACGGTAGTGGTGACAATTTTGACCCGACGGGCCAAACGGACCGAACAGTTAATTGTACTCATTATAAAAAACTAAGATAGAACATAACTTTTTTTAGAAATGAAAATTTATAAAATAATGTATTAAATAATTGTTCTTTAAAAAAAAATTCAAAATAATCTAAAATTTATGATGTCAACCTAGAACGGACTGAAATTGCCACCACTACAGACAATATGAATACATATCAACAAATAAAAGATGAAAATCCGTTCATGAGTATCCACTTGAAATGTGAAAACCAAAAGGATGGATCATTGATGCCCTCGATTAGGGGTGGCAAATTGAGCCCATTCAAGCAAATGGGTCAAACGGGTTGACGACCAAAAGTTATAAATTTTACATAAATTTAAAATTTTTCCAAAGAACAATTTTTTTAATAAATCGTTTTATAACTTTTCATTTAAAAAAAAAATTATGTTCCATATTAGTTTTTCACAATGGGTTCATTTAACTCTTCGGCCCGTTTGGCCCGTTGGGTCAAGATTGTCACCCCTAGGCCTCGATCAATAAAAAAAATTGAAATCTCAAACATACAAGGTAATTGAACTTGAATGTCCATTTTAAAATTAAAAAGTTGGCGAATTATTATTATTATTAGGGTAAATTACAAATATCGTCCTAGTGGTTTATTAGTAATTATGGGTTGAGTTCTTTAACTTTAAAAATTACACTGACAGTCCTTATGATTTAAGTTTTGTTGCAGATATGGTCTTTTGGCCATTTCAAATGACCATTTTATCCTTACTAGTTTAATAATTATTATTAATGTTGTTATTATTATTATTTTTATTATTATAAAATAATAAAAAAGTTTAAAATAATTTTAAAAACCAGTAAAATTAATTTAGTGTAGAACACATGAAAATAAATAATAAATTATTTTTAAAGACATACGAATAATTATTATTATCAATTAAAAACTAAATATCAACGTTTTGAGTTTAGATTTTTTAAAATAAAATGTAAACCTTTTGAAAATCATAAAATAAATTATTTTTATTAAGTATTCATTTTTTATCGTTTTTACATTAAATAATTTTTATCGTCTTTTAACTTTAGGTTTCCCATTTTATTTTTTGTTGAAAAAATTAAACGTTTTCATGAATAATAAAACAAAAAAGTTACACTATGAACAATAAATAAGTTTTATGTTTTTGAAGTTTTTTGATAGTTTTCTATAACTTTTCTAAAAGCATTTAAAAAAAAACTTTTTAAAAATGTTTAAAAATTTTAAAATTTCAAAACAGTTAAAGTTTTTCAAAATCTTATAAGTATTTAAAATGTTTAAACAATAAATTTTTTTTAAACGTTTATTGAAGGTGTTGAAAACTTGTTTATGTAAAAATATTAAAAACGTCAAAAAAGTTTTTAATATTTGTTGACAATGTTTACATTTATTTTTTTGATTTAAAAAAGGTTTACTTTTTTTAAAAGTAAAAAATATAAATTCAAAACGTTATTTTTAATTTTTAATTAATAAATTATTATGCATATGTCTTTATTATTATTTTATTATTCAAATTTATGTCTTTTATATTAAATTAATTTTACTGATATTTTTAATTTTTTAGATTAGTCTATTATTTTATAATAATAGAAATATCAATAAAAAACAACATATATAATAAGTATTAAACAAGTAAGGGTACAATGATCATTTTAAATGACCAAAAGACCAAATCCGTAACAAAACTTCAACCGCAATGACTATTAGTGTAAGTTTTGAAGTTAAAAGATCTAATCTATAATTTCCAATAAACGAAACTTGTAATTTACCCTTATTATTATTATTTTTAATAATAAAGAGTAAATGACATTTTTGGTCCTTGTTTTACACTTAATAAACTTGGTCCTTGTTTTTAATAAACTTGTAATTTACACTTATTTTATTTATAAATACACTTATATTTAATATTTTATTTACATTTACTATTGTTCGTATTTTATTTAAAATTTAACTTTTATTTTAATTAAAATTATATATTTTCTTTACTAATTCATTTAAAGTTCATCTTCCTTATTAATTTTAATTTTTATAATATTATTGTTGACATTTATATATGTAATTTTGTAAGTTGTGTTTAAGTAGATATAATATCGTCGATATTTTTCCTCTCCAAAGTCACTATTTTTTCAAATATCTTCCAACCTAATCAATTATCGACACATAAATTATATACATATGTGAATATACTTGAAAAAATAATGAAATTGGAAGATACTTGAATATTATATATATATATATATATATATATATATATATATATATATATATATATATATATATATATATATATATATATATATATATATATATATATATATATATATATATACACACACACACACACACACACACACACATATATATAGAATATGGTGCGAGGGAGTACCACTACTTATACAGCGCACCAGAAGCTACCACCTTTAAAAAACTTTTTTTTTAATTTTTTATTTCATAAACATGTTTTAATTAACATTATGAAGATTATATGTAAATTTCACATACATTCACATCTTCTAGCTCCTAAAAAATGATGTGAACGCACACTTACATAATTTTGCATATATGTGGTGCGTGATTTCATGCACTTAGAGTGTTCGAATTTGCGTGAAATTCACATATTATCTGTGTAATGTTAATTAAAACATGTTTGTGAAAAAAAATTTCAAAAAAATAATTTTACGAGTGATACCTTCGGGTGCGCTGTGTAGTAGGTAGTACTCACTTGAACATATATATATATATATATATATATATATATATATATATATATATATATATATATATATATATATATATATATATATATATCCAACACATATAATATAATTTATGTGTTGATAATTGATTAGGTTGGAAGATACTTGAAGAAATAGTGACTTTGGAGAGGAAAAATATGGACGATATTATATTTACTTAAACACAACTAACAAAATTACATATATAAATGTCAACAATAATATTATAAAAATTAAAATTAATAAAGAAGATGAACTTTAAATAAATTAGTAAAGAAATATATATTTAAATTAAAATAAAAGTTAAATTTTAAATAAAATACGAACAATAGTAAATGTAAATAAAATATTAAAATACGAACAATAGTAAATGTAAATTAATGTTGGACTATAAATGGGTAAATAATAGAACCATAGGGACTAAAAACGTCTCAGTGAAAAGGGTAAAAATGTCATTTTTACAAATTTAACGGTTGTGTCGTTAAGTTTAACGAACGATGGACTAGAAGGGCATAAAATTAGCAAAATAGAGATAAAATTTGACCTTATTATGGTTAAAGTACTAAATCCGGGTAAACTATCAAACCACATGAACCAAAAACGTCCTTTACTCGTAAATAAAAAAGCAAAAGGTTGATTAAATGCTTTATTAAAAAGAAAAACAGGGAGGGAGAGTAGAATGCACGC
The DNA here is from genome assembly GCA_020465985.1 of Centrapalus pauciflorus. NCBI lineage: Eukaryota > Viridiplantae > Streptophyta > Magnoliopsida > Asterales > Asteraceae > Centrapalus > Centrapalus pauciflorus. Next base: position 652,983 of record JAANYP010000257.1, read on the forward strand.
GTCTTTCGAAAAGAAGAGCAAGAGCAGGAGGCATGAGAAGAGAAAGAGGTAGTGGTAGTGGTAGTGGCACAGTAAACCCTCTTCTAAATCTCATTACACGCTGGCATTAAATTCTCCTAACTTCTTTTTCGATTTTCTTTACATCATTAATTATCTTTTTATAAACACCTCTAAATATAAATAAATATTTGTGCCGAAATTCACATCAAAAACTATATTTTAAACTTTAGTTTATTAAATAAATTTAACTTCATACTATAGATATAAATTTATAACCTTTAACATTTTACCTTTAATGAAAGATACGAAAGGTCGTGTTATACATATATCTTAGCTTATCACATATTTTTTTTTTATTAATCACATTATTGAACTTATAATGTCTTAATCCTCTATTTTTAAGAAGAGGATGTGTGATTATCAAAACAAGGGGTTTATATTTATGGTATGTTTGGTATACTGAAATAGAAAGGATGAAATCACAAGAAGTTTACAAGTTTTTTTTAGGGATAAAAACATGCAACATACTTTTCTCAATTTACATAAATGACTAATTAACGTTTTTTTTACCGGATGACAGTTGTACTCCAAAATAACTTGTCGATATGATACGTGTAACCTGTAACTATGTTGATATGACAATTTTTGCTTGACATGATGCTTACGTGGATTTACCATGTCAACATAGTTGTTGGTTATACGTACCATATCGACAAGTTATTTTGGAGTACAACATGGATTTTGATCTAATAAATAATTTTGAAAATCCATATAAGCATATAGATCCTTTTCATACTTCTAAAAACCCAAATATAATATCATTACCGGTGAAACCAGAAATCAAAAGTATCATCTCAACAATAAATTTTAATCACACATACCAATGGGATAAAAAATAACTATATTAGTTATTTGAGTAATTTCAGTAAAATAACATACATTTGTATGATTTTAACATTTTTTATATTATGACAAGAGCATTGATTTTTTAATAAAAGAGAACACATATAATTAAGTTTAGTATGAATTTCATTTATCTTATTTTTTTTTATAAACGACAACATTCTATTAAAACAACCAAGCATACAAAAAAAACCAAAAAATTTCTCAACCTTTTACAAGATTTAAGACGAGGATGCTAAACATAAAAGAGAAGAGAAACCAAAAATTTCAAACAATCAAAAGAGGGGTGTCCATCCGTGAAGAAACTGAAGAAGCAAGCTAAAGGAGAAGCACCGCAACGTACACAAGGAGAGAAAATCAAACCCATACCGAGCCATAATAAGATCAACAACAAACAAAAACAATAACAGCGGCGCAAGCAACAATTTGAATCAGAGATCCAAAGGTATACACAAAAACATGATCATACTCCAGCATGATCACATAGTCATTCTGCCCACGAAATAGAGAACTTTTGGCACGATTTGAAATCCAGTGAAAAGAAGCAAGCTAAACCTCGAAGAATAAATCCCACTGAAAACTTTTAGATTTCTTGCACGCCATAAAGAAAAGAGACCAGTCCTACCATAGGAGCTTCTACCATAGGAGCTTCCTTAAGGGCTGGGCGCATAACTGTCCATGAAATTTGGTGGCCCTGTACGATACTTACATAATAGGCTCTTAAAATATGAAAATTTTTAAATTTATATTAAAATTAGATGTTATTAGTAGTCTAGCAATTGATATATATATATATATATATATATGATGAGATCCATTGTGAACAAGTTATTCGTTGTGAACGTTGTGAACAAATAAAAAAATACATATAATCATTCATATATATCAACAAGTGTTTGTAATATGATTCATATGATTCAAAAGGTTCATAGAAGTGTCTATTTAAGATTCAGAACATTCAAAAGGTTCATAGTACATAGTTTTTATAACAAGATGCACAAGATGCATAAGATTCAACAAGATTCATGAGATTCGACAAATTAATTGGATTCAATAAAATCCATAGGATCCAATAAGATTAATGAGTTAATAGAAGGGTTCGGTAGTATTTTCAACAAGATTCATAAGATTCAAAAGTTATTTTATGGTTGTTCACAATGTTCACAACGAATAAAGTGTTCACAAAAGATCCTTAGTGTATATATATATATATATATATATATATATATATATATATATATATATATATAGACATTTAAAACAATAATATTAAGACATGTTCACATGACTAGAACAAAATAATTAATTTCAAAACTATTTCCGATGAGGCTCTATCTAACTTGGGGTTCTGAGCGGTCGCACTTACTGCACACCCTCAGGGCCGACCTTGACAATTAAATCTGAAAGCAAACTCCTATAATTCCAACCCAAGCTCCACAATTTGAAAATCTGAAGCCAAAGAGTCTTCGTCAATCCCAAATCTTATTTTCTTTCATCTACATGACGAGAATAAAAAAGATAGAAAGAGAATGAAGTTTTGTAGTATTATTTTAATTTATTTTCAATGTTTTGTGTAAGCATTATTGGTTAAAAAACTTAAAATAGTTTATACATTTTGTTCAGTTCATTCTATCGTACCGCCCCGTTAGAACCCCCTACGAGGAATATAATCACAATGTTTACTAAGAAGAGTAATTTGTGCACCGCTTGGTTCACTTCTTTACTGAATCCACAATATGTGACAATAATACAAGCAAACAATATGAGATGATAAAATAAGAAACAAAATTGTTTGTTCTTTAAGAGTGCACAAAGCTTGGATCCATCATCCATACCGTGAAAACCACAAACTTTCCTAATGATCAGAGACTGTTCAATTCTTAGCTTAGATTTTTATTTATTTTTGATTGTCAGTTTTGTTTGGTCGAACCTAATTTTTTATATCCATTTTAGGAAAAATTTCATATATATATATATATATATATATATATATATATATATATATATATATATATATATATATATCCTTGTAAACATATAATATTACGTATATATCCTTACAAACTTCCTTATTACATATATATCTTTCTAAACCTTTAGAACTCACTAATATATCCAAATATCTAATTTATATTTATTAAAGTATTAAAAATATATAAAAAAAACTATTTTTTTTAATTTATTTATTAAAAATTCCTAAACTACCCTTAATATCTATATGCATGGTGATTGAAAAATAGTTTGAAATCAAAAACTCGTCTTCCTTCTCAACACTCTGTTGACATTCGCTCAAACTCCTCCATCCCTTCGCACTCGTCACTCGGTGTTCTACATCCTTCACCGATGACTCCCCTATGAAACACAATATCAACGATTCCACACTCGGTTTTTGTAGATTGTGATTTTCGTTCATCGTCATCATCATTGTTGATTGCGACTCCACACTCGGTTTTATAGACTTCAACCAACCATCGTCATTGTTGATTGCGACTCCATATTTCTTCATAAATATTTAATGAGAATTTACGAGTTACCCATTTATAACTGTTGAAGGTGAATTTTGTGTGGAGTCTTTGATTTTGTGGAGTCGTTGAATTTGTGTGGAGCTGTTGATTTTGTGAATTTTGTGTGGAGAATTTACGAATTACCCATTTAATCGCAAGAATTTACGAGTTACGACAACATCTTACCGGTGGTTGGTTGAAGTCCGTAAAACCGAGTGTGGAGTCGCAATCAACAATGATGATGACGATGAACGAAAATCACAATCTACAAAAACCGAGTGTGGAATCGTTGATTTTGTGTTTCATAGGGGAGTCATCGGTGAAGGATGTAGAACACCGAGTGACGAGTGCGAAGGGATGGAGGAGTTTGAGCGAATGTCAACAGAGTGTTGAGAAGGAATACGAGTTTTTGATTTCAAACTATTTTTCAATCACCATGCATATAGATATTAAGGGTAGTTTAGTAATTTTTAATAAATAAATTAAAAAAATAGTTTTTTTTTAAATATATTTTTAATACTTTAATAAATATAAATTAGATATTTGGATATATTAGTGAGTTCTAAAGGTTTAGAAGGATATATATGTAATAAGAAAGTTTGTAAGAATATATATGTAATATTAATGGTTTACAATGATATATATGAAATTCTTCCTTCGAAAAACTCATAACCACATTGGTACCTATGTGCTAATTCTCTCTTTCACGTTTCTGATTTTCCAAATAATAACATGTATCCTTAGTCCTTACCCTATTGTTTGGTTCGTTATATTCCAGTGAAAACTTAGATGAAGGCATGAAATTTGGTCTTCATCCTTAATGTGTCTAACAAAATGGTGCTAACCACTAATCACCAACTTTAGACGTTAAAAAAATAAAATAAAATAAAATAATAATAATTGTTATCGAGAAAGAGGGAAGGATAGTTATTAATGAATCCTTAACTAGTGACATACCCGTGCGTAGCTCAGTTTTTAAATTAATAAATTCTTAATTAAACAAGCATGCAATAGAAATATTTTTTCCTAAAAAAACTACACATTATTCATGATGAAAAAATTACTTTATTCCATTGTTAATACTACCAGACACACTTATGTTTGAGGTCTATCAAATTTAGTTTAGAAAGCATGTATTAAAATTGAATTAATGAGGAAAACACTAATTCTTGTACACGATAAAATGAAACCACACCATCTTATAATCAAATAATACACAACTTTTATACTCAAACCATCAGTACAATGCATGAAACACGTAATTTTATAATAAAAATTTTTCCAACTAATAAATATATGCATTCAAACAAAAGAAGTTACATAAATATTGAAGACATTTAATCGTCCATTACAAAAATTTAATTAGTTGAAAATTCATTTAGATTCATTGTAAAGTCGTACTTATTTATCGCATCATTATTGGGGCAATATTCATTTTCCTTCATAATAGGCTAGAAAATAAATTAATTACGGATTAGTTCCGAAAATCTAATGCATAAATAGTACAAAATCATAATAACACTTTTAATGTAAAAAAAAAAAAAAAATACCAAGATGATGTAATTTTTAAGGTTTCAATAATGATTTGTTCAACAATATCATTTTTCTTGGTTTAGGTTTTAAATTTCTTCTCGTATCATTATGATTTTCTCATGTTGAAAAATAACACGTCTAATTACATTTAAAAACCGTAGAAATACAATTTTAGGATGTGAATTAACACTGTAAAAATGATTAACAAAAATTATAGTAATACAATTAATGGACAGATTTTATGTACTGATGAACATATTAAAATAAAGAATGTAAATCCAAATAAGAATTTAGAGTGATTGATTATTGTTTGAAAGCCGGTGGTGTCATAATATCCTATATTTTAAGTAAATTTTATTAATTTTCGAGTCAATAAATTTTTGATTGTCAATCTTATCTCAAAGTATGTTCGTCTATTTAATACTCTGTTTAATCACCGAAAAAAGTTAATTTTTCATGTCTTGTTATCCCAAATTTTTTTCTGCAAATTTTGTTAAATTAAGAGTAAAAATATTTGTTTTAATTATTAATATTTTTGAATGTTTGTTGGGAAAATAGTGAATCTTATCCTCTCACTACAAGGAAAAGAAGAAAATGCGACGGAGACCTTTTGCGGCGACATATGTCGTCGCAAATTCCTCACTAAAAGACAAAAAAAATGTGCTTTTTGACTAAAACTGGTCAAAACTCGGGGAAGGCCTTTTGCGGCGACACTGTCGTCGCAAAAAGGCTGAACATATTAAATTTTTATTTTTTTTTTTGGCACGAAAATAGGGTTTTGCGCGGTGAAAAGGCCGCGTTTTTTTTCGGGGAATTTGCGGCGACATCTTTGGCTTTCTGCGACGACGAGTCGCCGCCATAGGGAATCAGCGACGACACTATGTCGCCGCAAAAGGCTACCGATTTATCTACCCAGTAACCAGCCTCTTCACTTTTTCACCCACCATTTCATCACCTACCTCTCCTCTCCCTCTCCTCCTTCTCCTCTCCTTCTATCTTTCTCCGGCCACCCTCCACCTCCGGCCACTCTTCACCACCGGCGCCTCTTTGTCCGGATCCACTCTCCACCACCCGGGATTCTCCTTTTTCCGGCGACCCTCCATTTTTTCCGGCGACTTCGGCTCATCTCCTTTTCTCCGGTGAATCTTGGTTATTTCCGACCAAAATATAAGGTTGGTTTCATTTAACATAAATGTTGTTATTTTAATGTACATTTCTATGAACTTGAAGTTTGTTTTATTTTTCCGGTTTGTAGTTGTTGCTCCGGTGAACACTCCGGTGGGTTGACATTAAAGGTTAGTATTTTTTTCTGATTTTTATATATTATTTAAGTTATTAAATAATTTTTCAAAATATTATGTTTTAAATTTGTGCTTAAAATATAGACTTTTTATGATGTGAATATATTATCTTTTAATATGATTTCTAGTAGAAAAATTTAATTTTATATGCATATAGAGTTTTTATGATATGAAAAAGTGTATTTAATTGCAATATATTTTTTATTGTTAGAAAGTATGAAAAGGTTATAATTATATTATGTATGTTAATACACTTTTTTTAAAGTGTGTTTAGTTTAGTATTATTATTAGTAATTAGTGTTAAGTTGTGTTATTAAACATATGTTAGTTAGTTAGTGCTATTTAAAAAATAATACTTTTAAATCAACATAAATTAAAAAATATACATTAAAAAATTTATATAATATTTAAATGAAATAAGTTAATATGTATTATTTGATGTCACATAAGATTAGAATATTTATATATGTATGTATGTTTGTATTTCTTTAGAGTTTGTTAAAAGTATAACGTATTTTGGTATATATATTAAAATTAGTGTTATTAAAACATACATTAAATTAAAGTAACATTTTATTAATCATAACATATATTTTACTTTAAAATGTGATAAAATGAAGATATATATTAGTATGTAGATTGATTAGTGTTATTAAAACATATAGTAATTTGAATTTAAAGCAAGTTAAAACATATATTAATTTGAATTAAAAGCAAATTAAAACATATGTTAAGGTGTTATCAAATTAAAACATATATTAATATATATATTAATTAGTGTTATTAAAACATATATTCATTTATAGTAACATTAACTTAAAACATATACTAAAGTATCATCAAATAAAAACATATATTACTTTAAAGTGACATAAAGTTGATTAATAAAGACGAAACATAAAATTAAAACAATGTTAATGTTATTATTAATTTAAAGTAACATGAAACTAAAACATATAGACTTGATATGTATTCTTGATAATTTGTATAGACTTGATATGCATAAATGATGGTTGTTATATACAATTACATATAGTTGGTAAGATACTTGATAATTTGGTAATATATGGACTTGTTGTAATATTAGTTGGCAAAAGGTATTATTATGATGGTGATATGTATTCTTGATAATTTGTATAGACTTGATACGTATATATATAGTTAGTAAGTTGGTATAAAAATGGTATGTATTCTTTAGCGATGATATATATACTTTAGCGACGAGATGGTGATATGTATTCTTGATGGTTGTATAGACTTTTGTATAGACTTGATATGCAACAATGATGGTTGTTATATACTTGATATGCATTAATGATGGTTGTATAGATTTGATATGCATAGACTTGATATGTATTCTTGATAATTTGTATAGACTTGATATGCATAAATGATGGTTATTTTATACAATTACATATAGTTTGTAAGATACTTGATAATTTGGTAATATATAGACTTGATATATATATATATATATAGTTAGTAAGTTGGTATAAAAATGGTATGTATTCTTTAGCGATGACATATAGAGTTATTGTAATATTAGTTGGTAATTTATACACGTTAATATTTGATATATATGTTTTTATTTACATATATATTAAATGTGTTACAGTACGACCCTACGACGGGTCAATTTCCTAGTATCATCGACCAGTTTGGTGATATGCATCGTCGGAACAACGTTTTCGCCAATGACATTGCCGCACGACAATATGTAAGTAATTGTTTTACTTAAATGCATGAAATTGTATATAAATATTTTCTTTTAGTGTTTATTATGAAATATATATAATATCGAAATTTTTTTGTAATTATACAGCATGAGATGGAGCAGCTTCGGAATAGTCAAGCCGGAAGTTCGAATCCGATGACCGAAGAACAGATATTGTCTCAAGTGTTGGGAGAACGCCGAGGTCATAATCGAGGAATTGGGAGAAAGTTACCAGGAAGTTTTTCGAGTTCAAAGTCTCAATCACAACCGGAAACGTATTCAAAAGCCGAAGTTGATAAACTAGTTGCTCGACAAACAAAAAAGCAACAAAAACTAATGGCTCGACAAGAACTTTTATACAATGCGTTAAGAGCCGCGAATATAGACGTTCCTGGTTATGACGAAGACTCGGAAGATGACGAAAACGAGGAAAACGACGAAGACGAAGATGATTATTAGTTTATATTATGTAATGTTTTTTTAATTGTAAATGCTTATTTGATAACTTTTGTAACTATTGTTGGTTTGAAATATATTATATTTGAGTTTGTTGGAAAATATCAAATTGTAAATGCAGCGAACAGGTTTCTATAACCCGATTGGGGGCAAAAAAAAACAGCCAAAATTTGTGCATTTTATGTCACTTTTTGCGACGACATTTTGGCCTTTTGCGGCGACATGTCGTCGCTAAAGCCCTATTTCTGTGCATTTTATGTCACCTTTTGCGACGACATTTTGGCCTTTTGCGGCGACATGTCGTCGCTAAAGCCCTATTTCTGTGCATTTTATGTCATTTTTGCGACGACATTTCAACTTTTTGCGGCGACATGTCGTCGCAAAAAGTCAAAATGTCGTCGCAAAAAGTCGAAATGTCGTCGCAGAATGTCCCCTTTAGCGGCGACACTGTCGTCGCAAAAGGTTTTGATTTTAATTTTGATTTAATTTTCATAAAACTTGTTGCGACGACTTTGTCGTCGCAAAAAGTGATGACGTGTCAAGCCGATATTGCTGGAAACCGTCGTCGCAAAAGGGCCCAAATGTCGTCGCAAAAGATATTTAGCTACGAGGCTACAGCGACGACCTTTTTGCGACGACATGTCGCCGCAATAGGTCTTCTGCGACGACATTATCACTTTTAGCGACGACATTTGTCGCCGCAAAAAGGTGATTTTCTTGTAGTGTCTACTAGTTTCGAATTTAAAGGGCTAGGTTTTGTTTTAGTTGTCGATCTTATCACAAAGTTTGTTGGAAAAACAAAAAATATTATTCGATTTGTTAGGAATTTAAAGGGATATGATTTAATTCTAGCTAATCCAATGGTGTACATATGCGTCCCGTGAACAAATTTTCTATTTGCTTGATCGACAATATACTTATAAAATTAACCGATAACAGTCATTTCATTTCTCGTATGATTGTTTTAGAAAATTTAAAACCAAAAGTCGATACGTAAAACTGACTAAATTTTTTTTTTGAATGACAAACTATCTTATTCCTACTACTAAACTACTCATTTGCCCCAAGACTTACTTTATCCACCTAAATTTCAACTTGCCTCTAACGGGAGTCGAACCCCTGACCTCTCACTTACACATCACTTCTCTTACCAAATGAACAAAAAGGAAATCACATCCTCTGCCTCTGGGGGCCTGCCGACCTGTCACATTGCCAACGTGGATGATGTAAATCATGTATCCCATGGTTAAAAGATATGTGTCGGGTTTGAACCCTGAACCTCCACTATGAATTCCATGTCCTCAACCATTATGCTACAATCACGATTCCGAATCTATCTATACTATTAAAAGAGTAACTATACTCATTTCTGGTGAAGCCACGTGTCGTCACTGTGAATCGACACGTGGCAGTTTTAGATTTTAAAAAGAATAAAGAAATTTAAATCAAATCTATTCAAATCTAATATAATCCACTTTTAAATTCAAATCAAATCAAATCAAACAAAATCTAATACTCTACTAACTTATTAATTAAATCTATTCAAATCTAATATAATCCACTTTTAAATTCAAATCAAACAAAATCTAATCTAATCTATACTATTAAAAGAGTAACTATACTCATTTCTGGTGAAGCCACGTGTCGTCACTGTGAATCGACACGTGGCAGTTTTAGATTTTATAAAGAATAAAGAAATTTAAATCAAATCTATCCAAATCTAATATAATCCACTTTTAAATTCAAATCAAATCAAATCAAACAAAATCTAATACTCTACTAACTTATTAATTAAATCTATCCAAATCTAATATAATCCACTTTTAAATTCAAATCAATTCAAATCAAACAAAATCTAATAATCTACTAACTTATTAATTATGATAATATAATAAACGTTTAAAAAAATATATAAGAAAATAATTACTCTTCATATATATTTAGAAATATACAAAATTAATAAGTTATAATAAATAATAATATCACCTTATATACTTTTGTTTAAAAAATAATGTTTATATATTTATCTTTTTATTTATTACATTATATATATATATATATATATATATATATATATATATATATATATATATATATATATATATATATATATATATATTAAAAATATCCGCGTAATACGCGAGTAATAAACTAGTATTATATTAATCCAACATTTTTTTGACTTTTCTAATATAAATTAATTGAACCGGAAATACCATCAGATTCTATGTTCACAAATTTTTTTTTTTACTACCGAAAAAGTGAATTTAAAAAAAAAAAATTATAATATTCTTTATAAAATTTAGACATTGGCCCATATACATTAGACTACTAAAGTCAATTATTAGCCCAAGAAGGAAAAAAAAGCCCAAAATGATTAATTAATCGCTTTCTAGTCATCTTTTTCAAGGGTTTTTAGTTTTTTACTGGTTACAGTCTTACATACATCAGACGTCTTCTTCAATCTTCACTTCAGTTCGTCTCTCCTGATTTTTCACGACACAATATCTATTACGATAGATTCGTGAACATTTATTTGCATCAACCCATCAACGGTTTCAATTAATTTGCGCAAATGATTAATTAATGGCTTTTTAGCTTGCTATTTGTTAATTTCATCGTCTCATATCATATGGGTTCTATGGAACTAAACTTTTCTCAAACTTAAATTTCAAAAATGTGAACTTTTTCACTAATGGTATATCAGTAATCTTCAAAACTCTCAAATGTTATTGTGCTAATATCCCCATAATCTGCAAGATCAGATTGTTGTGTTAATATCTCAATATCATAAACCCTAATTTAGCCTTTTATTTGCCAGAAAATTATGTCTTCTCTGAATCCATCTATGGAAGACTTGCCTGCACCAATAGTCTGTCAAGACTTCCGATCAAGACAATTTTCCATTGCAAGTTCGTATGCAAGAAGTGGCAGGATCTAGTCTTGGACTCATATTTTGCTAATGTTCAACTCTTGAGGTCACCTGCAGGATTCATGCTTCATCCTTTCTCTATAAGAGGTATCTTTGATGAGTATAAACCTGACATTTTGAAATGGGTAGAGTAAGAAGACAAGCTTGATCACCACAATGTACACCATGACCTTACTCGTCGATTTGCATTTAAAATCCTGTGTTTGGTTCGCAGATTTTAGTAGGGATTTAAAATCCGAGGGTTTCTTAAATTCCTCTATTCTCTGTTATATAAAATTCCAGCCTCCCCCTAGGATTTTAAATCTCAGTTACCTTGCATTTTTCAGATTAGCAAATATTTTCTATAAGATAATGCAAAATCTTTGACAAATCCTAACAAATGCAAATGCGGTATAATGCAAATCCTTTAAGAAAATGTAAAACCCAGAGAAAAAATTTGCGAACCAAACGCCCCCTTGTGTATTCAATCCAATCACGAGTATATGATCCTCCCTCCCTAGGCAACAATACTATATTGAAGGTTACGCAATGAATGTGTGTGGTTTCGGAGTTGTTTCAGTGAGACAGGAATACAAAGTGATACAGATTTTCCAAGACTTTATACCACAAAAACGTATCCCAACACCTCGGCGACCATGTCTATTAGAAGCCGAGGTTTACACTCTTGGTGTGACCCATTGGAGAAGTCTTGGTTATTTCCCTTACATGCTTGAGGGATGAAATGAACCATTTTTGAATGGCCATGCTCCTTGGACTGTTATTGATAAGGATTCCCCTGAAAATTTTTGTGTATTTGATTTTGAAAATGAGACATTTCAGTTATTCCCATCTCCTCCATTTGAAGCTACAGATGAAAACTTGATGCATTTCTATGGTTTGGCGGTCCTAAACGGTTGCTTATGTCTATCTCATACAGATGTTGCATGTGAGTTAACGATTTGGGTGATGAAGGAATACGGTATCAAGAAATCTTGGCATAATGAGGTGGTTATCCAACAAAGTATCATCCCCGATCTAATTTGGCCGATGAGGGATCCTACGTATATGATAGAGTGTTTAAAAGATGGAACAATTTTGATGAGGCATGAAGAGTCATTGTTCGCGTATTGTCCTGAGAGGAAGACAGTGGAACACATAGATTTTCAACGTAGATATTTTAGGGCTCTACATCTCCGGAATGCTTTATCGTCCTAGTTTTATTAAGCTTAAAAAGTTTGAACAAGGGAGAATTGAATTCATGTGTTGTAAAGTTTAACATGACTACTAGTTTTGTATTGAACTATTGTTTTTACATTTATAGAAGTTTATCTTTGATGCAGTTTTGGTTTGATGGCTATGTGCATTCTTAGTAATTACATTTGAATTAAGTAAAGAGATTATTATAACCATCTTATAGCCATTCCACTGTCCACAAAATCATTAATGTAGTTTGATAGGTTCAAATCAATGTTGTATATATCTCTACTATTCTTATGAATCGCAAAATCACTGTTGGAAACTTGTATTGTATATATATTACTGTCAAAATAATTTCTATAATTTACAAGTTGCATTTTGTGTGGCCCATAATGTTTATACATTTGGTAAAATCTTAACTGTTAAAGCTACTTGGCCCAACATATTATCCAAGGCTGAAGGCCACATAATAGTTGAGTCAAGTGCTGTGCGCGTTTGGTTAATGGAATATGATAGAATTTGATGAAATTGGAATGAAAATTTCATTCCGATGTGCTGTTTCGCAGTAAGAAAGAATGGAATAAAGATTCCGTTTTTTTTTATTTTAAAAAACACAACTTTTGAAGGTATCTATTTTTCTCGGGTTAGTGCCATGGAATTTAAATTTCATTCCAAAGATTTTAACAGTTCTAAAACCAAACTCTAGACTTTATCTTCACCAGCCTCCATTTCTATCCCGACATTCCTTCCAGAATTTCATTACCTGACAGATTCCAATTCAGAAACAAACCTTTATTGCGAACCAAATGCCGCCTTAGGTGACGTTTTTGCATTTAAAATCTCGTATTTGGTTTGCAGACTTTAGTAAGGATTTAAAATCTTAGGATTTCTTTAAATCTTTTCTTTCTTTGTTATTTAAAAACTCAGTCTCCTCCTTATGAATTTAAATATCAGTTACCTTATATTTTTCAAATTAGCAAATTTTTCTTAATAAATAATGCAGATATTTTGACAAATACAAATGCTGCATAATGCAAATCATTTGATAAAATGCAAATCCCAGAGAAAAAAAAGCTGCGAATCAAACGTCTCCTTAACCTCTTAGGAAGGGTTTGATTTGCGAAATTAAATAAAATGTAAATGTTAGTTTCTTGCTCATCTGATAAGAAAGTGGTAGAAGATAATTTTAAGATTGGAAGATGGTATGATATGAGTCCTTGAAATCTAATTAACAATTTTAATGAATTATTAAATAAAAATTTAGCTCATTATAATCTATAGTTTCAGACATATTTAAAATTCAAATTCAAGTTCATATAGCTTTTGCTTCCTTTTATGTAGTTGACCGTATGAAAATGCTATCTCTTTTGAAAATAATGACTTTTTCATTTTTTATTGTTGGGCAAATTGCATGAAATAGCAAACTATTTACATCTTTTTTCTTATTACAACATTTTACTTTATTTTGTACCATTAATTGTATCCTATTAACCTTAACCTGTGATTTAATGCAACGTGATGTATGTAACCGGTTGTTCTTCCCATATAACCGGTTCCAACTTCATTTGAGAGAGAGAGAGAGAGAGAGAGGACGGAGAATGCCACCGACAGAAAAGGGAGCAAAGATGGTGAAGATGACACAAAGGATGGTGTCGCAGGTGTTGGAGATAGGGATTATACTCCATTCCGTCATAATCTGAGTAACGATGGGGATGTTTCAGACCCAGTTCACAATTAAGTCGTTGGTGGCGGCACTGACGTTCCATCAGATCTTCAAAAGGATGGGTCTCGACGGTTTGCATTCTGCAGACTGCAGGCGGGTTTTAACTTCAGAAAAACAACTAATATTTGCTTCTTATTTCTCGGTGACTTCCATCAGATCTCGTCGGCTCATCTCCAGATCAAAGCGACTGATATTGTTCTTATCTCGTCAGCTGATCTCATCGCTTTGTGTTCATCCTCATCGCCAACCAGTTCATCAAATCCGGTGTCAGATCTGGAAATCCGCCTCCTAGTCTTGAACAACGACGAGCAACCTTTCTACACGATGCTTCTGTTTTCGTAAAGCACACCGGTGCCAGATCTAAAAATTTTTTATGAGTTTGATTTTTGGGGCAGACTGGTTCCATGATATCATGGGTTTGATGTATTATGGGAAATTTTTTATGGGTTTGATTTATGGGAAAATTTTTATGGGCACACTAGTTCCTCTTTCTAGACGATGCTTCTGATTTATGGGAAATTTTTTATGGGTTTTGATTTTCGTAAAGCACACCGATTTGGTTTTTAAATTTAGATATGAGTTTTTGTGTGATCTTGATGAACTTTCCATTTAGGTTTGATTTGTGTGTACTTGATAACCTGAATCTTTAAATCTGGATTTTCGTCTTCTGGTGACCGGCTACCTGCTTGGTAGGTCATCCATTGCTATAATCGGGAGTAAACCAAGAGTTTATTCCATTATTTGTGACAAAATAAAGTAAAGTGCTGTAATAAGAAAAAAGACGTAAGTAGCTTGTTATTTCATGCAATTTGCCCTTTATTGTTTATAGAAATATCGTTTCGTTTATCATTTGACATTGAGTTTTACATATTTCTATATTGTTTACAACACTATTTTGTATTTTTCTATTAATAACAGCAATCGCTACCTGCAATCCAAACAACTCAAAATATATCCAAACACCCGAATTATGGATAACTTTTTATAATAAAATAATATATTTCAAGAAACAATATGTATAAATAATAATAATAAATAAATAATTTGTTAATTTATTAAACTAACATTAAAAATTTAAAAAAAAATAAAAATTTAGGAAAAAGATCAAAACTTAAAATATATTAAACATTTTTGCAAAAAATAACCTAACCTCAGGGATATTTTTGTAATTACAAAAAAATTATATTACTTTTGACAACTGACGAAAATCATTAATTTTTTTAAAAGTTAATAATGAATAATTGTTACAACTACAAAAACTACATTGCCATTTTAAGTAGAAAGTCACATGTTTTAAAAAAACTTTCTGAATTGCACAATGTACGATATGGCCTTTTTCACCAATAGTCAAACAGTGATGGACAAATTTGTCAACATAATTAAAAGATTCTTTTCCGAACTTTCACACTACCACTCCACACAAACACAGGCCGCGCGTCCAACCACGTCCGGCAAGTCCGCCCCTCTACTCCACTCTCCGCCGCCGCCGGAGGAATCATAAACCAACACTAAAGCCTCCTTCACACCTCTTGTACTCCGTCCACTCCGCCGTAACAAATCATCTATACAACCCATTATTTGTATCAACACCACCTTTTCCCCCACCCCAACGCAGCTGAACCTCACCGTGCCGTCTAGCCGGACTTGCGTCGGAAGCGGCGGACTCTTTAATCGGCACCATTCTCCGAACCCTGTGCTTCTGCTTCCGTGGAACCTCCAAAAAGAAAGTTCAACGGCGTGGCTAGCTAGAATGTAGATGTAGTCGCCGGAGGAGCACGCAGCCACCACGCACCCACCGCCAGGAACCGTTCGGCTTCTCAGCCACTTACGCGCCTCCACATCGTATAAATCCATGGAGCTCGCGTAAACATGGGCACCGGCACCAGTGGAAGAGCGCGTTGTTCCGTCATTACCCGACGTGCCGCCGATCTTCAATCCACCGATCACATAAAAAACGCCGTCGATCGATGCACCGATACAGCCGTACCGCATCCTCGGAGCGTGACAAACCACGCGCCACGTGTTCCTCTTCGGGTCGTATTCCTCTACTGCCGCCGTCCGAGTAGACCCACCAGCCACGTAGATTTTCCCGGCGACAACCGAAACCGCAAATTTCTTCCTCAACACCGACATTTTCGATCTGGGTGTTACCAACCCGGTCCAGGCATCACACCGGAGCATCGCCGTTTTACCTATAATATAGATCCACCTACCAATCGCTGCCAGGCGCGCGTGTGAAGACAAAGCACAATAACTCGCCGGAGAAACAGCATGATCGTAGTAACCAGACAAAAACGAACATGTCCTCCAATGGGTGTCATGACCTACTTTATAATTTGCCGCGAACAAGCCGGAATCGGAGAAGGATACAACAAAGACGGCAAAATGAAGAAGCCCACGGCGTCGGCGGAGGTCGTAGAATTCAGAAGAATCAATTAGTTTGGACCATCGACGGCAGATGAGGGAAACAGATGGCAGGAAAGGTGGAGCGACTCGAGAAAGAATATCAAGGAGTAGGTCGTCGGGGAGAGAAGATATGGTGGTGGCGGCGGGCGGCGGAGGATAATGGAGGGAGGGATTTGGTTGTGGGTCTGGGAAACAGGACTTGAGTAGCCATGAGAAGTGGCGAGAATTGCAATGGTCGGACGATGATGACATTATTATGTATACCCAAATGGAGGAGAGAGTAGAAGTAGAAACAGAAGTAGAAGTGAATGGGATCCTTCTCCTTCTCCTCCACTCACTTTTGTTGCTTTTTCAAAACTCTATGTACTCTCTTTCACTTTGCTTTGATCTATAACTTTGATTTTTTTAAAAGCTTTAATTACATTAAGGGTTATTATCGATAAAACCACTCCAACTTTGCTCTTTTTTTTGATTTAACCATTCAAGAATTTTTCCAAACGAATAAATCACTGAAATTGCCTTGTCTTATTCAAAAGTAGGTTAATATGACTGGTAACCGGTTGAGCAAATAAGTTTTTATCTGATGTGGCAGTAGGTTAATAAAACATTCGCATTTGTTGGAACCGGATAGCATTTTATTAGAAAGTTAATTACCCAAAACAATAATTAGTTAGTGGGATATATAACTGTTGGCAGGATAAATCCCGCTAAAATTGTGCATGTTCTTTTTCGACAAGCTCTGAAGAATCGAAAGGCTCTGAAGAATCCAAAGGAAGTGAAGAATTAAGCTATTCATCGTTCACTTTGATTATGAAGGTACTGTAAATTTCAAATGTAATTACCTAGTTTTTGATTTTGGTTTATAACCCTAGAATTTGGGGATGTTTTGTTCTTGCAAACCTTGAAAAGAATGTTGTTTTCAAATTTTTGGTCCATGATGGCTTCATCTTCCAAGTCAAAGCTTATTACGCTAAAGATAAACCACAATGGTTTGTTTAACTTTAAGCCACTATATTATGCATATAGTGACGTGATTTCTGTAGAAGCTGTGGAGTTTCATGGTATGGATTATAATAAGTTAGTCGAGTTCATTCGCATAACATTGGATCATTTGAACTCTTCTTGCATTGTCATTTACTATGTTGTTTCTGGGAAAGAAATGTCCAATGGTTTAAGGTTAATTGCTTGTGATGTTGATGTTAAACGGTTTGTGCAACATGCCCTTAGAAATGGATGTAAAATGGAGTTATTCATTGATCATTTACATGATGATATGACCCAATATCTAGGAGAGGACCCTGAGTCCTTTAGTGACTTTGATGATGAAGATTCAGACAGTGACACGAGTAAAGAGAGTCAACATAGTGACGATCATATTGATGACAACAGTGATGACCCAAGTTATATTGCTAGTGATAGTGATAGTGAGCAATCGTCTGATATGGGGTCAGTGGATTTGGATTTAGAAATGGATGATGAAGTCTCTAATTTTAACAAGACCATTAATGATCCATTCCTTAACGAACTATGTGATTTTCATAAGTTGGGTGTGGATACAAATGAAGATGTGGACGGTAGGGATGAACATAATGGGGAAGAGGTTGTTGATAATGATGACCACACTATGAATGGAGTAGTTTACCCAACTCATGATCCATGGAAAAAGTGGAATTTGATGAAGCCCATTCTTGGAGAAAAGTTCACTAATCCTAGACAACTAAAGCACATGCTTGTGAACTATTCAGTGGCTAATGGATATGAACTAAGATTTGATAGGTCTGATAACAAGAGGTTGTTTGTTAAGTGTGGTAAAAAAGATGATTCTGAACCATGTTCCTTTAGACTTTGGGCTTCTTGGATGGGCATTGAAAAATCCTTCCAAATTGACTGAAACACACAGTTGTAGCAGAGACTATAATACTGGAACACTTGTGCACCCAACTTGGATTGCTAAGTGTTTGGTTAGGGAATTGATTAAAAATCCAAAAATGAGTTTGAAGGAAATGGGAGCGTACATGAAGAGAAAGTATATGATTAATGTCAGCATGAGACAGTGTCAAAGGGCTAAAGCCAGGGCCAAATATATTATTGAGGGTTCAATTACTAATCATTATGGAAGACTTTGGGATTATGGAGAAGAGATTAGAAGAACTAATCCTGGGAGCACAGTCAAGATGGGAGTGGACATTGGTCTTGAGGATAAGACATATTTTAAGAGGTATTATGTGTGTTTCAAGTCGCTGATAAACGGCTGGAAAGCAGGATGTAGGCCCATCATTGGGTTGGACGGTTGTTTTTTGAAAGGTGTTGTCAAAGGTGAACTACTTGCAGCCATTGGAAGGGATTCAAACAACCAGGTATATCCAATAGCATGGGCTGTTGTAGACATTGAAAATAAAGACAACTGGTTGAATCAGAATCAGGAGTGGGTCTGACTTTAATGTCTGATCAACACAAGGTATGATGTACAATCATTTTAATATTGTTACTATAATGTACAATCAATATAAGATCTGATTTTAATGTGTGAATGATTTTATAGGGTTTGCTTGAAGCTGCAAAAGTCATTCTCCCAGAGGCTGAGCACAGACAATGTGCAAGACATGTTTATTCAAATTTCAAGAAAAAGTTTAATGGCTTGGAGTATAAGAATATGTTTTGGAGTGCATCTACATCAACAACTGTTGAAGCATTTGACAAACACATTAATGACCTGAAGGCTTACAATCCAGATGCTTATAAACATCTAATGGATAGGAATCCCTGCAGTTGGTGTAGGGCTTTTTTTGTAATGGGAAGAGCCTGTGAGTCAATTGAGAATGGAATTTGTGAGAGTTTCAATTCTATGATTATGGAAGCAAGAAGGAAACCAATCATCACTATGTTAGAGGAGATACGAATTTACATGATGGAGAGGGTATACAAGATGAGTAAGAAGACTGAGAAATGGGATGATGAGATATGTCCTGCCATTCTGAAAAAGTTAAGAAAATTTTCAAGGGGTTATAGGGATGCAAACTTATTTCTTACTTTAATACAAATGAAATGGTTATATCAACTGATTGTGTATTTATTACATGAATTGGAATGTTATACCAAGTGGCTTTAACAAGTTTGAGACAATAAACGAACCAGATGCTTATTCTGTTGACCTTGTGGGGTGCACTTGTACATGTAACTTGTGGCAATTGGCTGGTGTACCTTGTGTGCACGCTTTTGCTTCAATCATGTTTGTCAACAAAGACCCAACACATTTTGTTAGTCATTGGTTTACTAAGTCAGCATTTAATTGGTCATATAGTTTCCCAATTTACCCTATGAATGGTAGTGACATGTGGGTGCACACTGATTACACTAAACCCTTGCCTCCCATAGAAAAGAAGATGCCAGGTAGACCTACAGTGAAAAGGAAGAGAGATGCCTCTGAAAGACCTGAAAATTATTCAACATTGTCAAGAAAAGGGACTATTATGACATGTACCAACTGTTATGAAAATGGTCACAACAAAAGGGCTTGTAAGAATGAGAAAAGGGATCCACCACCTATGGTAAAGAAACCACCAGGTAGACCTAGGGTGAACATGGAACAAACCAGTAGCAGGGGTGGCAGAGGTGGCAGAGGTGGTAGAGGTGGCAGGGGTGGAGTAGGTGTTTCATATGATCCAAGTACTAAACAAGCCATGATACATGTAAGTACTATTAAACCTTTTTATTGACTTTAATTGTGTATTCTAGATTCAATAACCATTTCTATTACTCATAGACCTCTACTGGTGTGACACAACCTGCATGGCCTGAGGATGTCCTACCCTACTCTCTTCAAACTAAACATGAAGTACAACCACAAGAGACCCAAGTTGATCTAATGAGACAGGAGGATCATGGAGAGGAGCAACATGCTGTTATGACACAAGAGGATCAACTTGTGTATGAGGATGCTGTTGTGACACAGGAGGGTGAAGTCAGTCAACTGCCTCATGATCAACTTGTGTATGAGGATGCTGTTGTGACACAGGAGGATGAAGTCAGTCAACTGCCTCATGATCAACTTGTGTATGAGGATGCTGTTGTGACACAGGGTGATGAAGTTGTGAAAAAGCATGCTGTAACTAAGGGTCAAAGAACAAGGAAGTTATCAGAGAGGATCATCAAATAAAGCTTTCAAAAAATGTGCATCACAAGGATGGAGGAGACACATCTGACAACCCATGGCAATTAGAATAACTTGCTTATGAGTTTGTCATATTTTGTATATTTTGTTAATGCACAAACACTGGTACTTATTGGTTTGGGTTGCCTTTTTGTAACTTTTGTTAATATGGCACCCTTTTTGTAAAGATCAACTAACCGTGCATAGGGCCAAAGATTTGGTATTTGGTGCCCTTTAGTGGGCAAAACTTGAAATGCAGTGGGCAAAAACTTATGTATGGGTTGCCCTTTTGTTAATATGGCACCTATCATGTAACTGCAACTATATTAATGAATGACAATGTGGTTTCTGTCCAAGTGTTTTTAAGATCATGCATCTGTTTTTATGTTTCTATATAAGTGTTGTAAACACACAGTTCATATGTTTCTGTCCAAGTATATGGTTTTCCTTGACATTATGGTTACAAAATACTTACTATTACATATAAGAACTTAACAAAAGTCAAGTGATGTTACAATATGTTTAATTACAAAAACGTGGCATTAACACTTCATGCCAACACTAGCACAGGGAAACTTGATAACAAAACTATGTAACTAAGAACTTCATCTCTGATAATAACACAAGAACATACAACAACAAAGACACAATTACAATAAACATAAAAAAAAACAACCATCTAACTAACAATTTCATCTCTGATTTTGCTTTTCCCACTTCTTCTTGGAGCAATTCAATCTCACTTCGATAGATTCTTTTCTCAGAGCCATCTTCATCTTCTTGCTTTTCCAATTTCTTACGTGGTACAGGAGGATCAATCCATTTAAAGAAATCACGACATCTGGATGAATTCTGACCAAATAAAACAACATAACACACTTAAGAAATGACAACATTACTCACATTCGATTGGGCAGATCTACGTACCATATAATTTGGGCAGCCAATAAATCTTCTACCAGGGTTCTTGTTTGTTGATGAAGTGATACATTTTGCTCGTTCACCACACCAACAATACTCACCTTCTTCGATTTTATAGCGTCGATTTTGGTTGTGCGAGAATGATGAAGCCATCTTCCTTCAAGTTTAGGGCTTTCATCTTTCTTCGTCTTCCTTCTTCTTTCCCCTTTGCATTTGCTTCATTTAGGGTTTAAATGAATGGTGACCTTTGTTTGATGAGGTGTACGCCACGTAGGATAACAACCGGTTACCACCGACTTTATTAGGTAATTAACCTACTTTTGAATAAGACAAGGCAATTTCAGTGATTTATTCGTTTGAAAATATTCTTGAATGGTTAAACCGAAAACAAGAGCAAAGTTGGAGTGGTTTTATCGATAATAACCCTTATATTAAGGTCTTACAATAGCAACCAACTTTAGAAAATGTATTGATATGGTACGTCTACTTTCTTAATTGTCTATATGGTACGTGTACTTCATTTTTGTGTATCGATATGATCATTCTACATAATAGAGCCCGATTTTTACATACGAAATAGGGTTCTAATGGTATAAAAAATAGGGGTCTATTACAAATATAGTCATATCGATATGAAAAATTGAAGTACAAGTACCATATCGACATTTATAAAGTAGACGTACCATAGATAAATTTTCAAAAGTAGGTTACTATAGTATGACTTTACCCCATTTTATTATTTTGAAAAAGATCAACATTATTTTTGAAATATTGACCTGAGTTTATATGGTTTAAACCAATACATTTTTTCTTTTCTATTGGTTTAATTCTTAGAATTGTTTTATTTTAAAAAGTATTGTGAAGTATGTACTTCGTTGGATGACAATCTATTATGTCTAATTGCTAAAGAGAAAGCAGTCACAAAGAACACTAGAGAGATGGACGAAACAAAGTGAGTGTAGTTTGATCCCCTTCCTTTCATACGTCGCCCTCACTCCATCACCCCTCCATGAGTTGCCCTTACTCCAGATCTATAAATAAATAATGTTAGGTTTGAAAGTAGATTTAGATATGTTTGATCTCCTTATAGATTTATTCATTCGCTCTTCTTCGTTGATTCATTGACGAAGGTGGTAGAAACACTTTCATGTATGATTGTAGATCAAGAAATTGAAGCCCTATTGATTATGATTTCAGGTCTGAAAAATCGATTGATTTGAACTCATGTAAGTTTTCAGATATGGAAAGCTTTATCATGTATAATCTACAATATGAACTTGAACATGTAGAAGCTTACATCGAATTGAACTTGTGCATGATTCATTCATCGATCGATGCTCATTGTTGATCTATGTTCGATTCATGGATGTTTGAAGATATGTGGACCTGTTCGTCTCCTCGCTTCTAGGTCAAACATTGCCGCATGGTTTCTTCTGGCGTTCTTAGTGATTTTAGTCATCATTTTCTGTTGGATTCCCAAGTTTTATAGTTCTAAAAACACTTAGAGAAACTGATAGATTAAAGGACCACTCGTTGTGTTTCATCAGCAACAAGAAAAGTGTTGAAATTCTAAAACAACACTCAGGTCATTAAGTTCATCAGCAAATCTAAATATCTGTATATTTGAAGATGTTGATAAAGTTTCATTTGATTAATATCTTATTCATTTAAGAAACATTTCATGAAGACGAAGTCTTAATTAAAAGAAAGAAGAGACTTGCTGAAGTGGAATATCAATGAAGTTTTTGTCAAGACAGATTTAGAGTCATTAGTAAGTATCTAACAAATGTGCTTCTTGGCATCAAAAAGTTTGAAATGTTATCATCCAAAATCAAGTAAAAAGTTTTCAAACAATGCAGGACAAATACTCATCTCCACATTTAATGTTTCCTGCTCAACCAATCAGAAGATGACAACACATCATATATGGTTGAACACATTAAATGTAAGCTTGTTTATATAAGCTGGTGTCTGAATATTGACTCGTTGAACATTGCTTTAGTGACTATAAGTTTGAGAAGCCTTCACTTAGGATTTTCTTGAGTCAACTTGAGTCATGATTGAATCATATTTGTCATTCAAAGTAAAGTGTTTAGAGTAGGTTTTGCTTGTTCTTCTTTCATAACATTTTGTAGTTCTTTCAATAATCAATTAAAGAATTAACATTTGAAAAATTGGTCACTTGTGCTTGATTAAATTCAACCCTCTTTTTTAATTCAGAGTTATATTGTATTTGTAAAATACATTTGGAGTTGTAGCTTAAGCAGTCCTCATACGACCCACATTATATATTTTAGGTCTCACGTGTCTGTTTATGACTTCATAGCTGATTTCAAATTTTATGGTTCATGTTCATGATTCCTTAGTATTCCTCGAGTTTGAATGTTTTTTTTTCTAGATTTTGAGTATAGGTTTTTTTTTTTGGTGATTTTGATTTGTTAAGTGAATATTGAATTCGTTATTTTATTGTTAATTTGTATAGAAACAGTAGTGGTTCCACTGAATGTTTTACTAGATCAATATCTTACCGATTTATATTTTCATATTTTTGTATAAAAACATAATGATCGAAAGGGTAAAATTTTGAGGGACAAAACCTGAAAAAAACATTCGTTTTTACACATAAATCCTATTAAATTTATAAAAAAAATGTAAAATACCCACCTTATTTGGTGAAGCTTTAGAGAATTTTGGATAATTTTCGTAGCTTATTCGATTCTCATAACTTTTACTAACATCATGATAGAATTAATAAGAGGTCATATTTTGAACAACCTGTTAAAGATTCTACTAATAAATAAATGAACAATCACATAAACTTCATTTAAATGTACCAAGTCTCACTTTAAGTCATCACACACCTGATAAATGTCATATCATAAGTTATTAAAAATTGTCATTATCTTTGACACAAATATTGTACATATTAATCAACGACTCTCGTTATTAATCTGAATCTTGCTTCCCACATATCCTGCCAAGCCAATTAGTGGTACCTACGATACATAAGAGGTAATTGTAAACTTTAAAACCTAGTGAGTTAAAAGCGTTCGTGTACAAAAATATTGATGTATCCCAATCAATACATGTTAACAATTATACGTAATTGAAAAGGTTTATAGTTCTTACAAACTATGATTAACAAATATATTCTCTTTTATAGACATGCATTTTAACCAACCATCACTTGCTTATGATAAATCGAAAGTTTAATGAAACGTTTGATACAATAAAGCATCATAAAAGAAAAACACATTTGTGCCCAATTTTTATGTGATATCCAAACACCAAATGATGTGTTTTCTCTAGACCAACACAAAGCCCATAGGTCGAACGATGTGGACCATACGAAGTATATCCAGGGCCGGCCGTGAGGGCGGGGGGCCAGACAGCATCATACCAAGAATGATTATTATTTTTTCAGTCGAATAAGTAATATGTTAAACTTACACATGTGTCTTTTAATTTTCAGCCCAATAAATAAAAAACCCCTTAAAATTAGTATGTTGTATCGTTAAAAAGATATTATTTATCTATCTTAGCCAAACCCATTTAAAAAAAATAGTATGTTGCATTTTTAAAACGATTTTTTTTTCTATCTCTTACTGGGCATGAAAATAATCAGTATATTATCGACTGAATTATGTAAGTGGTAGCAACCTACAAGATTATGTTGTAAACAATGATGCCAAGTTTAACCATATGTATGACTCACATACAAATGTTATGATTATTGATCATAACAAGAAATTATGCAAATCACTAATGAACTATCTTTACTTGCATTCCATATAAACCACTGCATAAATTATGCATAAAATCATTTGCAAAACCATTCTTTTTAGTACATATATCAATTTTTCACAAAGTAAATTTAATGTCACGTCAAAATTAACCAACAAACAACTCTCTGAAAGTGGTTGTACATATAGACATGTGAGAATTGTTATATGCACCCTTTTATTAATAGGATGTTTGATTTTGCATTATTACGAAGATTATTAAATTTTTGCGTTATTACGAAGATTATTACGTTACAATAACGTAAATAAATTGTTTAAGCTGTTTGGACTTTGGACTGTATTGGTTAATAATTGATTCTTTGATTTTAAAATTAATCATACAACACTTTTTCAAATGCTAAATTTACCTTATTTGTAGGGTGACAACGGGACGGGTTCGGGGCGGGGAATGTAAATATTGTCCCCGTTTAAAAAAACCGCGGGGACTAAACGAGGATCCTCATCGGGTACGCGGGGAAACCCGCGGGGAATCGGGTAACCCATTTATAAATCAATGATATGAAATTTAATCACGTGGTTTATAATTTAAGCTTAAAACATCCATGTATGTTAAAATTTCAATACTAATATTAAATTAAAGGGTAAAGTCATACAATAGCAACCTACTTTTGAAAATGTATCGATATGGTACGTCTACTTTTTTAATTGTCTATATGGTACGTGTACTTTAATTTTCTGTATCGATATGGTCATTCTACATAATAGAGCCCGGTTTTTACATACGAAACAGGGTTCTAATGGTATGAAAAACAGGGGTCCTTTACAAATATGGTCATATCGGTATGAAAAATTGAAGTACAGGTACCATATCGATATTTAAAAACGTAGACGTACCATATTGACAAATTTTCAAAAGTAGGTTACTATTGTATGACTTGTAATACCTATCAAATGATGACGAAAAAAACATTATTTCATTAAATTATATGTAAATAATTAAGTTTTTTAAATTATACGTAATAATTTTTATGTATAATATAAAAATAGATAAAATTATTCATCTTTTATATATAATATCTATCTATACTATTAAAAGAGTAACTAAATGCCACATGACATCCTCTCATTTAATTTGTCACATGTTACTCTCCTCTTTTGCCACGTCATTTACTGATTTTTTTTTTTTAAATTTTAAAGCAAATCAAATCTAAGTAAATCTAATATGGATTAATTTAATAACAAACTAACTAAAATTAAGCAAACTTTATTATTCATATTATTATTATATTATACATATATATAAATATAAATTTCTAAAATTAACCCATGTATACATGGGTAATAACCTAGTATATATAATATAAATAACATGTTGCTATTAAAAGTAGTCGGAGATTTAAACGGGTTATGTAATCGGATATACGGGGCGGGTATTAGCAATACCATACCCACCCCGTCCCCCGTTTAACTTAATCGGGTTCGGGGAAACCCGCCACGTTTAGATCGGTTTTCGGTTTTCCCCGTCGGGTTCGGTTTTTTTTGTCATCCCTACTTATTTGCTTCATAATTATTTGATAATTTTTACAAGTTAAAATGAAAAACCAAACACTTTAAAAATTGATTAGTTGATAATTGTGATAGTAAACAACATATTCTAAGTCAAACGCTAAATTTTCAACAGCACATTTGTTATAGCCATTATATGATTTTTAGTTTTGAAAATGCTGCAACACTTTTTAAAATGCAAACCCCAACACCTTCAAACATACATCCTTGTCAACCCCATTAACCAATCAAATTTTAATTTTAGAATTAAATTGAAAACATAAAGGAATTTTACAATTACGCCATATGTATGCTAAAGTATTTAAATGACATGAAAATTTCAAAGAGTATATGATAATTCGGTGGTACTTTCAGAAAAATTGTAGATGACATGTAAGTGAATATGTTACCATTTGTCCATGTGATCCATTTAACTTAAAGAAACAAAATAACATAAATCTTCTTTCTCATTTTTCCAATTTTATTCACATATAAAAATAATTATACACACATTTTCAACATGGGAAGGATTTGGATCGGTTTGGTATATGTATAAATTAGTATTTGTTGGGTGACGGTGGTTTCCAGAGGTTTTTATTTTGGTTCCTTGGGTTGACCCGTTGGGTTTTTTGACCCATTTTTAGTTTCCTATTTCTATTTAAGCTATGTTGAAGTATTGTAAGAAAGCAGATTATCAATCAAGAAAACTTTTTCATTTTCCAAATTCCGAGTTCAAATCGGTTGTCTGAAGCCTAATTGTTTGGTATTCTACGGAATCAACAAACTATTAGTAGGGATTAATCTGGAATTTTTTGAATCAACAGATTAATCTATTTTCCATTTGGTACGCTGCATCAGATATAAAGAACGTCCAAGACGGAGCTAAGATGAATGGGATATCAATGCTCAAAGATTGGTGTTTGGAATGAATGAAACACCTTCTAGTTGGTAAACTCGTGTCCTACATAGGAAAGAAGATGGAAACCAAAGTGGGTTTATAAGGAGGAGTGTCCAAAGCCATGTCAAGATTATTTGTTGTTTTACTCCAATGCCTACCCGCGTGCAGGGGAGGTGCAAATCTTAGACCCCGAAGGCTAAAATCCACTGAACTCGTGTACGCTAGCACCTGTGGACAACACTTTGTATTCTACGAAATACTTTACACTTTAACAGCAAGACGTTGCTGCTTCCAATAACGAAGAACACGTCGAATTCACCTGAATTTTCAGGCAAGTTGGTTACCTCCGGCAGTTTACACTGCTTTGGCTCTTGTACCCTGAGAAACAGATTTCGAATCTGTTTTAAGGGAATCGTGTCAAACACGAGACTCAGCCTTATTTTTCCGTATTGTAATTTATTTTCCGTATTGTTATTTCTTTCACTTGTAATTTTAATTTACATATTCTATTTATTTTCGTGTATTGTAATTTAAATCCAGAATTGTAATTCGTAATACATTTCTTATATTTTATAATTGGTATCGGGCACACTATCCGTACAAATAAAATACTCTTATGATGTTTTGTGTGTGTGATGTGGGTAGAGAGAGAGAGAGAGGTTAAGAGGCTTACCAAAGATGTTGCAGCAGATGCAGAAGGCAGAGAGCTTTGGTGAAGGAGGAAGAGGACTGTGTTCTGGTTCTGGTTCTGGTTCTGGTTCTGGTTCTGGTTCTGGCTCCGTTGTTTGTGCCTGAGGACTTTCTTCTAGTTGTTGTATTGGTTTATGGCTTATCTCCTCTGATAATAACACTTCATCATCCCAAATAAGTCCTGATGATCCTGATCTTCTAAATGTCAATTCTGACCTTGTTGACCCACTCATCTCTCTCTCTCTCTAAAATGGATTTTTCATCTGTATGAGAGAGAAACAGATAGAAATAAGTGCATCTAAATGCTTGTATGTATTGAGTTGTTTTATTCTTGGGATTTTTCACAATTTAATAAGCGTTTATTAATTTTTTATGATTAATGTTACATTGCCACCAAAGACAACACTAAGTCAAACAAGAATATATCACCAACAACGCTGGCCTGATTTTGGATTACTGGTCAGAGCCCAAAATTTCATAGGTCTTTTAATTTTATAAGTTTTCAACATAAAAAAAAAGTGTATTTTATTATTTTAACTTATGGACGGACAGACAGGGGCGGATGTAGCATACAAATAGGGGTGTCACTCGACACCGATAAAATTTTAAAATACCGAGTTACGTATATATCAAAAATTCGAGTGACACCTAGGATTTTTTTTTGAGTGACACCTACGAAAAATTTATGAAAATATTATCTAGATATCTAATATATATTTGTTGATTTCATTACCCAAACTTAATTAAAATATGACTGAGTTTAATCCTTAAAACTTAAAAGAAAAAATAGAAACCCAATAGAAATGATAAGAGACTAGATTCAAGAACCAGCCCAAAAGATTTAAAAAAACGTGAAAAAAAAAACTAGCCCAAACCTTGTTGAAGACACCAATGCAATTGGTTGAAAAAAACTTAATTGGTATCATCGATTCTCATCGTTTATGGAGGTACTTAAATATGTTGAAAACCTCCTGACTGTATTTTTGGGACTTTAATGCATCAAAGTTATTAAGGTTGACGGAGATGTATCCGAATGATTTTAATTATGATGAGAATGTTAATCTTGTGCATCAACTTGAATACTATATTGAGAATGTGAAAGACGATCTAATATTTTCTAATTTGAATGGAGTCCGCGAGCTTGCTAAATTAATGGTGGAAACTAGGAAACATCTTTCATATCATTTGATTTATTAATTGTTGAAGCTAATATGTGTTTTGCGGTCGCAACTGCGACGGTTGAGAAATAGTGTTGTACGATATACTATTTTAATTATTAAAAACTTGATATTTGTTAATTTTGTGGTTGGCAACATGTTTTGCTGACCCGATCCATATTAGAAAATATTTTGACAATATAAATTAAATTAACTCTAAAAAAGTAACACCGATAACAAAATATCCTGGATCCGCTCTGCGGACAGAAAATAAAAGGCATGCTGGTATACACACATGTATATATATGTGTGTGTATATATTTATGTAATGTTTGTATGTGTAAGGTCTTTTAATACACTTTTGTTCGAGGCCTTAAAAATCAATGGAACGACCTTGATGACCAACAAACATTGGGATTCAAGAGAAGTAGTTGTGTTGACACAGTGCATGTTAAATAGTAGGAAGGGGTCGACTAACTTTGGAAATCGATCATTGAATCTTTCATTCCATCAAGTATTTTAACTCTGCACGTTTCGTTTGCGGAATAAAATTCAAATGATAAAATTCCATCAAGTGTTTTAAACTTTTGAATTTTGATAACACAAATGATAGATTACTTTTATTTATTTGACATCAATTTCTTTATTTATAGAAATTTAACATTTCTACAACTCATACATGAAACCCACATAGACTAATAACTAAAATTTAATTTCAATTTCCTTTGAATTCCATTCCACAAACCAAACTTCACATTAAGGTTGTGTTTGGTAGAAAGAACTGAAAAGACAATAAATGAGAATAAAATCTTTGGTTTTTTAAATCATGAAACTTGAAAATACAATAACCTTATGAATGTTATATCATTCTTTCTTTAATTTTAGCTTCTATATAATTCTCCACCATTGCTAGAGAAATGAGAAAACTAAACTTTAAGTTATATATTGATACAACTTGTGAATTCATAAAGAACTAATATACATAATACAAGTTTCCTAACTAATAATTTGTTTTCATTTTTGTCAATTCCTTCTGCCAATACAACCTTACATTGCTAATTTGTTTTTCAAGTGAGAAGGATTCTTATAGAAAGAAATAAGGTGGCGTTTGGTTTGGGTGATGGAATTCGATGGAATTGGAATTTAAATTTAACTTGTTAATCTATATTGATAACTAATGTAAAATATTAAATTTTATGTATTTTCCATCAAATTTTCTTGTTTATAGGATTTTGACAATCCTTCCAACTAATATATGAATTACATTCCAACCCATACATGAATCAAATTCCAACCTACATCTCTAACCAATACTAAAAACCATCTTCTACGTTCACCATCAACCAAATTAATAACTAAAAAATTAAAATCCAATTCCTTCAAATTCCATTCCATGAACCAAACGCCACAAAAGAGATGAATTTTAGACCTATATAATGCATGACATAACCCTTCCTCAATTAAAACCTCCATCCTTGCTCCCCCGTCCAAACAAACACGTTACTCTCTCTCCGCTTTCGAATATTCCTTAACACCGGTGATCATCTTCATACCATCAACGGCCATCCTCTGCATCACTAACCTTCGGTACGTGCTAGACCTGTCATTCTCACTCATCCTTACAGAAAATGCGACTCTCAATTGATCTTGAATATATAAGTGTATGTATGTATTCAATTACCATTTTCTATATCCCTAGTCCTATTCTTGATGGAAGAACCCAAGAAATCAAGTCTACTAAATGATGACCACGAACAAGTAAAACAAACAAACTCCGTCTTGCAATTTGTGTTTACGTATTCACATTTAAACGTTTTATGCATTCATGTTGATGCATCATGAAAGTAGTAATTATCAAATTGGAGAAGATTTGATTAAACTTTAAACATATTTACAAAAAAACAAACGACAAAAGTAGTTTATGACTTTATTCCTAAGGGTGAAGGTGTGGTTATATCACCGTCTCATTTTTCATATCAGTGCTACGTCAGATTTTTTATCGTCTCTTTTATATTTTTATACCACTCATACCATCGTCGTAGTCATCTTTTTATCCTACTAACCCTATTTTTTGTATTAAAAAGTGTGAGATGAGAGGGGATGGGAGTGGATGGGGGTACCGCAGCGACATAACTGTGGCATTTTGGCAAAGCTGAGGTGGCCATCTTGGCGGCACCCCAGCATGACCATACTGCATGCCGCAAGGATTACGAGGTCATGGCCAGCATTAAGCATATGAATGATACAACACAAACCACCTCTTTTTTGTTCATCGTATTTATCCTTCCGTTTTCAGACATTGACACGCTTGGTTAATCAGCTACTAAAAATGTCAATTCTATTGTAAAACTTTAAAGTGAATGTTTGATAGAGAGAATCAAAGACAATAGAGGACAACTTATTAGTTAAAAGACTTGAATCATTTATATAAATTCTCTATGGATTTTCAAGTTGAATCAATATAGGCTAAAATTTAATTCTTTCTTTTCTCTAACAATCATAGAGGATTCTATAAAAGCTAAAAATAAGAAAAGAGAATTGCAACAATTATATGTTCATTGTATTTTCAAATTCATGGTAAACAAAACCATTGATTTTATCCTCATCTCAATTCTCTTCGATTCCCTCCATCAAATACCCCTGAATTGTTTTTGGTATTACCTATTTTTTTTTTAAATTATTAAGAGTTTTGTATTTATGTCATAGACATGGATATAACTGTCAAGACTTGAAAGCCATGACTCGTTTTAGAACATCTGTTTTCTTGATTAAACACTTTATATTTCAAACTTACAGAAAGCACAGTGTTTTACGAGTCATGATGAATAACCAGTTCTACAGCCTGCATAAATACAAGGCCAACAATATTGCTCCTACAAGTATTATTCTCGTAAACTTGTAACCAACCCCCTCTCTTCTTGTTTTTTTTTTCCTAAAGCAAAAGTGGAAGGGAAAAAACGGTAATCATACATTCACAAGCCGGTCGTCCTCAGTCTGGGATTGTGCTTTGAGGTTCTGAAAAGGCTTGATCTCACTTGTCGATGACAAAATTATTACAATGCTGTTGGAGTTGAACGAAACTCTCTGACTCCATTTAAAATTTGTAAACCATTCCTTCAGTGTATCCAAGTTCTTTCAGTACACCACTGACCTGCAAGAAAGCAAAAAAAAAAAAAAAAAAGTCAATCCTTTGCTGTTTACGACTGTCAATTAGTATCATTAATAACACATGGTACAAACCTCGCCTTGCGACCAGTCTTTTGCCTTGCCTCCAGATACATGTTGCATCATTCCAGGTGGACCGCACACCTGAGACAGGAAAGTCGGAAAAAGTATTCAATAATCACAATTGACCATTTGATGGAAATTCTACAGTACATGGATTCATGAGAAAATAGAAATTGACTGATGAACATGCATTTCATCTTTGGCCTAATATGGTTTTAATTTGGGTTTAAGACTAAAAAAGAAAGAAAAAGATGAACAGAAAAGATCTTACTAGTATAAGTGTATCCTCGCTTGGAGCAGGTAGGCCTTTTGAGGCCATATCCTTTGATATGTAACCTGTACCTCCAACCCAGTACTTTGATGGATTGTCAACAGTATAAAATACCTTCAAGTTCAAGAAACAACATGTGGTTCAAACTTCTAATTAATTTGATCACAAAATGTACAAACATTGTTTTCATAGTTGATAAAAGCTGAGACCTTTAGATTAGGGTGGCTAGCGGCAAGCATGTCAAGTTTCTTTTTCAGCAGGATGTCATCTGGGGATACATTCGCGTAAATCAAAGATACCTGAAATCAAAGAATCCGACCTGAGGAAGAAGTACTAAGAATAACAAAGCAAGATTACAGGTCTGAAATCCAACCCCTTTCACCTATTATATATAAATAGCTAAAAGGATCAAAGTATCTCCAACCTAATATGTATGAACAAACTTATTGGACTTGTCACTTCTCCGCAAGTGAAAACTGAAAAATATAATTTATTCCTAAAATCTTTTGATGCACTAGTAAAGGTAATTATCATCACTATAACTATTTCTTGTTCGAGTAATATTTCAAGCGTGGGGTACAAATTTGGATGATGGATACACAACACAAGAACCCTTACTTTGGTGTTATCATCAGGATTCTTAAGAATGGCCTCAATAACCTGAAGCATTGGAGTGATTCCTGAGCCACCTGCAATCTGGACAAATAAAGTATTTTACACACTCCTCTATATTTAAAAAAATAGTATAAACAGATTCTTATGGTTCTGAACAACCACCACATGTAGATATTCTATTTGACAATGACACAAAGTTATGAAGATTCATGCTTTGGGTCATTTAACCAGCTCACCAGGTGTAATTTGGAAATAGATGATATCTTATACTTTAATAGGCACTGCTTACGGTACAACTTAAGCGTCGCCACTTAACCCACACATAGACAAACAAATGCTAGGTTACATCCACTTACAGCTTTTTAGAACATGATCATTTAGGAAATAAAGTACAAGCCACTCTAAATCATCATCTGCTATCACATCTTCAATAGAGCATTGGACATCATCGAAAACAAGTAAACAACAAATTAAAAACTTGATTCAAATAGAGATAAACAAACAGCTAAGACAATAATGGATGGCTTCTTGAAATTGTTTCAGCAATAATTCCTCCACAAATTCCAAATTTAATAGAAAACTTCTATTTCTTAGCTGTCTTAACTATTCCGAGCAGAACAAAGTTATCAGATTGCACTCACCATGCCAATGTGTTTCTTCATATTGGGAGTGTATCTGAGCTTTTCAATGGGTCTGCAGGAGATCCATTTTGTCAGATATAAATGCAAATCCATTGAGAAAATACTAGCTTAACAGCCGTAGTTGAATGGTTTACCCTTTTACTTCAACCACATCGCCAGGCTTTAGTTTTGCAAAATGTTGGCTCATTTTCCCTTCAGGATAAATCTGGAGAAAATTGTAATATATGTATCAACATTTCATTCAGGCAAGAATAGAGAGCAGTAGTAGTCGGCATACCTTGATCATCAGATCAAAGTATCCTTTAGAATCTGGATCTGATATCGGGGTGTACCTGAAGATGGACATACCATGATAAGTAAAGCATAAAAAAAAACGATCCAAATCGTGTCACCTCAATGCTATGTTATTTCTTCAATCACATGAGTATAAAAGTATCATGATACGTGCCTATATGTTATGAATAATCGGTTACTAATTACTCCCTCTGTCCCAACTGAAATGTCCACATTTCTATTTTAACTTTTTAAGTTTTCCCAAAATAAATGTCTACTTACAAAAATAGATTATAATAATTTATTACGTTCCAGTGATAACCCCATGTTTCTAATGTAGTTGTCTTTTTCAAAAAATTGATGAGTAAATAAATACGGGTAAAGTTGTCATTTAAGTATAAAATGGGGCAATAATTATACACTTACTAAAATTGTGTGTTTTATCCGGTGGACATTTAAATTGGGACAGAGGGAGTATTTTCTTGCCATGATATTGTTCTATTGAAGCAGGTGGCCGAGCAGGCAAGCAGTTTAAAGTTCAGCCTGCTTTGTGTGTGTAATTGTGTATGTCTGTGTGTGCAATGCATTTGAGGGCAAGCTTTTTTATATTATTATAATATTAGTTGAGGCCTAGAAAATTAAAAAATACATCGTGACTTGTAAGATTAAATGAACGCTTTTGTTAAAATAAGAAAGATGTAGTACAAATAAGTCACGTAAGAGGATCTAACTTAGAAAAACTGGAAACCACAAAATCTTTAAAATCAAACCAATTAAGCATGCATAGAAACCATCTCTAGATAGAACATGTACATATTCACAAAACTTACGGGCGAACAACATATTTTGTTTTCCCTTCAGCGTCTTCTCCCAACGGAGCCCTACAAAACAAGAAAATATGAGGTGGCACGCATGTCAATTTACCCTGGGAAACCTCTAGTATAGTTTCTTTGCAGAACCAAGTACAAAATTCCTAATTAGCTAACGTTATATATATTCGAGTCCAGAAAGGTGTTCAAAAACTTGCCTTGTAATGAGGCATGACGCAACATCGAGTCCCAATTTGAGATTCGGATCAAAAGAAAATCTGCAATTATTGAGAAAAATAATTACTCCGCATATCAATTTAGGAGTACACATACACATCCAAAATCAGACTAAAAGAAAATCCCAGCCTCACTGCTAAATCTCTGAACATGTTTGTCTCATGATTCCATCAATCTAACAAATGCTTAGTACAGAGATGAGAATTATGAAAACTCATGTAAGTGCCCACACTTTTGATCTCTATAGAAAAGAATGTGCATAGAAGATGGATGGAATTCAGTCATTAACTTGCATAATGGTAACTCGACCACAAAAGGGAAATTACATCTGAAAAGATATAAAATGACATTACAATGAAGATCAAATCCTTTAAGATTGTAAAAATTCTGCTAACAAAGCATACCCGAATCTTCCTTCATGTGCAAGTACGCAACTTAATCCCTTAAAAATAATACAGAACGGAAAAAATGTACTAAAAATATGAAATCAAATCTAACCCTTGCTAAATATTGATGTTGGCAGCAGAGGTTTATTCATTATCTCACAACCCACTGACCAATACATATCTAAGAGATGCAAGAAAAGCAGTTTGGTAGCAATAAATGATAAAAATCTAGATGAAAACAAATGCATCCACCGTAGTTATTATGCTGTATTATTTGATTGTACAGTTTATTAAAGAGTTGATCAAATTATATCTGACAATAGTAACTAGTACACAAGGAACTTAAGTGCATGCATAATTCGGCATAGTGAGCCCCACCATTGAGAAAGTAAGATGTCTCATCATCTTAACATGCAATTTCCAACAATCTATCAATAGTTCAATACATAATTAAAAAAGAGAGCATGCAGATAACCTGTATAACTGGGTATTGTGACTGACTTTAGCCTTCTCTTGCAGCTTAAACTCTAACCATTTATCAGGATTGAGTGCTGAAATACACAAAATCATCATGTGAGCAAAAGTTACTGATGATCACCAATTATGCATCAAATTATGAAAGGTATCAGGTCATCTTCTAGAAATGCAAATAAAATAAACAACCTCAAGTACCTTTTAGGGTGACAATTTCAACCCAACGAGTCAAACGGGTGGAACGGTCAAAATGACCCGTAGTAAAAGACTAAGCTAGAACATAGTTTTAAAAAAAATGAAATTCTAGAAATTGATTGTATTAAACAAATTGTTTTTTGATAAAAATTTCAAAATTATGTTAAAATTTTGTCTTTTGGTCATCGACCCGTTTGCTTGAATGGGTGAGAATTGCCAGCATTTATCATTTTATGTGCACTGCCATGTCTTCCACACACAACCATAGAGAGAGAGAGAGAGAGAGAGAGAGAGAGAGAGAGAGAGAGAGAGCACAAACTGTATTGCATAGAATCTGGGATGTGCTCTCATTGAATTTACATTTCAGGTGTGATGTAACTATGTAAATAGCTTCTTAAAAATCTAAGATAGTCAATATTCTAAATAAACAACATATAATATGTACACTTGTTGGCATGAATTATATTTAGAGAAGGGTTAGTTAATAACCATTTTGACCATCCAACTTTCAGATTTTTTTCGATTTAGCCACTAAACTATATTTTGTCCCGATTTAGCCACTAAACTATTTTTTGTATACACATTTAGCCACTGAATGTATTTTACTACTTTGACCACTGAAAATTGTCCGGATTTGGCCACTAAACTATCATATTTTGCATCGATTTAACCATTAGTTTTGTTCATTTTCCCCAAAGTAGAACAGTAAACTAAAGTCTAATGACTAAATCGGGAAAAAAATAGTCTTGTGGCTAAATGGGACAAATCTGAAAGTTGGATGGTCAAAATGGCACTTAACCCTTTTGGAGAACTAGAGGGGTACCATTGCTGTGCAGATGAATGTTAAATTTTATTGTAAATCAAGAATAAAAAGCCATGTAACTCATTAGAAAAGAAAATCTGAAATGTATATTTGAATCTTTTATATTAACCAGGTGATTATTCTAAATAAAATATCATGCTGCAATGTGTATTTGGAAAAATTACAGTATAATTGAAGCAGAAATGGGCAATAACTATAACTATTTAAATCGTTATATTTGTTATTTTTAGCGAAAACCATAAAAAATAATGTAATTTTCATAATTTTTAAATTCATTTACTTTTTATATTGTAAATCCATAGCTTACAACACAAAATATAGAAATGTAATTTGTAATAGTTGTTGTTCATGGTAGGAAGTCATGGAGTAAAGGTAGGGGAGAGTAGTGGAAATTATAGAAAGTGAGGTGTTATTTGTGGAGAGGCTGAGAGCTGTGTATATAGATTGCCACTTCAATGGTTTAGATTGTTCTACAAATAACTGATGGCCAAGATTGAAAAAAAAAACTCTTAAAACTAAGAGTTTTAGCCCTATGCCAACATGTTTTATAAGATTGAATACATGCTGAGACTAATGCTTAACCTTTACTCTTTCACTCAATATATCCCAATTTACTTGACTTATAATTAGCTTTTATTATCACCGTCACATCTTATATGTTTCGTAAGACATGCATTGAACCAGGGACCAAGTGACCAACACTTACCCATTAAATTTCATAAGACATGCGTTGGCTCATAACCTTGACTGAGGCACCGTTTAACAACTTAAATTATTAGTAAAAATGGTCAACAACATAGCAGGGTATGGCTAGCCAAAGTGCAATCATATAGAGTTAAATTTACAATTTAGGATAGCCTGGTTTGTTTGTATTCCTCCAAACAAAAAGAGAAAATCAAACATCAATTAGATTGGTACATCCAGTAAGTAAAATCATGGTTTTGATTATGGGAAGGGACACGATGCAACCTACAATTATTTTTATACAACTTTGTTGTATTGAAAAGAAACTTATATGTATTCATTCAGTATACATTGCCTAATTAAATGCATGGTTAACATATCATAATATGTTTCAGAAAGAAAATATCATGAAGAGGTGAGAGAAGCTGAAACAAAAAAGGGTAATCTACCAGTTTTAGGACCGGTTTCCTCATTGATTTGATCCAGATGGACCTGTAAGAAAACAAGTAAGGGATAAGTGATCTCTATATTAGATTCCTTACAAATATATTAAACATTTTAAAGTATGAATAAATCAAGAAAGAAGCATGCTTTAAACTTTCAAGGCAAGATATGTTATTAACAGGCCTTCTACAAAACAAGAGTTAAAATTTAGAAGCATACAAGCAACTTGATAAATGGAACAAGAAACAGTAATTTATTGAGCTACAAGCCTAAAAGTGTTAGATGCGTGTGAAGTGGTCTTAATATGCACTAGTTCCTGGTTGTGGGATGTTAATGCATTTTGATAGGGATCACATACAATGCCATTATGGCGACAAAAAGTTCTGTTATCATGCTGTCCTTTGGGTCCAAACTTATTCCAAACCAATTCACTGAAGTTAGATTGATTGCTTCCGAGTTTAGGTTCTAACAAACACCTCTTCAACAGTTTCTAAAAATTTCCACCAAGTATAAACTTGGATCCAAATGACTACAGCAAATTCTGTATATAACCACTTCACCAAACATCTTAATGTTCTGCCTCTGCAAAAAAGGACCATCAGATGGATACAACTCATACAAGTCATCATGTATCAGGGCCTTCCACATTCGCTGAATAAAGAGAGTTTTTAGGTTTGAGTTTTTAATCATCTGAATGGATTGGAGGTTGGACAATCATTATCTTAGTGGTGTTTTCTTTTAATATTCTGTGTGGTCAGGTATCTCAACTGGTAATCAGGTCCCTAGTCCATTTGTCTTTTGTTCAATTGGCAGAATCTTGAGATCAATGTTTGGTGTTGTTTTCAGCATCTTGCTCAATTAATAAACACATTTTGATGCACCAATCTCGGTTTGATATGTTCAACCTCCTCTTATGGGTTTCAATTCAAGCCCCTATTATGCGGTCTATTCTATTATGATCTATAAATCAGATCTCAGGTTCAAAAGGATCAAGGCATGATCAAGAAGAGTCAATGACTTTCAAGTTTCAATTGTGTGACACCCCCAAAAGGTTGGAGTTGGATGCATCAATTTATTCTGTGTAATTGCAAGAATTTGAGAAAGCAGCCTGCCTCCCTCACAAGTCCAAGTCACCATGCATTGTAACTCCAATCAAGGATTTTACAAGATACATACCAAATCACCAATATAATTTTTTTTGCAAGAAAAAACTATATTTCATTTTGGATTTGATGGTACTTAGGCCTAATTCTTGGTTTGTATTGTTACTTAAGGTATCCAAGTCTTGTACGATTTTTAGTTCTCCAAGTAAGATATAGGGATACCTTTCTCAAAATCAAGTGGTGTAATCCTCCAGAAATATTATTCAATTATGTTACACTAAACAAAATGTAAAACATAAGAGTTTACACTTGAGGATGCAGGATTCACAGTTTATCTTTTCTCTGGATGAAAGAAGAGGAATCCTAGCTCTTTTGATGATTAGTTTACTTTTCTTTAGATCAATTCTTAGACAATACAAGCATTTGATCAATAAGAAGTTCCTAACTAGCAAACACACAAACCTTATAAACAGGATTCTAAATACTCAAATCAAAGAAGAAGCTGAAAACCACATTTTCGGATGCTAATAGTTCAGCTTGACAAATGCACATCACATTATCCAAACAACAACATAAACACATATCACTTATTTTTGTACTTTATTTGAATCAAAAGCACAAAAAGATGAAGAAAACTACCAAATCAGACCACCCAAGCAAACAATTAAAAAAAAAACAGTTCGTAACTAGCAAACACACAAACCTAATCAGCGATACCCCCAAACATCTGAAATCAAAAAATATGCCAAAAACCACATTATCAGATACTACTGACTCAGATCGCAGGATGCACATATCACGACATCCACAAATCGACATCAAAACATATCATTCTATTTTCTAAATTATATAAATAAAAAGATCAGGAAGATGAAAAAAACTACCAACTTAAGACGATCAAATAATCAATTCCAAATTAGCAGACAGGATCCGAACATCTCAGATCAACCACGTTTTAAGGTACCAACTATTCAGCTTGCCGGATTCACATAATCCAAACAACGACAAAAACACATATCACAACGTGTTGGAAATTGGAAGTACGATGAGATGAAGAAAAATACCAAATTTGGCTCGGAAAAGTAGTAAAAATACGAGATTCCACCAGAAATGGCAGCGATTGCTCCCACTGGAAATTGGAAATGCGAAGAAGCTGATTGCGATTGGCCTTTGAATGCGTGTGACAATGCGATCGGCGTAGCTCTGCCAAGTCTCCTGAAGAACGTCGACATCTTGATTCTTGAGCAGCGGAGAGAGACGGAAGTGAGGGTTTTGGAGCTTTCTGTTGAGATGCAGGGTTCGTTGACGAGAAAGGGACAGCCGGCCCTAATCTCTTCTTAGCCCATAGATTAATTAAGGAAACGTTACCTTATATTAGTCTATATTAGTCTATATAATCTCACTGTACTTGTAATCATTCTCTATCACCTCATAATAAGAAAATCCTAGTTGCCCCGTAGACGTAGGTCAGAGCATCGATCGAACCATGTAATATCATTGTGTTCTCGCTTTCTATTTACGCTGTGTGTGTTGTATGTGTGACGAGCAATTTCCTAACAACTGGTATCAGAGCTCAGGTCTGTCAGACCACCAGCCCAAGCCACCACCGCCGTCGCCTGAAAGCCGCCGTCGACCGCCGTCGTCGACCGCCGCAGATCGCCGCCGCCGCCGCCTCCGAAACCCTAGCAGAAACCCTAGCCACCGCAGCCCAGAAACCCTAGACCAGAGACCCTTTTCGCGCAAAACCCTTCTGGTTTTCGAAACCCTAGCCGCTGCCGCCGTTAGCGCCGCCGCCGCCGGTTGTCTGAACCCTAGCGGCAGAAGTCTTCTTTTTGAACAGAAACCTTAAGTTTAGGGTTGTTCGCTGCTGTTGCGTCAAAACCCTAGCAATTAGGGTTGGTTCTTGTGGTTTTAAAAGTTGGTTCTTGTTGGTTTTTTTGGAGTTGATTCTTGCTGGTTTAGAGTTGTTTCTTTGGGAAGTTTTTTCGATCAGATTCGTCCAGGTTCGTTCGACAAAATCAGGTGCACTCGTTCTTCAAACTTTGTTTTTTCTATTTATTTAAGATTGATTGCAAACGGTAGTGTTCAATAGAACGGTCGTCAAGTTCAGGCAGCGAGCCATTGCTGTGTTTGAACACTACTTTTCAATCTTGTTTCGATTAATTAAATAGATTTGTTTGAAATGATGGCTGAGGATGGAAAAGTTAAGATCGATAAATTTGAGGGGCATGATTTTGGTTTCTGTAGCAAATCGAGGATTACCTTTACCAGAAGAAGTTGCATGAACCATTGAGTGGTATTAAACTGGAGGCTATGGCACAAGCTGACTGGGATTTGTTGGATCGTCAAGCCCTTGGTGTCATCAGGCTATCATTGGCAAGGAATGTTGCGTACAACATTGTCAATGAAAAGACGACTTTTGGGCTGATCAAAGCACTGTCGAACATGTATGAGAAACCGTCCGCTGCTAACAAGGTGTTCTTGATCAGACAGTTGGTAAACACGAAGATGAAGGAAGGAATGTCAGTAACTAATCGTGTGGACGAATTTAATCTGACACTCTCAAGGCTTGTGTCAGTTGACATTAATTCGATGATGAGATTCAGGCGTTGCTGTTATTGTCTTCTCTACCAGAGAGTTGGTCCGGAACGGTCACAGCTGTTAGTAGTTCTTCGGGAAATACTAAGCTTAATTCGAAGGCATTCGAGATTTAATCTTGGGTGAAGATATTTGTAGAAGAAATAATGGGGAAGGATCGAGCAGAGGTTCGAGCAGCTTGCTGAGTACAGAAAAAATGGGCAGAAAACAACACAGGGGGGGGTAACAACAGAGGTCGATCAAAGTCCAAAAGAAGAAGTCAGTCCA
The DNA here is from genome assembly GCA_020465985.1 of Centrapalus pauciflorus. NCBI lineage: Eukaryota > Viridiplantae > Streptophyta > Magnoliopsida > Asterales > Asteraceae > Centrapalus > Centrapalus pauciflorus. The sequence continues at coordinate 695,783 of JAANYP010000257.1, forward strand.
GACCTAGAAAAGACATCACTTGTTGGAACTGTAAAGAGGTGGGTCACTTTAAGAGTCAGTGTAATAAACCGGTAACAGACAAAGGCAAAAAGGACGTAAATGTTGCAGCCGAGCTTGATGATGCACTGATTTGTTGCATGGAGTGACCGATTGAATCTTGGGTTATGGATTCGGGTGTTTCGTTTCACGCTAGCCATTGCAAGGAAGTAATGCAGAATTTCCGGCACTGCGATGGCAAGGTAAGGTTAGCTGATAATAAGACACCTGACATCACAGGTGTTGGGGACGTGACTCTGATGACTCCTTTGGGAACGAACTGGACTTTAAAGAATGTTAAGTACATTCCGGGTTTAAAGAGGATGTTGATATCTGTGGGACAACTAGATGATGAAGGTCATCATGTGAGTTTTGGTGACCACCAGTGGAAAGTAACAAAAGGGAACCTTGTTGTCGCTCGTGGAAAGAAACAATGAACGCTTTACATGGCTGAGATATCTAACGGTGAAGCAAATGCAGCAGTTGAAGATTCAGAGGCGTCTACTCTATGACACCAAAGACTTGGGCATATGAGTGAGAAGGGAATGAAGATGTTAGCTTCAAAAAGTAAAATTCCGAATCTGAAAGGTGTTATTACTGACTTTTGTGAACCATGTGTCCTAGGTAAGCAAAAGAAAGTTTCTTTTGCAAAGATGGTCAACCACCCAAGGCCAGAAAGTTGGAGCTGATTCAGTTTCTTCAGCAGAAGGCTCTCGGTATTATGTTACTTTCATTGATGATTCCACCAGAAAGGTGTGGGTTTATTTTCTCAAATGCAAATATGAGGTTTTCAACACCTTTAAGAAGTGGAAGGCCGCAGTTGAAAATGAAACGAATCTGAAGGTTAAATGTTTGAAGTCAGATAATGGGGGTGAATACAGTAGCAAAGAGTTTATCGAGTATTGTGCCGAGCATGGAATCAGGATGTTGAAAACGGTTCCTGAAACACCTCAGCAGAACGGGGTTGCGGAAAGAATGAACTGAACTCTAAATGAAAGGGCAAAGAGCATGAGATTACATGCAGGTTTACCGAAAATGTTCTGGGCTGATTCAGTTAACACCGCAACTTATCTCATTAATCGTGGACCGTCAATTCCCCTTGGTTTCAAGATTCCTGAAGAAGAATGGTAAGGTCGAGAGGTATCTCTTAAACACTTGAAAGTTTTCAATTGTGTTTCTTATGTCAAGATTAAGGATGCACATAAAGACAAGCTTGAGGCAAAAGCAAGGAAGTGTACCTTTATTGGTTACGGTTTGGATGACATGGGCTATCGCTTCTGGGATAATCATAGTAAAAGGGTTATCATAAGCAGAGACGTAACATTCAATGAAAAGGCTCTCTACAAAGATGAACTTGCAGCTGCTTCAAACGAGGATAAGAAACCAGATGAAGCTGTGTATGATGAATTTTCTGAAGAGGACATTGTCCAGACCTGCTTCAAACATTCTGAATCAGAAGTGATCTCTCAAGGCAGTGGGAGCTCAGATGAACCTGGAGGATCTGAAAACAATGAGAATATTGAGAATAGTGGGAGCACAGAAAGTGAAGCTACTGACACTGAAAACTGGGTAAGAAGATCTACCAGAGTTACAAAGCGACCACAGAGATTTTCTCCTTCAGTGAACTATCTGTTATTGACCGACAACGGTGAGCCTCAATGTTATTCAGAAGCTACAAATCTGAATGACTCTACTCAGTGGAAGAAAGCTATGGATGAAGAGATGAGGTCTCTTGAAAAGAACAAGACTTGGTCTTTGGTTAAACTACCGGCAGGTAAGAAAGCGTTGGAAAACAAATGGGTTTCAGGGTCAAAGATGAAGTAGATGGTAGCAAGAGGTACAAGGCTAGATTGGTGGTTAAGGGATTCCAACAAAAATAGGGAGTCGATTACAACGAGATCTTTTCACCGGTTGTGAAGATGACCACAATCAGAATAGTCCTTAGTATTGTAGCTGCAGAAGATCTATACTTGGAGCAACTTGATGTTAAGACTGCTTTCCTGCACGGAAGCCTGAATGAAGACATCTACATGGCACAACCAGAAGGTTTTCTGATGACAGGAAAAGAGAATTTGGTTTGCAAACTGCAGAAGAGTCTTTATGGCCTGAAGCAAGCTCCAAGGCAATGGTACTTGAAGTTTGATGAATTCATGCAGAATAATGGGTACAAAAGATGTGATACGGATCATTGCTGCTATCTGAAGAAGTTTAAGTCTTCATATATCATTCTTCTGTTATATGTTGACGATATGTTGGTAGCCAGGTTTGACATGGAAGAAATCAAAAGACTGAAGAAGCAATTATCTAAAGAATTCGAAATGAAGGATTTAGGAGCTGCAAGACAAATTCTGGGAATGAACATAATTCGAGACAGAGCTGCTGGTACTTTGAAGCTCTCGCAGGAGAAGTATGTTGGGAAAATCCTAGAAAAATTCAGTATGTCAGATGCAAAGCCCAGAAACACGCCTCTAGCTAGTCACATGAAACTCTCAAAGAAGCAATCTCCAAAGACTGACAAAGACAAAGCAGAAATGGCCAAGGTTCCTTATGCCTCAGCAGTTGGTAGTCTGATGTATGCAATGGTTTGCACGAGACCTGATATTGCTCACGCAATGGGAGTGGTCAGCAGGTTTATGTTGAATCCGGGGAAGGAGCACTGGGAAGGGGTTAAGTGGCTGCTACGCTATTTGAAAGGCACCTCTAAGTTTGCTTTATGTTTCAGCAGAAAGAAAGTAATCTTAGAAGGTTATTCTGATGCAGATTTGGGAGGTTGTGTGGATACCGGGAAAAGCACCACGGGTTATGTGTTTACTATTGGGGGTACAGCTATCAGTTGGATGTCCAGATTGCAAAAGACTGTTGCTCTTTCAATCACTGAAGCAGGATATATGGCCATAGCAGAAGCTGGCAAGGAGCTTATTTGGTTAAGGAACTTTCTCTCGGAATTGGGTATTAATCAAAAGGACTATGTCCTCAATTGCGATAACCAGGGTGCGGTTCATCTAGCAGAGAATCCAGTTTTTCACAGCAGAACGAAACACATTCAGATGAAGTATCACTTCATTAGAGATTTGGTAAGTGAAGGGACGCTTTCAGTGATGAAGATCCTTGGTACGAAGAATCCAGCAGATATGTTTACGAAATCTGTAACGCTGGATAAGCTGAAGTTCTGTGCAACTTTAGCTGGCCTTCAGGAATAGTGATGAGAAGGCAGGTGGCAACTAGGGGGGTTTAAAGTTCGGTGAATTTTTCACAAGAAGTACAGTGGAGCGCAAATGTTCGAGTTTCGAAGCCTCCAAGTGGGAGATTGTTGAGATGTAGGCTTCGTTAATGAGAAAGAGGCAGCCGACCCTAATCTCTTCTTAGCCCATAGGTTAATTAAGGAAACATTACCTTGTATTAGTCTATATAATCTCATTGTACTTGTAATCATTCTCTATCACCTCATAATAAGAAAACCCTAGTTGCCCCCGTGGACGTAGGTCAGAGCATCGACCGAACCACGTAATATCGTTGTGTTCTCGCTTTCTATTTACGTTGTGTGTGTTGTGTGTGTGACGAGCAATTTCCTAAACTTTCGGGTATATTGGTTTAAAAAACCCCCTCCGACTTTCAGGGGAATCGGAAGAATTTAGAAATCGTCTGCGATGCAGTCCATGGTAACTTTCGTAGACCTCATGCCACCAAGGCACCAACCATTTCGCTGGATAACCAACCGAAAACGATGAATAGTTTTATGTGGGCTGGCGGCCTATTTTTATTTTTGGCATGGGCTAACTGAAAACTATGAATTTTGGTTTTTTTTTTCTTTTTTAAAATCTTTAACGAGGGTAATTACGTAATTAATGTGCTGCGGGAATACGTAATTAATGTGTAATTGTTATTTTTTATCAACACAATGGTATTAATACATTTATGTTGATGATTTATGAAGACCTTATTTTGTAAGGGTATCTAAATTATATATCTTGATTAATTAAATTATAATCATAATTGAAGAGTTTCTTCAAATTAAAATTACAATAAACTATAATTTGCAATTTTTTTAAAAGCTAGTGTAAATAAAAATCAAAATAAACTAAAAGTAAGTGTTAGATTTATTTTTCATATTATATTAATGCTATAAATACTAATGAGTAAATAAATATGTCATGTGTGTATTCTTTTTTGAATTTGACACGTGTCATTCTCTTTTTTTGAGACATCATTTATTAAAATTTAAATCAACTCAAATCCGAAACACGAATACAGGTTGACTTGTAACATAAATTTTTTTAAAAAAAGTTTTATCTTAAAAAATCGACTCGGTTCAACATTCATTTTTTTTTGGTAATAATCTTGGCCTGTGTAAATCCGAAAAATGCACCATAGAGCATATCTTATACATACGAGTTGACACACAAACATTGAGGTCTACGACACAACAAGATTTGTGTAACACCCTCCCTTAACCCGGAAATGCCACGTCAATTCAATACACAGGTGGCATATCGCAATAACTCTATTATGCACACGTCACAGGATAAACTAAAATCACTGATAATTTAAAACTTTTATACAAACACTAACATCATATAATCCGCTAATTACATAAGCCCAAAAGCAGCTAACATAATTAACACTGATTAGATCATTACACGAAACTAACACAAGGCTTCCCAGATAGTTCCCGACCCGAGCTCATCAAGCACGGCTGCTAATCCTGTCACTGATATCCTGAACATGGAAGACTCGAATACGTAAGCTCGAAAGCTCGTGAGTACTCGAGGGTTAGACTCTGCACAGAATACACGTAACACACATACACATAGCACATTCACGCAAAGCAATCTCTAGCTCGATCCCTGGCAATCATCATCACAATACAGGTATGAAAACATACATGAGATCCACAGCCCTGCACACAGAATCACTGAGGGGGACCCTTCCCCAGCTAACGACCGTGTACACCGGTGGTTAGCCACAACCCTGTAGCACGGGCGCGAACCGGCTACAGGCCCTGCCGTGTATACACGCCCCAAGGACTGTTAGGGACAGTCAACCCGCGCGATCACACATCGCGAATCACCGTCCGTATGGAACTCATCACGGACCCCCGGACTGGATCTCATCTCATGCACATATATCACATATGTAAGAACAGAATCATACCTGACGTTCACGTCCCTGTCTTGTACACAATATATCACAGTATACACAGATGACACAATACGACCCAGAAAATGGAGCGCTCGTTTGGAAAAGACTCGGGTACTCACCTGATCAATCGGTCCCACACACTGAACTTATAACCTCCGACTCGGCTCGCCTCGCTGACTTGTCCCTGAAATTATACAAATCCCAAAACATTAATTCTTATCTCAACGGGCACACATAACGGAATCACAATAAAGCCACAAAGGGCTCAGACCCAAAAGCCATCCCAACCGAATCCCAAAATCCGGCCAAAACCCAATTTACAAGCATTCCTAATGAAATCCCAAGAACTCAATCAAAACCCGACCCAAACAATATCGACAATATTCCGGAAACCCAACGAATTATGACTCAATATTTCGAACGGAACCCGACCCCCAAAACCGGTCCCAAAACTCAGCCAAACACCCGCACAGACCCGACCCAGCACCCCGATCGCGCCCACGCCCCGCTGCCCATCTCGCCCGCCCCCCTGCCCCTCGCATCGCGGCCACGCTCCCCTGAGCGCGACCGCGCTCCCGGTGCCGTCTTCCTCCTCCCTGTTCGCTGCTCTGCTTCGGCCAGGGGCTAATTTATCCCCCCCAAAACTCGATTTCCAGCTTCATAATATCTCAAAATCAACATATAATTTCACTATACTAATTAAACAACCAAATCCACAAACCCTTAACATATATCATGAAATAAACCATAAGATTTCAAGCTTTCTCACCTTCCTTGAGTTCAAGAACACACCAAATGAAGATGATGAAGTTTACTTCGAATTTTAGCAACAAAATTCTGGATTTGGAGTGGCTTTTTGCTGCTATCACATACACACACATACACGATACACTTCACACACACACCACACCTTTTGCCAAAAGAAGGAGGGAGGAAAAGAGACGTACATATAATTTCCTATTTTCGGCGGGTTCCGACCCCATAACCCGAACCCGATACCCCATTTTACAATTAAAATCCACTTAACCCATTTAAATCCATGAACCCAATTTTATAATTTATCCACTAAAATTATAACCCGGATACACGTAACTCATAACCCAACACGTATATATCCACTAATCGGGATCTCATTGGACCCACGCAATAATAATATATTAATTATCCACTAAAATAAATCCACGCAATAATTCTAAAAACGGGATGTTACAAATCCTCCCCTCTTAAAAAGATTCCGTCCCCGGAATCTATCGCAAGTCATTCGCAATACACATCTCTTAAGTCAAATCCCCTAAAATGTTGACTCACAACTCTCGATATAATGATCAACACTCTGATGAATTCGCATTTGAACTCTGAATGGCACAATCATCACTGATACATATCTTCGCTTCACAGTTAGTCAATCCACTAATAGCTCAATTAAATCCCCTAATTCACAGAGTCTTCTCGTGGCGTCACCTCATAAGCCACTCGGCCCACGCACGATCTCAATCCATCGATTTTCACTCTCTTTTATCACATACTCGCATAACTCTATATAGATCATCCACTAACACAACACATAAAGATATCTCCATCGAATCACTAAACGCAAGCTCATAAACATGGTTTAAATCACAAAGGGATTAAATCCACTCTCAATAGACTAATCCACTATCACAACAAAACTCTCAACTCTTTTCACTACAACAGATAAACGCATCTCATAATACGCAATATCATAGATATGGATAGCACATACACAAGAGCTTAAATCCACTATCAATACGATAATCCACTAGCACATCACGACACATTCGCAATATATTCGCAATAATTACCCATATAGCTCACACAACTCAACACGATTAATCCGCTTAACATAACGCAATGCTCAATCCCAGAACTCTGATAACCCATCTTACCACAATATATTCCACTCACACACACATACCCAGATATAACAATCACATATAACCCATACACAATCATTCCATACCTCTGTCACAGAGCCACATAATCACAGACAAAACGAAGCAGTCACACACAACAGAACACATACTCTTATCATAGACACAGCCCAATGACCCGTCCCACACTAACACACACTCAAATCAAGCTCAGAGAAACATACCCGGAACCATATCAACAGCATCTCGAGCTTCCTCTGCAGACGTCTGAAAGACTCGACCCCTTGCCCCAGTATCACGACGACCAGATGACGATGGCTCTGCTCTGGCCCCACTAGAACTCGCACCCTGCACCGCTGGCCCTGACTCTGGACAATCTCGCCCCCTATGCCCTGGCCTCCCACAACGGAAGCACAACGGCTCTGGAACAGTACACGCGGCGGCAGCATGCCCACGCTGACTGCATCGATAGCACCTGGGCACGCACGGCCCACTATGGCGACGATGGCATCTCGGGCACTCCCGATCTCCAACCGAACTATCTCCTCTATCTCCCCCATCTCGAGGTCTCTGCCCTACACTACTCTGGCTCTGCCCTGTATATCTCGAACTCTGCCTCTGACTCTGACTATCTGATCGTCGGCTCCGCTCCGGTCCACTCGATCTCTGCTCCCTATCCCTGTCTCTGTCTCTATCTCTGTCTCGTCTATCTCTCGAACTTTGACCTGAACGCCGCTCCCTGGAATCGTCTCTGGAATACCTCCGGTCTCTCGAGGACCGCTCGGGAGTCCTCGCACGCCTGCGCTGAAAGGATGGGTCCTCTCTCTGCTTGGCTATCTCTCGCTCTCTGATGCGGGCCATCTCTAACGCTCTAGCGAATGTAGGCGTCTCATGCATCCCAACGAACTCTCTAATATCGGCTCGCAGTCCATCAATGAATGCATCGACCTTTCGCTGCTCGGTGACGATGTGATGGGTGGAAAACTGCGAATACTCATTCAACTGGTCCACATACTGCTGCACAGTCATCTCGCCCTGCTGTAGATGCAAGAACCGACGCTCCATCTCCCGTCTCTCATCTCTGGGAATATACTGCAGCTTGAACACGGCTCTAAACTGATCCCACGTCATCGCATAGGCCGCAGAAGATGTCATCGCTGACTCAATAGATTTCCACCACTGAGATGCCCCTCCTCTCAACAGATAAGCTGCATACCCTACCATATCCCTCGGCTCCACGTGCGCAACTCGAAAAGCAGCCTCCACCTCACGCTCCCATGCCATAGCCATCCCTGGCTCACCCCCACCTCTAAACTCTGGCGGATTCCCAGTCATGAAATCCTTAAACGAACCCCCACGCCGCGACGTAGATGAAGAAGCACCCGTACCCGTATCCTGACCACCCCCAGCACGTGGTCCCATTCCCTGATCCTGTTCCCGCTCCTGCTCTCTCTGCTGCCTGTAAAACTCTGTCAAAACCCCCAGAAGCGCTGACCTACGAATAAACTCGTCCCCTGGCGGCTTGCCCGCGCCGGATCCCTCGTCCTGATCTGCCATAACTATCTGCACAAAACGAAACAATTGAGAACCAGAGATAGGTCACCCATCGTTATACACTAAGCCAGGTTAGTTAATTCCACTAAAATCAATCGCAATGGATCCCCCATGGATCGAAACAAGGTTTAAGTTAAGCATCCACTAATTGATACTCAGACTTCAAACCACAAGCTCTGATACCATGCTGTAACACCCTCCCTTAACCCGGAAATGCCACGTCAATTCAATACACAGGTGGCATATCGCAATAACTCTATTATGCACACGTCACAAGATAAACTAAAATCATTGATAATTTAAAACTTTTATACAAACACTAACATCATATAATCCGCTAATTACATAAGCCCAAAAGCAGCTAACATAATTAACACTGTTTAGATCATTACACGAAACTAACACAAGGCTTCCCAGATAGTTCCCGACCCGAGCTCATCAAGCACGGCTGCTAATCCTGTCACTGATATCCTGAACATGGAAGACTCGAATACGTAAGCTCGTGAGTACTCGAGGGTTAGACTCTGCACAGAATACACGTAACACACATACACATAGCACATTCACGCAAAGCAATCTCTAGCTCGATCCCTGGCAATCATCATCACAATACAGGTATGAAAACATACATGAGATCCACAGCCCTGCACACAGAATCACTGAGGGGGACCCTTCCCCAGCTAACGACCGTGTACACCGGTGGTTAGCCACAACCCTGTAGCACGGGCGCGAACCGGCTACAGGCCCTGCCGTGTATACACGCCCCAAGGACTGTTAGGGACAGTCAACCCGCGCGATCACACATCGCGAATCACCGTCCGTATGGAACTCATCACGGACCCCCGGACTGGATCTCATCTCATGCACATATATCACATATGTAAGAACAGAATCATACCTGACGTTCACGTCCCTGTCTTGTACACAATATATCACAGTATACACAGATAACACAATACGACCCAGAAAATGGAGCGCTCGTTTGGAAAAGACTCGGGTACTCACCTGATCAATCGGTCCCACACACTGAACTTATAACCTCCGACTCGGCTCGCCTCGCTGACTTGTCCCTGAAATTATACAAATCCCAAAACATTAATTCTTATCTCAACCGGCACACATAACGGAATCACAATAAAGCCACAAAGGGCTCAGACCCAAAAGCCATCCCAACCGAATCCCAAAATCCGGCCAAAACCCAATTTACAAGCATTCCTAATGAAATCCCGAGAACTCAATCAAAACCCGACCCAAACAATATCGACAATATTCCGGAAACCCAACGAATTATGACTCAATATTTCGAACGGAACCCGACCCCCAAAACCGGTCCCAAAACTCAGCCAAACACCCGCACAGACCCGACCCAGCACCCCGATCGCGCCCACGCCCCGCTGCCCATCTCGCCCGCCCCCTGCCCCTCGCATCGCGGCCACGCTCCCCTGAGCGCGACCGCGCTCCCGGTGCCGTCTTCCTCCTCCCTGTTCGCTGCTCTGCTTCGGCCAGGGGCTAATTTATCCCCCCCAAAACTCGATTTCCAGCTTCATAATATCTCAAAATCAACATATAATTTCACTATACTAATTAAACAACCAAATCCACAAACCCTTAACATATATCATGAAATAAACCATAAGATTTCAAGCTTTCTCGCCTTCCTTGAGTTCAAGAACACACCAAATGAAGATGATGAAGTTTACTTTGAATTTTAGCAACAAAATTCTGGATTTGGAGTGGCTTTTTGCTGCTATCACATACACACACATACACGATACACTTCACACACACACCACACCTTTTGCCAAAAGAAGGAGGGAGGAAAAGAGACGTACATATAATTTTCTATTTTCGGCGGGTTCCGACCCCATAACCCGAACCCGATACCCCATTTTACAATTAAATTCCACTTAACCCATTTAAATCCATGAACCCAATTTTATAATTTATCCACTAAAATTATAACCCGGATACACGTAACTCATAACCCGACACGTATATATCCACTAATCGGGATCTCATTGGACCCACACAATAATAATATATTAATTATCCACTAAAATAAATCCACGCAATAATTCTAAAAACGGGATGTTACAATTTGAAGCCTCGTATTGACGTTTTTTTTTGTACTTTTTACTAGTATATTCTTATTTTGTATTTTTTTATAAATATTGAAATATTTATGTTATTATCCTCTTGTGTATAATCATAGAGATGTTTACAACTTGAAAGAATACCTTTTTTAACCTTTTATAGAAAAACAAAGAATTCAAGCATCACGTCTAAGTTGGTTTCTTAAAGACCATGAAAATCGGTTTCTTAATTAAGACCATATATTAAGAATATTTTATGGACCATTATCAATATGTATCAATCAACACTTTCATATTACGAAACAAATTCCAATCCGATGAATTGAAGAATATTGAAAAATCTTCACGTTCATATCAAACTACAACTTTTCTTGAATTATTGAAGATACTAAAACGACTTACTTTGAAACCTATACATGTATACCACATCCAGAATATCTGATAAAGACGATCAATATTTACTTCAAGTTGCCAACTTTTGTTGTGGGCATGCCCTAATTCCCCTTATACATCATCAACATTTGGCAACAAATACGATCCCTAAATATCCTTAGCGAGTTAGCGTATATATGCTCTTTGTAGAAAGGTATTTTTCGTCATCTAAACCCAATGAATGGCTCGCATTCTTGCCACTCGTTTTCGTTGTCTTGTTTGGATGAGGACTCGGCTTCGATAATCATGCAAGTATAGTTTTCAAAGAAGACATGTATTATGTGTATATTACACGTATACATTAATTTAATTGATATGCTTTGTGCAAATTAACACGCACGTGCAAATGAATTTTGAAGTGGGGTTGTGAATTATTGCAATGAAAAGAATAAAAATAAAGATGTATATTCATGTAGAAAGAAAGGAAGAACAAATTCTATTTTTATCACATAATTAATTGGAATGACTTCAAAATATAATTTCTGCCTATTCCCACAAGTAGGAATGCCCATATTGTTGTGTAAGAGGGTTAGCATTTAATTTTGATCTAGCAAAAATACCTTTAAATTTCTAAAGGTTAATTACTTATATTTATTTTCAGAGAATTTTTTAAAACTAATTGAACTTTCAAACTGGGATTGTGATTTGGAGTTTTTGATAGCTGTAATCTTTAAAAGAGTTTTGATTTATATATATATATGTTTAGTAAAAGAAGTTGTATGTAGGTTTTAGTATCATAAACATCGAATAAGTAGATAGGGTAATTGAATGTTTCCATTAGAAACATGTGATTACTAATTTTGTTTTACAAATAGTTGTATGCTAACATTAACTAAGAAAATAAAAAAAAGGGGTGACAATTTCGGCCCATTCAAGTAAACAGGTTGAATCGGTTGATGATCTTGTAATTTTTTTCAAGAAACAGTTTGTTTAATACATTATTTTCTAGAATTTCAGTTTTTAAAAAAAGTATGTTCTAGTTTAGTTTTTTTTACCATAGGTTACTTTGACCATCCCGCCCGTTTGGTTCATTGGGTCGAAATTGTCACCCTTAGAAAATTCAAATCTCAGATTAGAGAACAAGGAAACAACTATGTAGGCATAGTCAATTCAAACATGCTTACTGTAAAGTTGTATTTAGTAGAGAGAGTCAAAGAGAAAAGAAATAAGAATAAAATCAATGGTTTTTTAGAGCGTGAAATTTGAAAATACAATAATCGTATGATTGTTGTAATTCTCTTTTCTCAATTTTAGCTTCTAGTTCTAACATATACATTGATACAAATTGAATATACAATTCAAATTTCTCAACTAATAAATTGTCTTCAATTCATTTATCTTCAATCTATCTTATCTCCTAAACTAATAAGCTTGACATAGAAAGTAACCTGGCAATAATGTGCCTTAATTACGATAAAACTATGATAGAATAAGAAGTATACAAAACATTCATAATGAAACACACATAGTTTGGATATTAATTGTTTGTTACAAAGTTAAAATTACATAAAAATATAGAAAAAAAGTTTTATTCACTTGTTATCGATATTCCTAAAAACGTATACATGATATTAGTAAAGAATAATTATTTTAAAGATATTTAAACCACCCTCTTAACCCTTTTTAGCAAGTCTATTTGATAATCTTAAACCGTACGCGTTACAAACCAATGAATAATAATATCGTGCTAAAGCTTTTCAAACATTTATTGATTTCTATTTTACGCATCATCGATTGAAAGAATTGAAAATGTCTTCATATTCATTGCATTTAAGATAATACAAAAAGGTAAAAAGAGATAAGGTAGAAGAGAAGAACATGCGAATTGAAGCTCATGAATATATGTTCAAATTTCAAAAGCAATGGCTATTTGCTGCATCACACAACAACATCATGATAAATTCTCAACTATTATTGATGTCTAAAGAATAAAGGTGTGTGTATGTGATATTTCCTCCTTGCTTGAAGTGAATGATGCTATGATTCTTCAAATTAAATGCAATTTTTTTTAAGAATTAAAATTTATATGGTACATTAATCTAAATCTCAGTACAAGAAAAGTGTCATTTAGTGACACATGCTTTTAGTGACACAAAAATAAGTGTCACTATATCTTACTTTTAGTGACACTTATAAAAAGAGTAGGTAAAGAGCAATCTTTTACCCACACATTTTCTTTTTTAGTGACACAAAAATTTTGGTAAAAGATTTTGATATCTATAGTGACACTTTTTTGATGAAAAAAAGAGTGGGTAAAAGTGGAGTAGGTATAGATATTTAGTGACTAAAAAAGTATGTGGCTATAGGTTCAAGTATTTTGTGACAAAATTTTGTGTCACTAAAAAAGAAAAAGTGTGGGTAAAAGATTGCCCTTTACCTATTCTTTTTATAAGTGTCGCTAAAAGTAAGATATAGTGACACTTATTTTTGTGTCACTAAAAGCATGTGTCACTAAATGACACTTTTTTGTAGTGTCTAATATGTATATTGATTTCATATAATAATAAAAACTTTTGGTTAACATAATATTAAATTATACACCAAATTAACAAAATATTTAAAATAATAAAATTTTAATATTTATATAACTTTCTGTTTGGTTTGGAGTTTCTTGGTTTTTTTGTATGAGGAAACCGAAGTCGAACCAAAAATTTTGGTTTTTCAGAATCCATAGTCGGTTTGGATTTTTGGTTTCGGTTTGGTTTTTATTTTTTTGCACACCTTATCGAAGTGTTTAATGAATCCTAGCTCAAAGTTACGTACGTATCTCTCAATGCGGACGATGATGTTGGTCTTTTTTCCACTTCGTTGCAGTACGTCTTTCTGGCTCCAGTTTCTTCATCGTCATCCTCTTCGAACTAGTTGGCGGGAAATTGGGCATCGGATAAGGTTGTGTGCGTGTTTGTATTGACAGTATTCGTTCGTTATGAAAATATGATGAAATCATCATCGACTGGAACAGCATTTCATTTTAGGTGATTCCAAAGAATTTCCCATAACGGCTTGGAGCAAACAACTTAGTGTTCTTTAAACTTTTGTATTGCCCGTGTGTCACTTTCAATATCTTGGTTTCGTATTGACCAATTCCCCTCGTAGTCTGGTTTCGTATTAACTTCTTTTGCTCTTATCCTTTATTGTTTAAGTGTTTAATTTATTATCAAATGCAGAATACTAGACTAATAAATTGTTATTTGTTTAACAATAAGTAAATGTAAGTTAAAATGTTAGATTAGATTGTTATTGTTGATTTGTTAACATAAGTATTATTAAAGTTTTAAATTTATTATATAACATGGACCAATTTTGAAAAGAAAGTTATTGGCATCCAAAAAATAATTGTTTGTCAATGTTTCAGACGATGATCAAATAAATAGTTTTCAAATTATGAAAACTCGTAGAGGACAACTATAAAATCTAATTTCTTTGGGTTTGTCATTAATTTGTATCTTTTACTTATTTGTTTTTTATTTAATCAAGATAAACAGATTCGAAGTTTCGAAGTCTTAAAAATTTTTAAAGGGCCACAAATATTCGTACTTTCGTAACGTTGTTAGACTCCGAAAATTATTTGAATCTGCCACTGGGGGTGGGGGCACGTTGTATTGATGCCAAATGACATCTTTTGGTGTCGTCCGGCTTCCCATCCCACACCACTCCAGTCTTCCTAAAATTATAAATAAATAACCATCATACAATATTATTAAGATTTATATTATTTTAGACACTCAATAAATAAACGAATACTTAAATAAATCATTTGTGGTTTATTCTAATTTAAACAAATCTATAAATACCAATAAAAGAGTAACTATATTTTTTTCTTATGAAGCCACGTGTCATCACCATGAATTGACACGTGACATTTATATGATTAAAAATAATAAAGAAATCTAAATTATAACTATCCAAATCTAATATAATCTACTTTTAAATTCAAATAATATCAAATCAAACAAAATCTAATACTCTACTAACTTATTAATTATAATATAATATAAGTTTAAAATATATAAGAAAATAACTACTATGCATATATATTTAGGAATATATAAATTTAATAGGTCATAATAAATAACAATATCATTCTTATATATACTTTTGTTTAAAAGATAATATTTATTTCTTTACCTTTTAATTTATTATATTTTATATATATTAGAAATATCCGCGTAATACGCGGGTAATAAACTAGTATTTAAATAAATCATTGCCATAACTCATAAACAATATAAATCTAGTTTTAGGTCAATTCTCATTTTGGTTATATTATAATAAAATTAAAATAAGCAAATGTTGAACATTAATATGACATCAACAAAAATGAGCTAACTAACGCATAAAAATTTATCCTTATTTAATTCTTCTAAAATATGTTTTCATTAATTTAGTGAGCAAATTTCGTTCACAACATACGTACTGTTGGGGGATCAATAACATTTAGCTAACCACTCGTATTATGTATGACCTTACTTTCCATGATAAGTATTTGAACCAAATAAATAGTCCAGACTTACACCAAAATCTATCTGAAATACGATATCAAAACACTTTTGGATTCGTCTGTATTCAAAAGTAACACACTAAGATTGTGTTCTTTTCTCAAAATTGAAACCAAACATTTGTTTTTGTAACATATTTCAACCATAATCGTTGAATTTAATAGGGTATTTAGAATCGGCATTAAACAAGGTCACAAACATCGTTAAAACAATTTTAACATTAATAAATCATAACTACAAGATTAAAACAACATTTACAAATCATCACCTTTGGTCTTTACCACATAAGAAAATTGACACAACATTAACAACTATGCATCCAAGCTGATAGGCATCAAGGCCAACTTTTGCTTCAGATGATATCAACATCATTATCAGCACTTGTACAAATTTCTATATTGATACATTTTAGAATCATGAATTTGTTTCGAGACGTTGCCATTCGGCTCAACATTTATAACTGATCATTATCAGCAGTAGCGGAACCACCATCAAAGACTATGTTCCTTGGACTTGAGTCCAGCCCCTTGGACCCTGTGAGAATATGGGCATGGACTCTGACTAGCTTCCACAAATGTGTACTCTGCACCTCCAAGCCTTGTAAGTTATTGATACTTAAAATCTACTTGGTTTACAAATAAATCTGATGATACCAAAATAAAATGGTGATACACAATCACCAACATTGACAATAGTTAAAGTTTGATTCTAAAAGCATTATTTTTTTGAACTAAATTCATTTCTTTAAACATTTTTTCCAAAACATTATTACACATATTCCTCTCGAACTTCTCTTGATGTTCATTATGCATATTCCACCACCACACCACAATATTTATTTCAATAATTTGAAGAATCATATATTTGGAATCACACAACTCAAAAAGCCCCTATAATGATGATGTGAACTATTAATCCAACTATTGAATCCCAAAACATATTTAAAATAAATAAGATTATTATCATTTTTAAATATCCAATTATTAAATTATGTTAAACTATCTTTTGTTCCATGAAATAAAAAATTTCTTTATGTAGTTTCTTAATTGTACGTTTCATATATTGTAAGAGTGATTTTACAATCAGTCGAATCGTGAGATTGTCAAAACACACACTACTGTGTGAGATTGTTGTATTAGTCCCATGATGTAGTTATATGTAATTTTATTATGGGATAATTGTGGAAAAAAACCTTAAACTTGTCAATTTTTTGTGATTAAAACCCCAAACAATTTTTCGTTGCATAAAAAACCCCGAACTAACTAAAAATCAGTAAATCAAGGTTTTATCAATGGGTAACCGGTTATTAATCCTACGCGGACCGGTAAATAACCAACGTGGAACAATTTTTAATTGTTAAAACTGGTTGCCAAGTATTACACATCATTTAAAACCCCGTTGATGATGTAATCACATTACATAAAATTACAATTAAAAACTATCAACATGGGTTTAAATGATGTGTAATACTTGGCAACCGGTTTTAACAATTAAAATTTATTCCACGTAAGTTATTTACCGGTTCACGTAGGATTAATAACCGGTTTCAACCGGTTACCCATTGATAAAACATTGATTTACTGATTTTTAGTTATTTCGGAATTTTATATGTAACGAAAAATGGTTTGGGGTTTTAATCACAAAAATCTAACAAGTTGGGTTTTTTTTTTTTGCACAATTACCCTTTTTATTATTGTTGGGTTTCACAACATATAATGTACATAAATACAAATAAAAAAAAAGTTTCATAAGAATAGATAAAGAAATAGTCAATGATAAAAAAGATTAAAAAAATAAATAAAACTCAATAAGTGGCCTATATATAGCTAGAATATACATTTTTGGATGGTTGATTATCTAAAACAATAATATTAAAATTTTGATATAAGACGTTAATGACAAAAATCACATGAATACATATATCATCAAGGGCACACATTGAAAAAGTGTTAAAAAAAACATATGACATCAAGAGATTCTCTCGATAGAGAAGGGACTTCAAGAAACCCTAGATTCATAATCGACGAGAGTCATGAGATTGAGTATTTTGTTGAATTAGTCCGATTTCAAGAAAAGTTGACATCAAAGGCAAGTATTAAAAAGGTATTGGTAAAATCTAAATTTTACATAAGTGTAATTTTAAAACGAAAGTTAATTCTTGCCAAAATATGTACTTAGATAATGTCACAAGGAAACAAATTAGATGTATCAAAGTTGTCAAATTTCAAATGAGCCGGTTACACATTTCTGTAATGGGTGGACTTATCATTAAATGAAAATACAACGTTGTAAAACGACATTAAAGTAGGATGTAAAAGCCAGTAACTAAAACTCTAAAAGTATGTTGTTATTTCTTGTATTTAACCCCAAAACAAACTAATAAAAGTGAAGAGCGCTTTTCTTGGCTTATATATCATGAACATATAAGATAAAATACACACCAAAACCTAATTAATTAATTTTATATATTTCTATCGAATACTTGCACCATAATATGATAGAAAACATGCAGTGTCATGCTTATATAGTTTGACAATTCAAAGAATCAATAAGGATCGTTTAGTTGACCTATTTTCGACGAAAATCTTCATCGAAAACAAGTGTTTCTCGAAAACACATGCAAATCCATTGTTTTAATGCTTTCAGTTTTCAGTTTTCAAAATTACAAGTAAACTTGAAAACTTCTTTTTGATGTTTTCGTCTTATATTTTCTATCTAGTCATCTCAATCTAATCTTTAAAATGTGATAAAAGAGGAACGAAAGAAATGAAAAGGCAAAACATATTTACAACACATCCAAACACATTCTAATCTTTAAAATCTGTTTTCTTAACAACCATCGTGTTTTCAGTATATTAAAAACTCAATTCTCGCTCTTTTGAACACACCTATATTCCATCAAAGTTTTAAAGTTAAACATGAAACTAATTACAGTAAAATGGTTGACATAAAAAAGTGGAATTTGACTATGTGTTGCATTATGAGGAACTTATTCCTATATTGAAGACAAAATAAAATTCTTTTTGTTATTGATACTAGTTTTATGGTGCATATGAATTATGCCAATCTTGCACACATAAATAAAATCTATGTGTCAATGCAGTGTATGCAGACGTGGCATCCACGTCATCAAGGAGTTGGATGATCCATGTGAGAAAGATATGGATAGATATATCATATATACAAAACCTTTTGGTCGAATAATGCATGAAAGGAATCATGTATAGAGGGGTATTCTTGGAATTTTAATCTAAAAAATGACCCTATCTGGAAAATTACGAAAAATAGACTAACATGCTTGTAGGGGTGTAAATGAGCCGAACTACTCGTGAGCTACTTGAGCTCGACTCACTAAAAGCTCGAAATAAGCTCGCATTAAACGAGCCCGAGTCGTGCTCGAGTCTAAGTATGAGCACATTTAATAAACGAGCTCGAGCTCGCAAGCCTAAACGAGTATATAAATATAGTTTTTAATTAATAAATATATAATATATAGATTAAATAAATATAAAATATGTAAATATATAAATAGATTATAAAACAAATTAAAAAATTAATATAATATAATAAACGAGTCGAGCCCGAGCCGAACTCGAGATTGTATAATTATTCACGAGCCGAGCACGAGCTTTAACTAGCTCGGGCTCGACTCGTTTATACCCCTGCATGCTTGGGTTAATTTTGGATTAGGCCAATTAATAATGATTTTATCTAAAAATTCCTTCGACTTAAAAAACAATCACAAAAATTAGTGTTTTTAAAAGCATGAATAGCATACGTGCTTACATGGCATTTTTTTAAATTTAACTTTACCCTTATTTTGTGTTTGGTAGAGTGAATTGAACTAGGGATGAAATTTTTATACCGAATACCAGTACTATACCGAACCGGGACCGTACCGGTACATTCGATTCTTGTTTTTATTTAAATCGGGATCGGTACTAACCGGTTTCTGTACCATTAAAAAACCGGTACTACCGGTACCGGTACCGAATTCATTTTCATATGTTTGTTTTGAGTTTTACGTACATCTTGTTACTTCACATATACATTTGTTAACTTTAATTATTTTTAAAATGATTTGCGGGTTGTGTATTTGAAAGCTACAATGGATATTCGGTCAAATAGTTCATACGTATTTAGAATGAATTATAAACGACTAATCTTCTTTTTTGATCCATGAATTTGTTGTTATTTATTTTCTTGAATTTTCGGTACCAAATTCTGTCTAGCACCGTAAAACCGGTACCGATACTGGGACCGAACCGGTACCGGTCAATTAAATTCGGTTCGTTGTTCGGTACCTTTAATCGTACAAAAAAATTATCGGTACCAACCGGTCCGGTACCGAACTCATCCTTAAATTGAACTCACGAAAAATGATAATAAAATCTTTGGTTTTTCAGACCATGAAACTTGAAAATACAATAATATTTTGATTATTGTATTTCTCTTTTCCTAATTTTAGTTTCTACTTAATTTTTCATCATTGCTAGAGAAATGAAAGAATTAAATATTAAATTATATATTGATACAACATAAGAATTCCTATAGAATTGATATACATAATTCGAGTCTCCCAACTAATAATTTGTCTTCAAACCTTTCTATCGATTCTCTTTGCCAAACATAACATTATATGATTTTCATAATCATTATTTATAACCAAATCCTCCCCTCCCTCTTTTATCATTCACCCCTCGAACCAGAAACGGTACTATCCAGTCTGGTTCTTGATTTTAACTTTTAGTGATTTATAGTTCTCGGTTCAGTACAATTTGGTACAATCTTGTTTAACTTTGCATTTTTCTTTATAAATATTAAGAAATATTGGGGTCTAAATAATACAATTCAGTCAAGTTCTCGGTTCTAGTTTTTCCAACAGTTTGGTTATCGGTTTCGGTTAATGCCTGATCCGATTTAGACCATTTACACCCCAATAGAGATGAGTTGTGTTGCATTATTCCAAATTAAGATTTATATTATATGTAACTTAGATATGAGATGGAATTGTTAGAAGATAACCAGAAACACCGTCTTTAGAAGTTGTCTCCAACAATCAAGTAAATAGGATGATAATAGGAATGATAAACAATAATTGGCATACCAATCTATATGGTTGCGGGGTTAGCAGTTTAATCTTAAAAACTTACCGTAAAAGTTTTTGATTTATAAAGGATTCGTAGGGTTTTCATAAAACATTTGCCTAACAAAATAATAATAAAAAAACAAATCTTTCGAAGGTCGCATCAAGTTTTACTGTATCACAAGGTATAATGAAATACACGAAAAGAGATATACCTCGAAGATTATTTTGACAAGAACGGCCCAAATGAGATGCTACAGGTATCCATCGATTATGTCACAATCAAACTTTCACCAAATAATCAACCGGAAAACGAAGAGCAAGGGAAGAGCACACACTTAGGTGTTGTTTGTTTTTTAAGAGGTTGATGTCTGTGGACTTAGCTGTAGAAATCTGCGGTCAGAAGAGATGGCCTAAAGGTCTGCAAAGGTCCGCAGACGCGGGAAGATGAAATAAAAACAAACACACTTTCATATAAAACATCTTCCAGCATCTTCGAGTTTGCAGACATAAGAGGTTCGAAGATCTTCTAAAAAAACAAACAAGGCTTAGTGTGTGTATTAGACCAAGAGTCCCAAGGAGAAGGGGATGTGGACGATTATTAATTAGATTGTCAAACTCTTAATCATCATCCTTAAAATCTAGTAATTATCTTTTATTTATTTTATGCATAATAGCATGAGTTTATTATGTCAAAAGCCATTATGTTTTTACGTTTTCGATCCTCCATGTTATATTTTTCCAGTAAAGTTCTCAGACAATTTTTTTTCCTGATTTTTGTGAAATTTGACTATTGAAACCCAGTTATAATTGGTATACTGAGTTTTTCAAAAACTAAAACCAAGTTCTAATAGTCAAATTTCATTAAACCAGAAACAAAAACAATTAACTTAAGGATTTTTTTGAGAAACAATCATGTTATATAGTTTCATTTTCTCTCATTAATAATATCTAACATTATTCATACATTCATTTAATTGGTTCTGTTCAGTTATACTCATCAGTGTGACCTTCAGTGTTTTATGACGTCGGTCATGATACACTAGTGGTATCATCTTGATTCAAATACTCTTAACATTTTTTTATTACTAGATTAAAAAAAATTATCAATTTTCTCAAAATTTTCACTATGACGAGTGCCTTCTGATATAGTTTAGTGTTAATATTGATTTCTTTTTTTCATTTTTTTTATTTCGTTCCTAAACTTCTTTCTAACTGTTTAAGTTTCTTGATATTTTTTTCTATATATTTTGATTTGATATCTATTAATATGGTAAAACAATTACTTTACCAAACGATTTAATATAAAAAAACCAATTATTTTCCTAATATTAACGATTAAGTCACTTGACTATTTTTGTTTCATCAACATACTCATGAGTTTCCTGTCTACCTTGTTGTGAATGATCATTCACATTTTTTTTGGGCAGAAATGTATAAAACAACATTATAAAACTTTTTATCAAAAGAAACAATATCAAAATTCAAAAATAATTATTGTGATTGGTAAAAAAAGATCATGTAAATGGTGTGAATAATCATTTACTTAGATGATCATTCACATAAATGTGCATGAACATTCACACAAGTTTTAAGGACACAATATTTGTAAATGTATGTGAAATTCATATATTATGTGTATAACGTCATTTTAAACATGAATACAAAAGTTTTTTAAAAAAGAAGTTTTTTAAGGCTGGTACATTCGGATGCACTTGATTTCGAGAGAGATATTTTTTGAACATGACTATATACACTTTTTAAGACAAAAAAATATCAAGAAACTTAAACAGTAAGAAAAAAGTATAAAAATTTTATCGTAAAAATAAACAAAATTTGGTTTTTTACAATATTAGCCCTAA
Source organism: Centrapalus pauciflorus (assembly GCA_020465985.1). Taxonomy (NCBI): domain Eukaryota; kingdom Viridiplantae; phylum Streptophyta; class Magnoliopsida; order Asterales; family Asteraceae; genus Centrapalus; species Centrapalus pauciflorus. The sequence goes on from JAANYP010000257.1 coordinate 718,376, forward strand.
AATCTGTCACCAAAGTTCATATTTGTGTTATCAATCTAGTTTATTTGTTCATAAAAGATGAATAAGAGAGAAAAAAAAAAAGAAAGAGAAGGAATTTGATTGTATATATGTTCCTACTTGAGAGGAGATATTGTCTATGTTTGGCAAAATTAGATGTAGCTTTGTGATTTTAAAAGAGGTAGAGCTTTTAGTAGCTGAAGCTTTTGAGAGCTGAAACTTTTTAAAAGAGCTGGAGCTTTTAGTTTTATAAATGTGTTTGGTAAAAGTAGCTGTAGCTGTAGATTTTAATATTAAATTACGTAAAAGGGCATTAATATCAATAAAAGGTAGTAGTTTATGGTTAATAGAATGGTAAAAAAGTAAATATGTTTGACTAAAAGCTCCGGAGCTTTTCAAAAGCTACTTCTACTAGCTTTCTATAAAAGAGCTTATTTTTGAGAAAATGAAAGCTCTATGTATCCTTCCAAACAAAACTTTTATTTTTTAGTAGAACTTATTCAAAATAAAAGCTTCTAAAAGCTCTTAGAAGTCTCTACCAAACATAGCCATTGTATGGGCGTTAGGGTTTGTTATGGTCAAAAAAGTGTATACATATTCATTCTTTTGAAATTTATTAGAAAAGTAAATGATAATAACTTTTATACATGTATAAATTTTAAAATTAAAATATTGACAAGCACTTTTTTTTTTGAAGAACTTAAAAGAATAAAACGTTACGCATGACAACAGTGAGGAAGGTTTATCTCAAACATAATCGAAACTTTTTGGAATCCAATTCTAAAAGGACTACTTTACTACATTCTTATATATTACCGTTAACTGGGTTGGCAGTTGCTTAAAACTCGTTAAAAAGTTTTTTAATTTAGTTTTAAAAAAGGACACTATTTTTGAACATATATTGGTGCTATTTGTTTTTTTAAGAGTTTAAACGTCTGAAATCTAAAAACCACATCTGAAATTAAGAGGTGGTCTTAAGATCTGAAATCTGAAATTAAGAGATGATCTCAATGTTTGTTTTGTAATATGAAACACCAAAAAAAATTACTTTAAAATATTATATTTAATTAATTATACGGAGTGATAATTAATATGATAAATATTTTTTAATTAAAATTAACTAAACTTAAATTTTAATCAACACATCAAAAAAGATAACTGAAATTATTATAACTAATATGATAAATTGTTTTAGATTGTGTTTGTAAACTAAAAATAAAAAAGGAACCTCTTAATTTGTTTTCAGACCCTATTCCTCCCTCTTAAATATAAGAGGTAAATTCAGATGTTAGAGCCTTTTAACTCTTAAACTAAACAAACAATCTAAATTTATTCTAGATCTGAAGTTTAGACTTCAGACCCTTTTAAGAGCATCTTAATGAAAAACAAACGGGGCCATTGTCATTTGTTTTTTAAGAGGTTAAATGTCTGAAGTCTGAAAACCACGTCTGAAACTAAAAGGAAGCCTTAAGATCTGAAATTAAGAGGCTCTTAATTTAGTTCAGACAACTCTCAAACTCTTAATTTTAAGAGGTAAATTCAGAAGTTGCAATCTCTGAAGTCTGAAACTAAACAAACAATCTGAATTCATCATTCATCTGAATATTAGACTTAAGAGCTTTTTAAGAGGCTCTTAATGAAAATCAAACAACACGTAAGAGTAGTTAAATATCTTGAAATACTCTTTTATTGAAACATTATTGAACTTTTCTATGATCAATTTCTAAATTGACTAATTCTGAAGCTAGCATACAACATAATCACATGGGTGATAATATATATATATATATATATATATATATATATATATATATATATATATAGGTTCAATTGAGAACTTTTATGTATCGAGGAACAAAAGAACATATATCATCCATTAGATCAAAAAATTGTATGGATTAGATTAATGGCAAAAGGGTAAATGGTTGGACAATTTTATGCGTCTTGTGCATTATAGAAACAAACAAGGAATGATATTTTGGGGAATGTGCGTACGTCATTAAATTTAATATTTCAACCTATAATCAAATAATAAATGCTAAATAAATTCAATTGATACATTTCCATATTTAACAAAAATTACACAAATTCAACAAAGATGATGGAGATCGATGCATTTTGCGTTAATCAAGTTTATCTATGCATCGTGTTCAAAAAAGACGCATTTAACAAAAAAAAATACACAAATTCATTTATGCATCGTGTTCAACTTGTTCATCATTCATCTATACATCGTGTTCGTCGTTCATATTCTTAATTCATTTATGCTGCGTGTTCAACTTTTCATCATTCATCTATGCATCGTCATTGTTCATCATTCATTATGCATCATCATTTTTCGTTGTTCATCGTTCATCATCTATCTATGCATCGTCATTGTTCATTATCCATCTATGCAATATCATTATATATCGTTCATCATCCATCTATGCATCATGTTCTTCATAATCATTATCGGTTGCATCTCTTGTTCATGTTCATCATTATCGGTGTTCATTGTTAATCTTCGTCTTCAAATCATCATCACTATGAAAATCATGAATAACACGATCAGAGTGAGAGAGAGAGAGAGAGAGAGAGAGAGAGAGAGAGAGAGATAGAGAGTGAGTGAGTGAGTGAGAGAGATAAAGAGAAATGAGGAGGAAAATGAGGAATGTAGTTAATATGATATTTTAATTCAAAATGTAACTCCTAATTATCTTTTAATGATTTTTAGAAATAAATTAATTACTATATCTTTAGTTTTCCCTAAATGCCCTTTGTGCACCATTGGTAGATTATCCGATTCACAAAAGTTTCTCGAGGTTCTCGATGCATAAAAGTTCTCAATTGAACCGCAATATATATATATATATATATATATATAGGGGTGGGTTCAATGGAAAACCACTATGCACGTGAAAACCATGGAAACCTACGCAAACCGTCCGATTTGGTGCATTTAATGAAAAACGCGGTGGCATGATCGTAAATAAGGTGATACATCACGTGGGATTTTGATGCATCATGCGGGAAATTTGATGCATCACGCGGGATTTTGATGCATCACGCGGGGAATTTGATGCATTTGTAGTGGTGCAGTGCGGTTTTCACAAGTTTTCAGGTGCATTGTGGTTTTCCATTGAACCTCCCTCTCTCTCTCTCTCTCTCTCTCTATATATATATATATATATATATATATATATATATATATATATATATATATATATATATATATATAATAGGATACGGATCACGTGAGAAGAGATTTTATCGTGAGAAATGGTGAGAAGGGGAGTTTTGCATTGATATTGAATCAACAAACTATTGATTCATGATTATTGATTCATTATCAATACTTTTGAACCAAATATATAGATTTGAATCATCATTTACGGGCTAAATGATGATTCAGTAATAATGCATTTTTCTGCGGTCATGATGCACCAAAAATTTTATCCATGTTTTTTTGTGATCCAGGTTCGATATAATCAAATACATTTGATTCAACAATGTCTAAAATGAATCAATAATCATGAATCAATTGTTTGTTGATTCAATATCAATGCAAAAACCTCATTGTCACAATTTCTCATTATAAAATCACTTCTCACGTGATCCGGTCTCTATATAAATATATATAATTGAATGAGAAGTTAAATATTTGTGAAAAAATGTTGTATCAAAAAACAAACTTGTTGACCATTTTGTTATTTCATGATTCAAGAAAAAACGTTGTATTAAAACAGGATCACCAAAAAATCTTATAAAAAAGGTGAAACCCAAAATTTGTAGTTAAAATTACTTTTTTTTATTCCTCACAAATATTTAACTCATCAGAGAAGAATATTCTATATATATCTCTGTGTGTGTGTGTGGAATATGGTTCGTGTGAGTACTTAAAAAATGCAGAGTAATGTAAGTACCTGTGAACACACAGGTTTCAGATGTGAACATGCTTCGAAAAAAAGTTTTTTTTTATAAATTATTTAGATACAAATAATATAAGGCTATTTGTAAAAAATTACATACATTCACGCTTTCTAGCATCTTCAATCTCATGTGAACGTGAAAAAATTTATGTGAAATGCTTAATGTGAACATGCGTTTACAACAGTGTAGTTCATGTGAACATGCACGTTTCACATAGTTGTAGTGTGTGCTTATGTATGATTTTTTACAAGTAGTCTTGTATTATTATATTAAACATGATTATGAAAAAATTTCAAAAAAATTAGTTTCAAGCGAGGTACCTCAAGTACCTTCCAAAGTAATGACACTCACTTGAACCCAAATATATATATATATATATATATATATATATATATATATATATATATATATATATATCTGTGTGCGTGTATGTATGTATGTATATGTATGTATGTATGTATGTATGTATGTATGTATGTATGTATCAAATTGCTTCGTTTATAATAGTGTAAGTTGCACCATATATTCAATTCCATCCGGATTATATGGTTATTTCAAATATGAAAAGCTTAATTTCTTATCCGAATTGCACAACATAAAAAGAACCTTTTAACCTTCAATTTGATGATCGAATAATAAAAAAGTTTAAATCAGATAGAATGTAAATCTACAGTAGGTTAAGAATTAAAATTCGGTATATTACCTTGAGAATTAGTTTGAGAAGATGGAAAACCGATTCAGTGAATAATGAGGGACCGATTAGGATAAGGGCATGCAAACCTCTTGAAAGGATTTTGCAAGTCGAGGGTGATAAGATTTCTTAAAACCGTCGATGATATCGTTTAGGATAAGAAGACATAATGACAATAATCAAATGGAGATGAACAAAATATGAATAATTGGTTTGTGAAGGATGAACATTTGGATAAAAAAACTAAGGAAATATAGAGAGGTAAAGTCGTAAAAGAAACTTTATTCCAGGCGATTTCTTTTAAATTAAAAAATATTATTAATTTTAAAATGCTTATATAAGAAGCTAAAGAAAGATACACATGACTCAAATTTAAAACAAAAATATAGTAAATGGTTAGACCTTTTTTTCCTAAATTTATTTAATTATTTATTTTAACAGTTTTAAAAAATTTGAATAAGAAGCTAAGGAAAAACATGATTTGTGGAATCAAATTTAATACAGAAATCTGGGATAACAGACGGACGTTTTTTTTTTCCAAAATTAATTTAATTATTTTTTAACATAGAAATTGTAGATTATTATATGTGTCATATCCAAGTTACGTCAATTGGCATTCTCGTTAGGTGCCAAGTGATATGTATTTACTATTTTAATAAAATAGACAGATAACTTATTTTTTTTTTTTTTTGTCTTATTTAGGCATTTTGTATTTTCATCTTACAACACAAGTTTACAAAAACCTGTCAAATGCTAATCATTATTGTTTAGTGACACATTTTCTATATTTTGTATAATCTAAAATCTATAAATACTATTTAACGAGTAACTAATTTGCTATGTGTCGACCCCTTATTTAATTCGTCACGTGTCAAAACTTCAATGTGCCACATGCTATTAATAAATTTCAATTTGAATTAACATCAAATCTAATTTAATCTATTATAATCTAATCTAAAAATCTAATATATAATTAGCTAAAATCTAATAAACTCAATTTTATTATAATTATTTTATGTACGTGTTTTTATAAATATTTATTCTCAGTTTTTTTAAATTCAACCCGGCCATATAATATATTGATATATAACCTAGTCTATATATAAAGAAGAATACATAAATGACACATGTCACCTCCACGATTCATCTGAAAAGATAAATAAAAAGATAAATAAACAAATACAAATACAAATATAAAATTTAAGATAAATAAAGATAACAATTATAACAAATAACAATACTATTATTGTAGTTTTTAATAATATTTAATATTTATATGTTTTAAGTTTGTGTTTACATAAATTTTATATAACTAATTATTCATTAAATTTAATCTACGAAATATTTGGGTTAATAAACTGGTAGTTTTAAAAATTGGATGCGTTTTGATAATATAATATTTTTTAATTATATAAAAAAGTATGATAATCTAAATCATACAGACTGAAAAGTATGTATGTAACCTATTATTTTATTAATGACACAAGCCATTTAGATATAATATTGAAAAAACCCTACGAACTTTCATGAATTTATCGATTAAGTCACTAAACTTTTTTTACGAGTGTTTAAGTCCCTAAACAATTTTTGTCTTATTCAAAACTATATATTTTACCTGTTAAGCAGGTTACTAACCGGTAAACGGTATAGTGATCTAAACAAGAAAAAAGAATGTCCAGTGACTTAATCGTGAAAATTGAAAAAGAAAGTTGGTTTTTTTTAATAAGAAACTATTCGAGGAACTATCTGTTTTACCTGTTAAGCAGATAGCAGGTTAAAAATATATAGTTTTGAATAAGACAAAATTTGTTTAGGGATTTAAACACTCGAAAAAAAAGTTCAGTGACTTAATCGATAATTACATGAAAGTCCGAGGGGTTTTTTCAATATTAACCCTTTAGATATTTACCAATTCATAAAGTTTTAGTTTTTATCAAATGTTTTCTTAAAAATTTTTAATTAATTTCTTTTGGGTAGAGTACTTTACCTGTCATCCCACTTTTCCCCAGCTTTTTTCAAGTATATAAATGATGGAGGCTCATTCAAAAAATTTACAAACTCCATTTTCACAGACATAACTTACATATATCTTTTTTTCTCAATCTAAAGGTTAGTATTTCAAATTAATTAATGCTATAATTAAATTATTTCTATAAAATTTCATGTATTAATTATGGTGTTTAATTACTTTCAGGTTTTAGAAACCTAACTAGAAGCAAGAGACAATGATTAGCAATGGAGACTGGTTGTGTGGTGCATGCCAACATTCTAACTTCAAGAAACGCGACGTTTGCCAGCGATGCCAGTGTTCTAAATATGCAAACGAGGACGAGATTTCGAGTCATGCAAACAGAACACGAGTGTTGGCAGGAGATTGGTACTGCTGTTGTGCGGCGCACAACTTTGCCAACCGAACCGAGTGTTATAGATGTGGTGCGCACAAAGACTATATCATGATGATGACACTCTCAACGTCTAGCTGTGCTTACGATGCTAGCATTCTTCCAGGAGCGAAAAGTGGCGATTGGATATGTAACAGGTGAATATCGTCACTTACAAATTCACGCGTACATTGCACACGTACTAATATATATATGTATCGATGGATACTCAAAAAAAAAATTTATCAGTATTAATTTGTGATTCTTGTGAGGATTAATGTTATTGATATAACATATATTTTTATGGGTATGGACAGGTGTATGGGACATAACTTTGCAAGTAAGGTGGAATGTTACAGGTGCAAATCACCAAGGGAATAGGATCATGGATGGAATGGGATTTTCTGTGTTAGAAGAATTGAATGCTGCTATATATATATATATATAATATATATAGTTCTCTTTTTGCCTCAATAATTAAAGAAATGTTATGTGATAATTAACATTTTATCGATCTTTAGCATTTTTGGAAGTGTATGTGGTTTGCAACTTTGCATATTTTGTATGTGATTTCTACATATTGGCATGTTGTAAATTCGTTTTCTGATGTCTAGAATAGTACTAAAACTTCTAACATTCACAAGTATAAAACCTACATATTGAAGTAAAATGTGGCCATAAGTTGAGGTGTTTAATGGAAAACCAACGTGCATCAGAAAACTTCTATGCACCGCAAAGCCCTTCAATTGCATGCATCACGGTTTTTGTTGGAAATAATGACAAAAACAAATAAGTGTAGGACATATTATGTTAATATATAGTTTAAAGTATATTCTCAATTATGTAATTTAGAATAGTTTAGGGACTCGATTAGTACTAAACAAATAATGAAGGGTTGTGTCTCTTTGAAACAACACAACCATTCATGAAAGGGTTTCACGAACCAACATGATGGTTCGGACGCACCTTTTCACTTATTAGAAATAGGAACCAATGTTCAAGGTTTCCAAGTGTGTATTTTAAAATTGTTTCAATAAGAGTGTATTTCAAAGATTGTAAATTTCAAAGATTGTTAATAACGATTATAGTTTGATTACTAAATCTGTGAAAATATTTGAGTTTTATCCAACAGTTTTCATTATGGGTAATTTAAGAAAACTAAAATTATATTATTCTAAAATTAAATCTCTTTTAAATAAGGAAATTTCATAATTAAGCATCCTATAATTCATATAATCAAGCAATTTAAATTTGACCAAAATCATTTTCAAAAATTGAACCCTCCCATCCTCTCCACCCCTATACCGCCGCCGCCGGCTGCACTATCGTTGAATCCCTTGTATGCTCTGAATATTTATATAATTATATGTTCTGCTTTGGGGCAAGAACTTTCAAACGGTAGGGATGACAAAAAAACCGAACCCGACGGGGAAAACCGAAAACCGATCTAAACGGGACAGTTTTCCCCGAACCCGATTAAGTTAAACGGGGATGGGGCGGGTATAGTATTGATAATACCCGCCCCGTATACCCGATTACATAACCCGTTTAAATTTCCGATTACTTTTAATAGCAACATACTATTTATATTGTATATATATTATATATAAAAGATTAATATTTTTATCTATTTTATATATTATACATAAAAATTATTATGTGTAATTTAAAAAACTTATTTATTTACATATACTTTATTTAAATAATGTTTTTTTCGTTATCATTTGATAGAGATACAAATTTAATTTAATATTAGTATTGTAATTTTAAAATACATGAACATATTAAGCTTAAATCATGAACCATGTGATTAAATTTCATGTCATTGATTTATAAATGGGTTACCCGATTCCCGCGGGTTTCCCCGCGTAACCGATGGGGATCCCCGTTTAATACCTACGGTTTTTTAAACGGGGACGATATTTCCATTCCCCGCCCCGAATCCGTCCCGTTGCCATCCCTATCAAACGGGTCACTCTTGCTTGCGTTTGATAATTGCAAATTTGTTACGCCTCTTATGAGAGGCGCTTAACTATCGTTGAATCCCTTGTATGCTAGCTCTGAATCATTTACATGTCGATCACACACACACATATAGTTTACACACATGCAAAGAACACACATACTCGTAACGTACATGTACGTATGTACATGCGTGAGGACATAAACACAGACACACACAAACATATATACGTACACACATACATAATTAATACGTACACGTGAAGTATAAATGCATAAATATATACAACCAAGCACATACACATACATATACACATACATGTATAATGATTAATTAGAATAAAATTTACAATCCAAATAAATGAAATTACAATATAAAATTGAAATTACGAGATTGAAACTAAATTACAATACTAAAAAAATAAACGGACTAGGCTCGTGTTGGACACAATTCCATTATAAAACAGATTCAAGCCTATTTTCGATAATACAACAGCCAAAACAGTATGTATAGCGAGTTAAACATGCCTGGAAATCTTTAAAGTAAACATGTTATGCTTATGTAAATTCTATATTCAAAATATATATGAAACAAATTTTGTTTTTCAGATGGTTATATAAATTCAAAAAACAAACACTTTAATATATACTATATTCAAATTTCATCTCTTTTTCACATCTTTAAAAGAAGTATAGCTTCTAACATTAAATTAAAATCTAAATTTAAAAAAAAAAAAAGAAGAAAGAAACAAATAATATATATTGAAATTCAAAAGCAGCGGCTATTTGCCGCATACATGACTTGATATGGATTCCTGAATTATTATTGAGGAACAAATGACTCCATTCATTATTCTTTCAAACCCCTCTTCCTCATGTCTTGGAATATTCATCTTGTCCAAAGGATGCTGACTAGGATTCTTTCTTATCCAATATTAGGCTGACAGCAAAGCGACCGCCTGCTTCGAATCAATTAAAGGGTGACATGTCAGCAAAGTATTGACCAATTAAATGTAAGAACCTTTTTTGATGACCATCTCATGGTCCTCCATATGAGTATATTCTTATTTTCCGAAATTTAAAATCTTCAAATTAAATCTCTTGTACCCTCAAGGGAGGTATAGTATAGTATGAATAGGTTTTCGAAATACCCGAAAGATACATATAGAATTCATATAAGCGTAGCAATTCCAGTTAATTTTAAGGTTTATTATGAAAAGAACCAACATGTTTTGACATTTTTTTTATGGTTTCATCATTCCAAGTTACTTTTCACTTATAAAGTCCTTAAGTTATTGTTTTGTTCCTGAATTTTGAAATTTTGAAATTTTTTCAGAAAAACCCAACATACTTTCTATTTCTTTTTTCCAAAAAAAGTCCTCAAGTTTGAGTATTATCATTGAAAAAAAGATAAATTTCAAAAACCAGAAAAAAAAAACAATAACTTAAGTATGTATTTAGGAAATAATAACACGGAGGGACAAATCCAAAAAAAACGTGAAAATATATTTTTTCTTTTTGATAATTAACACTTAATTTTACGTGCATAAAGTTAAAAAACGAAGCATTTGCATAATGTTGTGTACAATCTATTTTTGTGGCTAAGACGTCGCTCATTATATCTCGCAAATTCTTAACTTAAGAAAATCAAGATGGAAAATTTTTGGGAAAGATGACACCCATGAGATCATGTGGATTCCACATTATATATATACTTGGGATAAATTTGTGCTCAAAATGTTTTGGGACTTATATATGTGTTATTGATAATGTTGGTTCTACTAATTGATATCTTGAATCGAGAAAGGCGTGTGTATTTCAAAGGTCTTATAGAAAATATATTAATATATCGGTTTTTAATGTAACATATAATAGATAATTTAAAAACAAACTTATATCTATATATGATCTTTAATTAAAGTAATATCATTTGTAAAATGTATCAAATTAATGCCATTACTTCAAAGATTTACATGTAGGTTGATGTGAAAAGATCGATGAATCTCTAAGTGGGGAGTTGAATTATTGCCACGAAAATAATCCAAGGCAAAGGAGAATAGAATTTTGTAAATGGTGCTTTGTTGTTTTTATAAGGAATTGATTCTTGTGGAAGGGAAAACAGAACCTAGCTTCTTGTAACAGATAACTTGATAAAAACAGTTGAGTCGGAACTATATAAACCTACACATAGAAAGATTCATTTATTTGTTAAAACAATATATATGCATGCATGCATGCACAACTGGTCCAATCATTTTTGGGGCTTCGGACAAAAACTTAAAAGGGGAATATATATATATATATATATATATATATATATATATATATATATATATATATATATATATATAAAATATATATATAGAATATNAGAAATATATATATATATATATATATATATATATATATATATATATATATATATATATATATATATAGAATATGGTTCGAGAGAGTACCATCCAAATGCAGCGCACCAGAAGGTACCACCTTTAAAAAAACTTTTTTAAAATTTTTTTTCATAAACATGTTTTAATTAACATTATGAAGATCGTATGTAAATTTCACATACATTCACATCTCCTAGCTCCTAAAAAATGATGTGAACACACACTTACATAATTTTGAAGACATGTGAACATGCATTTATGTGATGTGTGTTTTCATGCACTTAGAGTGTTCGGATTTGCGTGAAATTCACATATGATCTGTGTAATGTTAATTAGAACATGTTCGTGAAAAAAATTTTCAAAAAAATTACTTTTCTGGTGCGCTGCATTAGAGGTGGTACTCACTTGAACCTAAATCTATATATATATATATATATATATATATATATATATATATATATATATATATATATATAAAACAAAATTCAAGTAAAAATGATAAATTAACAACAAAATACTTATAATTATATAGTGTTAAAACTAAAAAATTTGCAATTCAATAACATTTTTTAGTTGTTAGTAGACTTAAGTGTATAATAGATTTTTAGAGAATCGACTCTTATGATTAGTAGGCCCTAAACAGTTGCTCATGTTGATATTGCTAAAGGCCGATCTTCTATACATGTGGGGCCATTCACGTCGGAAAGCAAACGGGGGGGGGGGGGTGGGGGGGGAGTGATAAAAAGACACATGGATGCATCATGCATGTACTCCTCCCCTTCCAAATTAACATTATAAACTAAAAAGTACCCATAATATATTGCTAAAAGTGGAAATAATAAGAAAGAGAATAAATTGAAACCCTTTTGTTTAAATAATGCAAAACGAATCATGTAAAGAGGGGTATTTTGGGAATTCATTCTTGGAAAATTTTGTTCTTTGGTAATTAGAACACACCTCCATTTTACCACAATTTTTTTGTTTGCTTTGCTTGGAAACATTATACTATGACAATTCATAAGACATGAGTTGGAAATTTTAGATGATCGTCAATAGTATAATCTCGGTTTTTTGTAGTCTTTATAATAAGCGTCTAAAAAACTATGATCCTTTTAGGGGTGCATGATGGGAGGATATCTCTCGATAAGAATTATAAAAGTAATAAAAACTAATGATTGACTTTATGCATGTAATTATTCATCATTTCACAATGGGTAATACATAATTACTCAACAAATTGAGGGTGATGAGCTCCATTACCCATGTTCCTCTTAGGTGCGTTTGGTTCAAGTATTTCTTAGGATATTTTGTAACTTACATTAAAACTCTCTTGTTTGATTTGTGAATTTTAGTCGGATTTTTTTAAATATGTTCCTTCTTTGTTTCTTAAAAAAACTGTCTCTGCCTTGAGATTTTAAATCTCGCTATCCAATATTCTCCGGATTACTAAATTACTCTTAAAATATAATATAAATTCTTTGACAAAATCGTAATAAATAAAATGTTACATAATACAAATCTTTTGAAAGAATGCAAATCGTAAAAAATAATTGTGAACCAAACGCCCCCTTAATTTACTTTCAAATGCACAACTATATATCTAATTATCTCTACCTATACCCATCCATCCATCTACCTTACCTTACCTACCCTACGTCCCTATCTATCCCCTTATCCAGATTACTCTATCATACTTTACCTACCCATCATACCCCTATGTTACCCACCAATCCTATCCTATCACACTCACTCACATCCAACCCTTACCCCACTCTACTTTGGTCAGTCGGTGGCGACGACATTGTAGGGCAAGGAAAGGTAGTAGTGGTGGTGGTAGTGGTAACGATGACGGGTGGTGTTGTAGTTGTGGATGCGAGGGTGTCCTATGTGCAACAAGTAAACAACATCTTTGATAATGATGATGATAAATTCCTTAATTTAATCAACCAATATCAGTACAATGATAATTTACATTATCATTCAACATTCTCATTCCTTTTCACTTTCTTCAAATTCAAAATAAAAACATTTGAAGTCAAAACGAACATATATTGCTTCTATTTGTAGTTATTTCAAAAGAGTATATCTTGTTAAATCACTACTCATGTTTCCTATGCATTATATTTAGATTGGATGGACTAGATCTACTTAATATAGAGAAATTCATACAAAACCAAGATGAAAATAATTAGAAAGGTTATCTGAACTCAAGTGAAACTTTTTCTACTTTTGGAATCTTATTCCAAGGAGACCATATGAAAACACACACTAAGATATTAGATGTTTTGAAAGAAAAAAAGATTTACTTAAATCTTATTATGGGTCCCATTAGTGAGAATCTTTTGGCAAGTATATAAACCATTCAAGTTTCAATCAAATAAATCACCAACTCAAACATTGTCATATCATCTCTTCTTTTGCTATTTTGCTTCCTTTTGTCATTACAATATCAACACATTCCTAGAGGTTAGTACTTTGTTTGCAGCCTTTTGATTTTTTTTTTTTAAAAAGGTATTACAGTAGATGAAATGTGACAATTGATTTTGTATATTAACTTGAAATTTTTTTCATTTGTATGTATGTGTTTTCAGGTTCTAAAACTTGTAACAAGAGAAAATGAGTAGTGGAGATTGGATGTGTGCTGCATGCCAACATTTGAACTTCAAGAAACGCGATGCTTGTCAAAGATGTCATTGTCCCAAATTCGCATCTCCAGAAGAGGTTACATCTTATGGGATGAATAGAACCGAGGTCTTGGCTGGTGATTGGTATTGTGCTACATTCAACTGTGGCTCGCACAATTACGCTAGCAGAACCGCTTGCTATAGGTGTGGTGCGCTCAAAGATTATAGCATTATGATGGCTGCATCGACCGCAACATGTTATGGTTATGATGCCAGCGTTGTTCCAGGATGGAAAACCGGAGACTGGATTTGTAACAGGTATGAAAAAGATCGATATATCCTCATGAAGCGAATTAAATTAATAAGATTATGTCAAATGTTATCTAAATCTTTGTTTATTGACTTATTTTTTAGCAGATTTGGTTGTGGAGTGCACAATTATGCTAGCAGGCTGGAATGCTACAAATGCAAATCACCAAGGGAATAATTAAGGTAATTATGCCACCTTTTATTATTTCTTTAAATTGTGTTATGCATTCTGCTAATTATTTCTTTTTTGTTCTATGTTGTAATGGTTTACTTAATTCTTTTTTTTATATATTTCAGAATGCAAAGAATTTGAGGAAGAGAACATGTGCTTTGATCAACAAAACCTTTTCTTTATTGTTTTTTTTTTCTTTGTTTTTCTCATTTTCCGCCGATATCAATTGTAGTCTTCTTGTTTATTTTTGGTTTAATGATCGATAGTATCTGACTTGATGTACGGTGTAATCTCCTCTTAGATGAATTTTATGGAACCGTACAAATCTTTTGTTTGTTCTTGCATCTCTCACTCGATCTCTCTTTCTATCTTCGAGATCAAGCAAATTTTTTGAAGTTTATGAGATCCCACAAACTTATGCAAGTCATTTCATTTCCCTTCTATATATCTATCGATAAATGTTCTTAGTTTTTTCGCCTTTGTGTATGGTGTAACTTTTATTTGTTGAAATATTAACTTTGCAACCAGAATGTGTGTTGACCCGACCCAACTTAAATATCCTTGTGTTCTTACGTATTTTCTTGAAATCCCACACAAAAACGACAAGAACACACACAAACAACAAATGGAGATCGAACATCAATAATTTAGTGTCTTTTTGCCCATATCAGAATATGAATCATATATGAATGTTAAAAGACCATTGATGCTGATCAAGATTGGATAGAACTTCTTCAAAAGAACCGATAATGGACCACCATTACACAATTTCCCGCCAAAATTTAACCGATCAAATATACTCATGGCAATAAAAATCAAAAGTATCCATTAATAGATACTGAGAATATGCATATTTTGTAAAAACAAAAATTGGCCATTGGTTCATGAACAATAATGATCTATTCATGACAGAATCCGAAAAAAATTACTTCAATAATTTGCAAGATAAGAACCAGATGCTCTTTTATGAGGGATGCACACATAACTGACAAGTCCATTCTCACTTTTTGCCAAAAATGAAACAAATCAGTTTGAAATTGAAGTGCCTAAACAGTTAATTAAAAGCCTTTATAATTTAATTAATTAGTTGTTCTTATAAATTGGTTTTATTCAGTAGTTCATATATATGAACTTAAGAGCTAGCTAGGTTCTGTAGTATATTCTTCCCTATCGATCGATCAGGAATTAAGTTGACATTGGTGAAAAGAAATGCAGTAAGATTCTTCGATCAAAATCAATCTCTCAACACATTTAATCGTTCATTTTCATGCATCTCCGATGACGAAATATATAAAAAAATAAATAAAATTAACTTGTTCCCTTTTTTCAATCAAGATCAAATCATGACTGAACTTTTGTTTTTATAATTCAATCATAATTTAAAATTATAACATGCAATAAATAACATATATATTTGTTGAAAGTAACAGTTTTTTTTTGTTTTTTAAAGGTATATGGAAAATACATATTATCCACTCGATGCAGTAAAATATAAAAGTTTATTATGAACGATAAAAAAGATAAAATTATAACTATAGTATTTTATTTTATCGACTACTACTAATTATATCTTAATTGAAACTTAAAAACATGCACAATTGATTCCAGTTATTTGAAGTGTTAAACAGAAAATAAACATTTAAGGATTTTTTAAATGCTAATACCTTACTAATAAGCCAACACTAAGAATTTTAAAATTGAAGTTAGATTTAGAAATTTCTTAGGTATCATTTGTTATAAACTTTTGTCATATTTGTTTTGGAAAGGTGCAAAGTTCATGCCCAATTTGTGACATTTTCTTGCCTATTTCATGCCAAAGTTTCCATTGAAATTCACCAGGATGCTAATTCCATGCATGGTGATGTGATGCATGCACTGTTTTTCTTGGCATTATGTGATTTTTAACATGTCATGAATCATATATATTTAAGAGGATTTTTTAATGGATAAAGACAAATCTATCCAAAATAAAGGGTACATAGTGATTGAAAATTAATGTACAATAAAAAAACTAACAAAAAATACTCATATGTTACATAATACCTACATGTTACATTTGTTTTGACACATGTCTATCTCGTCAAAAAATATATTTAAGAGTAGGATGTGACACAGATATTACCTAACACTAAATATAGACGGTGCAAAATTATGATTAGTTCATATTAATACATACGAAAGTTAGTATATATACAAACGAATAATATCAATCCGTAGCTAACATAAATCTTGTGTATTATTCCGAAACAAAATTTAGCATCCTGGTTAGGGTCAAATTGTTGTTTATGAAAAAGTGATCTAATCACGATCGTAATGATGAACAATAAGGAAAAGAGGCTAGGTTTACAAGAAACGGCTAGGGTTTATTGATTACAATGTGTTGTCTTACAATGAACAATAAAAAGACTATATATAAACAAGAAATGAGATAATGACAAAAGCAACCCTCCAACTATGCAACTATATTAAAATTATATATAGTCAGGTTCTATGGGGCACCTGTATGCATTGTACACTTTGGGAACCTCTATGCACCGTTAGATCTTGAATGTTAATGGTTCAGATTGTAGTGGCAGAAGGGTAATTAACTTGAAAATGGGTGCACGGGTGCATAACTTCTCGAGCGCGGAAGGGCAAAATCGAAAGATGCTTGAATTCAGAAAATATTTTATCTGAATCTAAACAAACAGGGTGCATATTCATCCAATTTATTGGATTCCTCTTCAAACACGATGCATCTTCATCCAATTCAATTTCAAACATGATGCATTTCGACCATATTCATCATCGTCTTTGTTCCATCATTATGCATCACCAAAATCGTGATGCATTCGGCCATATTCACCCTCGTTTTTGTTCCATCATTATGCATCACCAAAAATCGTGATGCATTTCGACATTTAAACGTGTTAATTACGTGATGCATCTCTGAAATTTAAACATGTTCATTAACGTCTTCAATGTGCTCATCATTGTCGTGATGCATTGCTGTTGTGCATCATGTTTGAAACAACCAATACCATAATGCACCCTTTGTAAACAAGCAATGCATTTTTGGTTCTCATTTGGTTCCCGATGCATATGGTGCCCCATAGAACCTCAATCTATACATATATATATATATATATATATATATATATATATATATATATATATATATATATATATATATATATCCCCTCAAACTCACAATGCTAGTGCAACAAGCATTGAGAGTTTGTCAGCCAAGAAACGGAAGCGAGAAGTTGAATGAGCCTTCGTAAAAATATCAGCAATCTGCATAGTAGACGAGACAAAGGGCAGTGATATGGTTCCGATGCGAAAATGATGACGAGTCAAATGACAGTCAATCACAATATGTTTCGTACGCTCGTGAAAAACAGAGTTACGAGCAATTTGAATAGCACTCTGATTATCACAATACAAAGGAGTAGGCCGAGAAACAGTAACACCCATATCCGCCAGTAACCAACGTAGCCAAACGACCTCACATGTAGTAATTGCCATAGCACGATACTCAGCTTCTGTAGATGAGCGAGAAACAACATCCTTCTTTTTGCTTTTCCATGAGACAAGAGAGTCTCCAAGGAAAATACAAAAACCCGTAGTAGACTTTCGATCGTTAGGATTACCAGCCCAGTCAGCATCGCTATAAGCACGCAGCTCTAGAGACGATGTAGAAGGAAACAACAAACTCTGAAATTGAGTACCCCTCAAATACCGCAAAATACGAAGAACAACTCCTCAATGTACAGTAGTAGGAGCATTAACAAACTGACTGACCACATGAACTGCATGAGATATGTCAGGACGAGTGACAGTGAGATAAATCAAACAACCTACAATGGTACGATACAAACTCGGATCTGATAGAGGAACTCCATCATTCAGGGAATAACGTGCATTGGTTTCAAGGGGAGTATCCACAACTTTATTATCAGAAAGGTGAGCGCGATCAAATAAATCAAAAATATACTTCGATTGAGATAACAAGTAACCTTTATCAGAGTGAGCAACTTCAATCCCCAGAAAATAGCGTAACCATCCCAAGTCTTTCATAGCAAAACGGGTAGCCAGATCACGCTTAAGAGACTCAATACCCTCTAAATCATCACCAGTAATAATCTTGTCATCAACATATAAAGATAAGATAATTCGACCGGCACCAGTGGTTTTAACAAACAACGCTGAGTCATGATTACTCGCAATAAATCCAAGAGAAGTGATGACAGTAGAGAATTTCTCAAACCAAGCACGAGGGGCTTGTTTGATACCATAGAGAGTCTTACGAAGCCGACAAACTTCACCTTTCTGATGAGCAATACCTGGAGGAGGAGTCATGTAAACCTCCTCATTAAGATCACCATTCAAGAAGGCGTTTTTGACATCCATTTGAGATATTTTCCACTGACGAACAGAAGCCACTGCGATCAAAGTACGAACAGTGGTCATTTTTGCAACAGGCGCAAAAGTTTCCTCATAATCCATACCGTACTGCTGTGAGTATCCCTTAGCAACAAGTCTAGCCTTATATCGCTCAACAGATCCATCTGATTTGGTCTTAATCTTGTAGACCCAACGACAACCAATGGGTTCCTTTCCAGAGGGGAGAGGAACCAAATCCCAAGTACGAGTATGATAAAGAGCGGTAAGCTCCTCAGCCATCGCCTCCTGCCAAAGTGGATCTGAGACAACCTCTCTATAGGATGTAGGCTCAACCAAACGATGAACATTAGCAAGAAAAGAAGAAAAGGAAGAAGAATAAGAAGAGTATGCAAAGTCTGGAAGTTGAGTAGACTTACGAGGACGAGTTGACTTACGTGTGATAGGAACATCCGCAGTGACAGTAGGTGGCTGAGCGGTCGTATGCGTAGGAGAAGGATCCGATGCTGTAGACGTCTCAGGAACAGATGTATTAATGTAGAATCTTCAGTGTAAGGACTAAAGGATCAATAGACAAAAGTTCTAACCGTGTCGGAGTAGCAGACGAAGTAGGAATTGAAAAGAAGAGTATATGCTCTAAAAATGTCACATGACGCGAGACATATAATGTGTGACTGACCGGATCAAAACAACGATACCCCTTTTGACCTATCCCATACCCCAAGAACACACATAAAGCTGACCGAGAAGACAACTTGTTACGCTCAACGTGAGGACGAAGAACAAAACAAGCACAACCAAAAACACGTAAGGAAGAGTAATCAGGTGAAGTTCCATAAAGTTTTTCGAATGGAGATATGCCAGAGTTATGAGCAATGGGAATCCGATTAATGACATAGACAGCGGTAAGGAGAGCTTCAGCCCAGAAGACACGAGGAACTTCAGAAGACAATAACAACGACCTAGCAGTTTCAAGGAGATGTCTATGTTTTCGTTCGGCAACACCATTTTGTTGAAGGGTATCGGTACACGACGTTTGGTATATTGTACCAGCAGAAGAAAGTAATTGGGCGAAGGCATTAGAAGTGTATTCACCTCCTAAGTCACAACGAAAACATTTAATGACCGCTGAATGTTGGGTTTTAACCAGAGCTCTAAAATCTTTATAGATTGACAAAAATTCAGACCGGCGTTTCATCATATAGATCCATGTATAACGAGTATAATCATCAATAAAGGAAACACAATATCTAGCACCCCCCCTTAGAAGACACAGGAGAAGGTCCCCACACATCAGAATGAATCAGATCAAATGGTGCAAAAGAACAAGACACTTTTACTGAACGGTAAAGCGGAAAATTTCGCCAGTTTACAACCACTACAATAAGATATATCTGAATAATTCAACTGACCTAGAGCGCCTGTAGAGGCCAAAAACTGTAAACGAGAAGCTGAAACATGACCTAAACGAGAGTGCCATAGGTAGAAATCTGAAGACAAATGACTCAAACGAAAAGAAGATAAATCAACACTTGAAGCAGCCACATCTGAAACTCTGAGATTGTCCAAAACATAGAGGTCTCCCAGCTTACGGCCTGCCCCAATCACCTTCTGAGAATGCGGGTCCTGAACACAACAAGATAAATCAGAAAAGAAAACACAATAACCCGATTTGCATAGTTGACTAACAGAAGCAAGATTTAAAGCAAGACTAGGAATATAAAACACATCAGGTGGAGATACATGAGGTGTGACAACAGAACCAACACCTTCCAATGACATAGTTGTTCCATTAGCTGACATAATAGACATAGGCAAACCAGGAGATAAAGAAACAAAAGAAGACAAATATGGAGACATATGATGAGATGCACCAGAATCCAAGATCCATAAGGACGAAGGAATACCTGAATTATTAGACGAAGACAAACCTGATGGAGAGGCTGACATGGCAGTGGATGACGAGCCAAGATACTGTTTAAGCTACTCCATAACCAAATGATCAAATGCAACCATTGTGACTCCAATATAAATTATAATTGATGGCGAAAAATTCCGAAAGAAATATGATGATCAATAACCAAAAACCCAAATTATAGCCAATACCACAATCTAAAAACCTTAACCCAATCAACAAACAATTAGTTAAGGACGGCAATCAAAACCATTAGCCGTAATTAACGAATCAACGAAGATAATAAACCCAACGAAGATGGCTAAAAATACTCACAAACCAATCCTTGATAGTAACGATAACCCCAAACAAATTCGAAATTTCGACGAAACAAATATGAGATCAAAGACTAGCAAATCAAGAATCAGCAACCAACTTCAAACGTAAATAAGTCCCAACAAAACACCCTAATCGATAATCCAAACGGTGAGATTAAGTATATTTGTGTGCTGAATCTTCAGTTTAAAAATCACGACGATCTAACGATTTAAGAAGTCATACCTTGAGTTTTACTACTAGTGTGCAAAAATACGACGATTTCAATCTGCAGCCAACTTCGACTATTAATAACTCAAAGGGATAACGTTCATTCAATAATCCCAACGGTAGATTGTATCTATAGATGTTTAGAACCTACAGTACAAAAATCGCGACGATCCAACGGTTAATAAAGTCAGAATTACGTTTTCCACACAGATACACAAATCTGGTCGAAAATCCTGAAACAAAACAGCTACGTTCGACAGTACATATCTCCAAATACAAAGCTCAAATCAACAATCCCAACGGTCAAGGTGTAGCTACATATTTTTCGAACCTACACACCAAAAATCGTTATGATCCAACGGTGAACGATTCCAGGCCGTTGATTTCTCTACGGCTGCGCAGCCTTGGCCGAAAATTATGAGACAAAACGATGAACCAAATAGTGAATGAGTGCGACAAACCGAGAATTCAACAAATCAACCATCACGACTCTGATACCATGATGAACAATAAGGAAAAGAGGCTAGGGTTTATTGATTACAATGTGTTGTCTTACAATGAACAATAAAAAGACTATATATAAACAAGAAATGAGATAATGACAAAAGCAACCCTCCAACTATGCAACTATATTAAAATACTATATATACATATATATATGCGCTAATACGTAATATATCCAGGTTAATTGATTCCTAGCTTTGCTCGTACCTAATTTCTCTAACAGTTTATTTATAAAGTTGGTTTGAGTAGGTTCTCAACTGCCTTCGATCACTATATATATATATCAAATTTAACCATCTTGAATTCTTCATTCTCACGTATCCAAAGCTATTTTGACTATGTGTTGATTTCAATTGAAGGAAAGCAAATGAAGCCAAGAAAAATCTATAGAGAATGAAAGCTAGAGCCCCAAGACCATTATCATCATATTTTTCGTCCACTAAACAATCATGTTTGTAAAATTAAGGATAAAATAAAGTTGTATGTTAGACTCATGTGTGAAACCAATATGATATTAGTTTGAAGCCACACAATTGGCTAAAAATAATTTTAGGTGTTGTACCTTCATACTAGTTAAAACTAATAAGCTGCAAGTCAGGGATAATCGTCGTCAGGACCATGATGCATGTCATGGCCGTCCTTGACGAGGCCTCAATATTCATAAGTGATTTGCTTAGTCGTAAGTGGTAATATATAGTTTGGTCGTAATCACGACAATCAAGTCATGGCCCATGATGTTGTGATACCGATGGGGTGTCGCGGGCTATATATGCATCATAACCATGACTGTCCCTAAGCTGATTTAAGCAACTAATTTCACTTTTAAAGTCTAATATAGTAGCCTACGCTTAGTATAGTTAATTCATAGTTGAGATCGATCTTATCTTGTTCAACAACATCTGAGAGTGCTAAAAAGCATTATCATATCATTCAGTATACTAGCATCTTGTAACTTTTGTAGCAAGTCATAGCGTGCAACGTTTACGTGACTTGCAAGTTATTTAAGATGTATAAATTATATGTTTCATACATGATCGATCTTTTATGTATTTCCTTTAAAGGATTTTTTCAATAGCAAATCACATTTAATATTGTGTGTACTATTGGGTCACTTCCAACGTACCTTAAATGATTAAAAACATAAATTGTGGTTATTTTAAACGTTAAAAAATATATAAAGTTAGTTAAATTAAATAATTAAAATAATAAAAGTTTGATCATTGTTAATTTATTGCAAAAAAATTTAGTTGTCTTAAATAATAGTCTATTGCAAACAAACTCCACTACAAGAAAATCACCTTTTTGCGGCGACAAATGTCGTCGCTAAAAGTGATAATGTCGTCGCAGAAGACCTATTGCGGCGACATGTCGTCGCAAAAAGGTCGTCGCTGTAGCCTCGTAGCTAAACATCTTTTGCGACGACATTTTGGCCCTTTTGCGACGACGGTTTCCAGCAATATCGGCTTGACACGTCATCACTTTTTGCGACGACAAAGTCGTCGCAACAAGTTTTATGAAAATTAAATCAAAATTAAAATCAAAACCTTTTGCGACGACAATGTCGCCGCTAAAGGGGACATTCTGCGACGACATTTCTACTTTTTGCGACGACATTTTGACTTTTTGCGACGACATGTCGCCGCAAAAAGTCAAAATGTCGTCGCAAAAAGTGACATAAAATGCACAGAAATAGGGCTTTAGCGACGACATGTCTCCGCAAAAGGCAAAAATGTCGTCGCAAAAGGTGACATAAAATGCACAGAAATAGGGCTTTAGCGACGACATGTCGCCGCAAAAGGCCAAAATGTCGTCGCAAAAAGTGACATAAAATGCACAAATTTTGGCTGTTTTTTTTGGCCCCCAATCGGGTTATAGAAACCTGTTCGCTGCATTTACAATTTGATATTTTCCAACAAACTCAAATTTAATATATTTCAAACCAACAATAGTTACAAAAGTTATCAAATAAGCATTTACAATTAAAAAAACATTACATAATATAAACTAATAATCATCTTCGTCTTCGTCGTTTTCCTCGTTTTCGTCATCTTCCGAGTCTTCGTCATAACCAGGAACGTCTATATTCGCGGCTCTTAACGCATTGTATAAAAGTTCTTGTCGAGCCATTAGTTTTTGTTGCTTTTTTGTTTGTCGAGCAACTAGTTTATCAACTTCGGCTTTTGAATACGTTTCTGGTTGTGATTGAGACTTTGAACTCGAAAAACTTCCTGGTAACTTTCTCCCAATTCCTCGATTATGACCTCGGCGTTCTCCCAACACTTGAGACAATATCTGTTCTTCGGTCATCGGATTCGAACTTCCGGCTTGACTATTCCGAAGCTGCTCCATCTCATGCTGTATAATTACAAAAAAATTTTGATATTATATATATTTCATAATAAACACTAAAAGAAAATATTTATATACAATTTCATGCATTTAAGTAAAACAATTACTTACATATTGTCGTGCGGCAATGTCATTGGCGAAAACGTTGTTCCGACGATGCATATCACCAAACTGGTCGATGATACTAGGAAATTGACCCGTCGTAGGGTCGTACTGTAACACATTTAATATATATGTAAATAAAAACATATATATCAAATATTAACGTGTATAAATTACCAACTAATATTACAATAACTCTATATGTCATCGCTAAAGAATACATACCATTTTTATACCAACTTACTAACTATATATATACATATCAAGTCTATATATTACCAAATTATCAAGTATCTTACCAACTATATGTAATTGTATAAAACAACCATCATTTATGCATATCAAGTCTATACAAATTATCAAGAATACATATCAAGTCTATGCATATCAAATCTATACAACCATCATTAGTGCATATCAAGTATATAACAACCATCATTGTTGCATATCAAGTGTATACAAAAGTCTATACAACCATCAAGAATACATATCACCATCATAATAATACCTTTTGCCAACTAATATTACAACAAGTCCATATATTACCAAATTATCAAGTATCTTACCAACTATATGTAATTGTATAAAACAACCATCATTTATGCATATCAAGTCTATACAAATTATCAAGAATACATATCAAGTCTATGCATATCAAATCTATACAACCATCATTAGTGCATATCAAGTATATAACAACCATCATTGTTGCATATCAAGTGTATACAAAAGTCTATACAACCATCAAGAATACATATCACCATCATAATAATACCTTTTGCCAACTAATATTACAACAAGTCCATATATTACCAAATTATCAAGTATCTTACCAACTATATGTAATTGTATAAAACAACCATCATTTATGCATATCAAGTCTATACAAATTATCAAGAATACATATCAAGTCTATGCATATCAAATCTATACAACCATCATTAGTGCATATCAAGTATATAACAACCATCATTTAGAAATAAAGTGACTTACACGACGATCTTGTATTTGAACGTATGCTTGGGATCCATGATAACTTGGATAGAGTTGTTTGGCTCTATTTGCGGCATTTACAACTCCTCGATGCATGGTTCCCTCTTGCATAAAGTAGTCACAATACTTGTGCCACTCATCAATTTCTATTTCTTCGGGAGGGGAATTTCGGATTTCATCCGGACGTTCGTACCCCCCTCGATTGCTAAAGTATTTTATTTTAAAACGGGATTTTCGATCTTTAAATCTAGATGCACATTGTGCATTAACTCCCGCAACTATTTGTGACGAATGTGGACCCGACAAGTGAGGTCCCATGTCAAAATATGTCTGCAATTTATAAAAAAGAGTCATGTTAGTGTGTATTTTGATGTCTTTACAAAAATATATATTAAACAAATTTAACCTGTAGTTCAGGCCATAAAGGGGCTTTTAGATGATCGGGTACATCACTCCACGAATTAAAATATTTGGGGACGTCACCCACAAAAGCCCCGATCAAATTGTTGAAGCCGCTAGCATTATCTCCAAGGGATCGATACGTCCCCTGTTTAGTATCAAATCTAATGGGCAACGGTCGTTGCCCATTCTTTTTCCATAATTTTCTTAGAGTTTCATTTGTGGTTTTTCCACGAGTCTTTGAACCTACAATTCAAATTAACCAACATGAATAACACAAATAATTAAACAAATAAAAACTAAAAATGTCTAAAAACTTTCTTAATACTTTGACAAATGGATGGTGGTTGCCAAGAACCCCCGGGAGGATCACCACCACAATCACCACCGTGGCCAGTCGCTACAGTCGTCATCTGTAAAAATATTAGAAGTATAACCTACAAAACAAACATTAGTGTATGTTGGCAGTTCAATAAACATATTGAAAAAACAACTCAATAAACATATTATAACTAATTAATGTCTTTACAAATTACAACTTCAAATCAATCAGATTCATCACTGGAACAATAACGTATTTCACACTCATTGTCAGACTCCAAATTATCACTGTCAGAATTATCAACAACGTCAACATCATTATCAGCATCGTCAATAAAATCGGCATCGTCATGAGCATGAGTAGGATTAACATGAATAATATCGACTTCAGTATCTTCCATTGCTTGACCAACTCCCCTCAAGCTTGTATAAGTTAAATTATCCAAATCAGCAGACAATGTAAGATCAGATGAATTGTTGTTGTTTATAACATCATTTTCATTATTATCCACAATGATATCTCGGTCCCAAATCTTTCGATGATTCACCTCTTGGACGACCCTCCAATGATGGTTTCTAGAGGGGTCTTCAAGGTAAAAAACTTGTTTTGCTTGGGTCGCGAGAATATATTGTTCGTCTTTATACCACTCATGCTGGGTAGAAATACTGGTTATGTTATTCCTAATGACACAACGTTGAGTACGCTGAGTATTGCTGGTGTTAAACCATTTACATCGAAATAACACAACGTTGCAACCAACTTTATAATTTAGCTCCAAAATTTCTTCCAATTGACCATAATATGTACTTCCATCGGGCCCAGCTGTTGAAATTCCGCTGTTTTGAGTTGTACGACGTACGTCGCGATTATAAACCACAAACCTCACACCATTAACAATGCAAGCGGTGTAAGAGTATGCACGTATTTCTGGTCCATTTGCCAATGCAAGTAACTCATTATTACAGCAAGTTGGATCATCTACGTGTTGACGATTGATCTATGAAAATGACAGACAAGCTTCAGTAATAGTTGTTATGTGTGTGTGCGTGTGCGTGTGCGTATTGAGTTTACCTTATTCCTAAACCAGCCGGGAAATTCGATTTGTAAATTACTCCCAGGCATGTCAGTAGTAAATTCACTGTAAATAATCTCGATATCAATATAATCACCGGAAAGTCATGTTATAAAAAGATAGTTAGAAATAAGAACACTTACGAAATGTATTTATCGATCTCGGAACTGTTGTTAAGTACAAACCATTCAACTTTCTTTCGAGTAGTATGCTCCAAATCTTTACGTACACCTTTACTAATTGATGTACATACTGATTGGAAAACACGCAACTGACGTGCAATATTCGGGGCATCTTCGTTTCTGTCCGGACGATTAAATCTCGTCTGAACACCTCGAAGATACATTGAGCAGAACGTTAAGGCTTCGTCTGCAACATATCCCTCTGCTATAGAACCTTCAGGCCTAGCTTTATTTCTGACATAATTTTTTAACTTTTTCATGTATCTTTCAAACGGATACATCCATCTCATGTAAACGGGCCCACCTTGAATAGCCTCGTCAGGTAAATGCATAACCAGATGAATCATTACGTCAAAAAAAGCCGGCGGAAATATTTGCTCAAAAGTACACAAAACATTGATCAACTGTTCTTTAGCTTTCAACATATCCGACTCCATCAAATTCCGAGCACAAATTTGCTTAAAAAATGAACAAAGTTCGATTATGGGCGTCGAAATTGTTCGATCCAAGTACCCATGAACTCCAACAGGAAGCAACCGTTGAATCATCACATGACAATCATGAGACTTCAAGCCAGATATGTTGCTATCATTATCGGTCACTCTCCGTTTGAAGTTTGATCCAAATCCGTCTGGTAGTTTAACTCTTTTAACGAATTGACAAAAGCCCCGCCTTTTTTCAGTTGTGAAAGAGTACATGGGATGAGGCTTTAAAAACTTTCCGTCTCCTTTATCTTGGAGCCACAACTCATTTCGTATGTTCAAATTTTTCAAGTCAATTCTTGCATTGTGAGTGTCTTTAGATTTGTCATTCATTAATAATGTACCCAACAAACTCTCACATACGTTTTTTTCAATATGCATGACATCCAAATTGTGTTTTAGTTCAAGAAAAGGCCAATACTCAAGTTCAAAAAAGATCGATCGTTTACTCCAGTTCAATTCGGTCACATCACGTTTTCTTTTGACACCCCCAAAACTAGGATGTTTCCCTGGAATCCGCGACGGTAATTGAGCAAGTTGTTCTAAGATTGCGTCATTGTTGAACAATCTAGGACGACGTTTCTTCTCAACCTTCCCATCAAACTTTTTGCTTTTTCTCCAAGGATGGTTTATGGGAAGGAATCTTCTGTGACCAACATAAGCAGTTTTCCCTGTAACACGAGTAGACGGGGTGTCTTCATTACATGTAGGACATGCTTTATAGCCTTGACCACTCCAACCAGGGTATAGCTCGGTCTCGGCAAACGAAAATAGCTCATCAAGATCGTCATTTGTAGCGGGAGGTGTAATGGGCTCATTAATAGTCTCATTAGTGTCTGTGTTGCGTTCATTGTCAATATTTTCCCAACGAATATCGTTAAGGACATCAACCATCTCATCTGTCGTTTGAGACATGTCATGTAGTACTGGAGGCGGATTAAGTTGTTCACCGTGATACCACCATGTCTTGTAACCAGCGCTAAACCCCCATCTATGTATGTGAGCCCCAATATTTTCAATTGTACCCAATTTATGGTTATCACATTTTTCACATGGACAACGACATAAGTTAGCCCCATTCAAATAGTCTTTACACCTCTCAAGAAATGTGTTAAGACCATCAAAAAACTCATCGGAATTACGATTTCTACACGTAGTCCAACTCTTATCGATGGTCATAACTGCGTTTGTAATAATTAATTATCAATACCAAGAAATGAAAACTAACAAATCATATTAACTTAACACGAACTGAGAAGTGTAAGGGTGGTCATTCTAACCCACTTTCTGAATGTTTTGTCTCATATATGAATGTGTATCATTAGTTTACTATTTCTGAAAAATCCGGCAGCATTTTCCCTTAACTCCCCAAATACGTGTAGGAAACACATATTCGTAGGAGCGAAGGGAAAATATTTGCCGAATTTTTCTCAAATAGTAAACCAATCATACACATCCATATCCTAAATGAGACAAAACATTCAAAAAGCAGTCCCAAACAGGGGACTATCCGAAATTAATTTCTAATAAATTAATTTCAGATGGGTGACTTACGGTATAAACACACGCTTATCATACAAACACATTACATTTATCTAAACACACAAATTAATCATTGAATATAAATAGTAATATTTTATTATCTTATTTTGAATAATAATAATATTAAATGAATATGTGATTATAGATGTTTATACTTTAAAGTAATAATAAAAATAATATATGTTTTAGTTTCATGTTACTTTAAATTAATAATAACATTAACATTGTTTTAATTTCATGTTTCGTCTTTATTAATCAACTTTATGTCACTTTAAAGTAATATATGTTTTTATTTGATGATACTTTAGTATATGTTTTAAGTTAATGTTACTATAAATGAATATATGTTTTAATAACACTAATTAATATACATATTAATATATGTTTTAATTTGATAACACCTTAACATATGTTTTAATTTGCTTTTAATTCAAATTAATATATGTTTTAACTTGCTTTAAATTCAAATTACTATATGTTTTAATAACACTAATCAATCTACATACTAATATATATCTTCATTTTATCACATTTTAAAGTAAAATATATGTTATGATTAATAAAATGTTACTTTAATTTAATGTATGTTTTAATAACACTAATTTTAATATATATACCAAAATACGTTATACTTTTAACAAACTCTAAAGAAATACAAACATACATACATATATAAATATTCTAATCTTATGTGACATCAAATAATACATATTAAAAAGTAATCTAACTAACACTAATTACTAATAATAATACTAAACTAAACACACTTTAAAAAAAGTGTATTAACATACATAATATAATTATAACCTTTTCATACTTTCTAACAATAAAAAATATATTGCAATTAAATACACTTTTTCATATCATAAAAACTCTATATGCATATAAAATTAAATTTTTCTACTAGAAATCATATTAAAAGATAATATATTCACATCATAAAAAGTCTATATTTTAAGCACAAATTTAAAACATAATATTTTGAAAAATTATTTAATAACTTAAATAATATATAAAAATCAGAAAAAAAATACTAACCTTTAATGTCAACCCACCGGAGTGTTCACCGGAGCAACAACTACAAACCGGAAAAGTAAAACAAACTTCAAGTTCATAGAAATGTACAAAAAAATAACGACATTTATGTTAAATGAAACCAACCTTATATTTTGGTCGGAAATAACCAATATTCACCGGAGAAAAGGAGATGAGCCGAAGTCGCCGGAAAAAATGGAGGGTCGCCGGAAAAAATGGAGGGTCGCCGGAAAAAGGAGAATCCCGGGTGGTGGAGAGTGGATCCGGACAAAGAAGGTCGCCGGTGGTGAAGAGTGGCCGGAGGTGGAGGGTTGCCGGAGAAACACAAAAGGAGAGGAGAAGGAGGAGAGGGAGAGAGGTAGGTGAAAAGTGAAGAGACTGGTTGGGTTAATGGGTAATAAATCGGTCACCCTTTTGCGGCGACATACAGTCGTCGCTGATTCCCTATGGCGGCGACCCGTCGTCGCAGAAAGCCAAAAATGTCGCCGCAAATTCCCCGAAAAAAAACGCGGCCTTTTCACCGCGCAAAACCCTATTTTCGTGCCAAAAAAAAAATAAAAATTTAATATGTTCAGCCTTTTTGCGACGACAATGTCGCCGCAAAAGGCCTTCCCCGAGTTTTGACCAATTTTAGTCAAAAAGCACATTTTTTTTGTCTTTTAGTGGGGAATTTGCGACGACATATGTCGCCGCAAAAAGTCTCCGTCGCATTTTCCTCTTTTCCTTGTAGTGCTCCACGGCCTTACTCAGCTCCAATCACTTCCTCTCAAAACCGAAAGAAATGAAAGAAAGCGATATCAAGCATTTTCATTTTATACCCTTCAATTCCTTCTCTTTTCCCTTCATTTTTTTTTATTACTTTGTTAGAGAACACAATCGTAAAAGAAGTAAAGATGATTATTCTTTTTACAATTAGCCCACATACAAACCAAATACCTCCAACCCTTTCTTCGAGTCAAGCCTCCTCTATTGGAAAGACATTCAATGATCCAAACCATTGGAACTAGGGATGGCAAAAAAAAAAAAAAAAAAAAAAAAAAAACCGAACCCGCGGGGAAAACCGATCTAAACGGGACGGGTTTCCCCAAACCCGATTAAGTTAAACGGGGGACGTGACGGGTATGGTATGTAGGGATATAAACCATGGAAAAACCACTTTTTTCTTTGAAAAATTTACACTTTTTTCCAACATGGTATTGCTAATACCCGATTATCCCCGAATACCCCGATTACTTTTAATAGCAACATGCTATTTATATTGTATATATATTATATATAAAAGATGAATATTTTTATCTATTTTATATATTATACATAAAAATTATTATGTATGATTTAAAAAACTTATTTATTTACACATAATTTAATGGAATAATGTTTTTTTTCTTTATCATTTGATAGATATACAAATTTAATTTAATATATAGTATTGTAATTTTAACATACATTGACATTTTAAGTTTAAATTATGAACCATGAGATTAAATTTCATATAATTGATTTATAAATAGGTAACCCGATCCCCCGTGGGTTTCCCCGCGTACCCGATGGGAATTCCCGTTTAATACCCGCGGTTTTTTCAAACGGAGACGGTATTTTCATTTCCCGCCCCAAACCCGTCCCGTTGTCATCGCATACCTGCGTGACAATGCCCTTGCTCGCTTTTAAGTAATCAAAATGAGACATTCTTTTCTTGAAATCTACGATAGTTAGATAAAAATGTATCGTAACACAAAAGCTCATATAATTGTTAATAATTAAGCTTCAAGCAACTACTAAATGATCATGTAACCACATAACTCTTCATTCTTCAAGTTTTCCTATCTTGACATACGTGAATCTTCTCTCTAGATGCAA
The DNA here is from genome assembly GCA_020465985.1 of Centrapalus pauciflorus. NCBI lineage: Eukaryota > Viridiplantae > Streptophyta > Magnoliopsida > Asterales > Asteraceae > Centrapalus > Centrapalus pauciflorus. The sequence continues at coordinate 750,476 of JAANYP010000257.1, forward strand.
AAACATGGTAGAATATATCTGAACAAATGCATTGTCACACATCATATAAACATGGGTTCAGAAGAACCCAGTTTGCTCGAAGCAAAGATTCTCCATTATTGTGCTGTTCAACACTTTTGGTAACTTTTCATTTGCCTTTTCAATATTCAACCACCTAATCAGATCAAGTGGATTGAATTCTTCTCCGGTTTCTGCAACCGATGCTTACAGCTTCAGGTTTTTAAGTGAATCGAATTCTAATACTAGTCACCTTCTTTTAAAATTTACGGGGAGAATCTACACGTATGCTTGAAGGGGAAGCAATTTCATGGATAAGTGTTGAAGCTGAAAGTGGGAACGATTCTAGCTTAGTGTTCGATGAAAATTGTTACAAAGATTAATCGATCACAATCTTCTCAACCCGTAATCAAGATTGAAAAGACAAACTGGAAAAATCGATAACCTTTAACACCTTCGTTATACGAATAATAAACAGGATTCTTACGTAGACTAAATTATATATATAAGGCAGGAATTAAAGCAAAGTAAAGAGAGAGAGAGAGCAACACCGGTATTTACGTGGAAACCCAAAACGGGAGAAAACCACGGGCGGAGGAGACCACCGAGAGAAATCCACTATCAACAATGATGATCACAATGCTAGAGAAATTGGAGGAGCAACAAAGAAATTACAATTTTCTTTTCTGGGTTGTGAGGCACCGCTGGAAAAAAAAACCTACGCATGTATGTGGGTGTGTGTGTTTTTTTTTTCCCTTCTGCGCACAACTAAAAGAGAGAGACCCGAAAAAAATACAACCTTTTTTTTTTTTCTTTCCTTATGCACGTGACCCAATCAATCACAAACTAGGGTGGCAGATCTTAGTTTGCCAAAGTCAAACTAAGCCATATGGATAAGACTCTTATTTTAACACACATTTGATGCATATGGTACAAGCATCTTGATACACCAAGTGTTCCACTGCATAGAGTACAAATACTTGATGCACAAACTTTGGAGTCACTTTTACAATCTCCACCTTGACTCCATAAGTTCATTAAACCCATCATGAATTTCTCCAAAATAATCACAGCTTCTCCAAAAATAATCTTTATCATCATCAATATAGCAAATGTATTGATTTCTCCAAATATATATCAATAAGTACTAGTCTCCTCCGCCGAGACCTCTCACGGTCTCATGATGCCACGGATGCCGACCAAGTTTGAAAATAAATCAAACTTAGCCGAAGGTAGGACTTTAGTCATCATATCTGCAGGATTTTCATGAGTAGAAACTTTCACTACATTGAAGTCTCCCTTAGCAATGACCTCTCGCACAAAGTGATAACGTATATCAATATGTTTAGTGCGCTCGTGAAACATTTGATCCTTTGCCAAGAAAATGGCACTTTGATTGTCACAACATATAGAATCCACAATCTGATCATCACCAAGGTCATTGAATAAGCCTTTAAGCCACATCGCATCTTTGAAACCTTCGGTAATAGCCATGTACTCCGCCTCGGTTGTAGATAGAGCAACCGTAGGTTGCAAAACAGCCTTCCAACTAATTGCACATGAACCCATGGTGAATACATAACCAGTAAGAGAACGACGACCATCCAAGTCACCCCCATAATCGGAATCAACATAACCTTTCACACCATCTCTCGTAGTCCCGAAATGCAAACTCATATCTCTAGTACCCGACAAATACCGAAAAATCCACTGCACGACCTTCCAATGTTCTTTTCCCGGATTTGCCATATAGCGACTTACCATGCTAACAGCATAGGACAAGTCTGGTCTTGTACAAATCATAGCATACATAAGTGACCCAACAACACTAGAGTAAGGAACTCGAGACATGTATGCCTTTTCCGCATCAGTAACAGGGCATAAAGCAGCTGATAATTTGAAATGAGCGGCTAATGGAGTACTTACCGCTTTGGCACTATTCATATTGAATCTTTTCAACACCTTATCAATGTAGCTACTTTGACTAAGTGTTAATGTACCCTTCTTCCGGTTCCTTATAATCTCCATACCAAGGATTTTTCTAGCATTACCCAAATCCTTCATTTCAAACTCTTCATTCAACTGATCTTTAACTCTTTGAATGTCTTTCTTGCTCTTCGCGGCTATTAGCATGTCATCCACATAAATCAATAAATAGACAAAAGAACCATCTTCACATCTCCTCGTGTAGACACAACTATCATGTAAACATCGCAAGAAACCATGTGAGATCATAAAACTATCAAATCTTTTGTACCATTGTCGTGGAGACTTGATCGGGTGATAATTTACCATGTTTATTAAGCGTAAAAGAGTTGTTTTTAATATAAAAGTGTTATAGAATGTGCCGCTATTGAATAAATTCTGTGCTTGTGCAGGTAAACAAAATCCGGTTTAAAATTGCGAAAAAAGGACGAAATTTCAGAGCCAGGCGCAGAGAGGGGCGCAGCCCTGCGCCCAGACCGAGTGCTCGACAGAAGAAATTAATTCACAAAAATACGGATTTCACAGAGGGGCGCAGAGGGGGGCGCAGGCCTGCGCCTACGGCTGCGCCCAGCCCATTAAAATATTAGACGGCCGTTTTTAGGGTTTTTCTAGCTTTTCCTATAAATACCAAGTCATATTTCAAAGTTTATCATCGTTTTTTGGAGGAGAAGGCTAAGGAAAAGAACCCTGTTTGAGCGAAAACACGTACGAAGAACACACGAGTCGAGCTACGGTGATGGATCAACAACTCTTGAACGTTGCATCAACTATGTCCGGCTAAGCTCACCATAATCATTCTCGGAGGAAGCACATCGCTAAGTTTTACTTTATGAACGATTACTTTAAGTTTGCATGGTTTTTATTATTTATATTGTGATTGTAAACGAATGATTATTATTTTGTTGTTGCGTTTCGCAAGATAGTTCGTAGACATTTTATTATTCGTGCCGAGTTAATTATTTAATTAAGACGAGTAATCAAACGTGTCACGCGCTATGCCCAAGATCACGTAATGGTTTTAATAATAATTCTAACGAAGATTATGTCTATGTAATCTTCAAATCGTTTTTATAAATTAAACACAAAGCGAGGTGTGGAATCCGGGAATGGTTATCTTCGTACTTTATTCAATCAAACAATCTTCTTAAGTTTTCTTTTCACAAAATTCGCAAGTAATTAGTTTTATAAATCAAGCAATCACCTTTTTACAAACCACTCAATCTTTCTAAGTTACTTACTTTGCAATGCTAATCGCTTAAATACGTGCAATTAACCTCTCGCTCTCTGTGGATACGATCCCTACTTACCCTAGCTTCTAAGGTATTTAGTGGTATTTTTGACGGGTTAACGACACTCGCATCAAATTTTGGCGCCGTTGCCGGGGAGCGGTTGCGCTTAAATCACGTATTTTAGTAATTAGCTTAATTTAGTTGCCTTATTTTCTTTAGAGTAATTTAGGTAATTTAGTTAATTTAGTTAATTTCAATTAATTGCTTATTTGCTTTTATTTGCTTTCTTAAATTAGTTAAAGTTTCCTTATGTTGCTATATTCTATTTAATTAGTTTTTAATTAGTTTTAAGTTTTAATTATTGTTTTAGTTTATTAAGAAAAAGGGAATCGTGGCGCAAGCATCGATTCTCACCAAAAAGAAAGTAACTAATTCGAATTCTTCATCTAGCCCTCATAAGTTTATGCACACACGATATTCTGGTAGAATTTCACCTTTGAAGTTTGATCCAGAAATCGAAAAAACCGCTAGATCTAATAGGCGAGCCACAACTCAAACAAACGAAACTAAAAATACTGCTCCTAAAGTAAACGTGGAGGAAGAAATAATTAATTCGGAAGACGAGAACATCGAAAACGTTCTTGTCGACGTCCAACAAAACCAAAGACCGATGGGAGATTAATGAGAATGAACCCGAAATTAGGCCACAGTTATTTAGCATATTACCCGTTTTTCGCGGAGCACCAAGCGAAGAACCGTATGAGCACTTAGCTGAATTCACTGCCATATGTAAGGCCAATCACGTTAGGGGAATGACCGTAGATGCTCTAAAACTCAGACTCTTTCCTTTCTCTTTGAAGGAACGAGCGAAAAATTGGTTCGTGTCACTTCCCACTGATAGTATAACTAACTGGGATGAGATGAAAAAAGAATTTCTAACTGAATATTACCCAATTAGTAAAACTACAGAAAAACGTAAAGAAATCACTGGATTTAAACAGAAAATTGGAGAACAATTTCACGAAGCTTTTAATAGGTTGAATGAATTACTACGAACATGCCCTCACCATGAAATTCCTAAATGGATGCTAATTAAAACCTTTTTCGATGGGGTTAGTCAAGAAAGTAGGAATATGATCACCGCTGCTTCAGGCGGAACCTTTTTAGCCAAGGAAGATGATGAAGCTTGGGAATTATTAACCCAATTAAGCAAAGGTTTAAAAGTTCAAGCAGGTTCGGATAATAGTGTTGGTGTCCAAGTTATGGGCATAGACAACGCATGGAAGAAAGAAGTTAAATCTGACATATCCGAACTAAGCAAAAAGATGGACTTGTTGATGAAAGGAATGGGAAAGGTTACAGCGGCACAGGTTTGCTGTGTCACTTGTGGAGACCCTTCTCATCCAACCGAGAATTGCCCACATACCTTCACGCACGAAGAGTATGTTAACGAAGCTTTTGGATTTCGGCAACGAAGAGAACGGGAGAATCCATACTCGGAAACTTACAATCCGGGATGGAGAAAACACCCGAACTTTAGTTGGAGGGATAATCAAGACAATGATGCTCCCCCGAAGCCAAGATATGAGCAACCTCGTCAACAAAACCGAGATTTCCAATATGGATCGACCTCAGCTACGAAGGATGATCGGTACTATAAACGCCAAGACCCTAAAGAAGAAAATGATTCGCGACAAGTGTCGGGGAATTCGAAAGAGTTTTCCGAGTTTATGGAATTCATGAAGCAGCAAACCATGGTTCAAGCGAAAACTATGGAGATGCTTGGAAGACAGATGGGACAAATTGCAGAATCCTTAACTAAACGAGAAGAAGGGAAGCTTCCAAGCAACACCACAGTTAACCCATCGCACCACCATGGAAAAGAGAAGAAATATGAAGTTAATGAAGTGAACGAAGTTAACAAAGTCACTACCCTTAGGAGTGGAAAGGAAGTAGATAACAAAATAGAAATGCCTAAGGAGAGTGAGACTGACGACGAGGTAGAAAATGTTTATGAAGAAGAGCCACCCAAATCGGAGTCAAAGGTTGAAACAAAAGTTAAGAAAGTAACTTTTAAGGAAGTAGAAGCCAAGAAACCAGTAGAGATTAAAGTTGGGGAAGAGAGTTCCAATACTGAAACTGTTCCCTACCCAACGGCCTTAGAAAATCCAGCTTCATTCCCTTATGGTAAGAAAGGACCTAAAAACGAAGAGTTATGGGATATTTTTAATCAAGTTAAAATTAACATTCCCTTAATCAAAGCTATACAACAAGTTCCTTCTTACGCTAAATTCCTAAAAGACCTTTGTACTCAGAAGCGAAAATTTAAAATAACTCTTCCGAAGCAAATCAACCTCACTGAACAAGTCAGTGCAGTTATCACGAGCTCACTGCCGCCTAAACTAAAAGATCCAGGATCACCCTTGATCCCGGTAACTATCGGCGATATTCAAATTAAAAAAGCACTTCTAGACTTAGGGGCGAGTGTTAATATTCTACCTGGTAATTTATTTGACCAACATGATCTAGGAACCCTACAGACAACAGATGTCATCCTACAATTAGCAGATAGGTCTACCAAAGTACCACGAGGAATGTTATCTGATGTAATCGTTAAGGTCGAAGATTTCTATTATCCAGTAGATTTCTTAGTGTTGGATTCAGATAGTGCTTACAAAGAAAGCCAACCGGCAATCATATTAGGACGTCCCTTCTTAGCCACAATCAACGCTCAAATCAATTGCAGGACAGGTGCATTAGACATAGCATTCGGAAACCGTAAACTCCGACTTAATGTCTTTAACAATGTACCCAATGCGCCATTGGATTCAGAGTGCTATATGATCGATCTAGTTGATGATTTAACACAACAACAATTATCAACAATAACATGTAAAGATCCAGTGGAGCTGCTCCTGTACTATAATGAGCATAAGCTAGAGAATATGCCTGAAGCTAAGGAGTTCGAACTTGAAAGTGTTCAGTCAGTAGATTCTAATCAACCACCATGGACACATAAGATCGAAAAACTTCCGACTGATCTTCCACCATCAGCAAAACCATCTTTAGAGCAACCACCCAAGCTAGAGTTGAAACCACTTCCATCTCATCTTAAATACGCTTTTCTTGGCCCTGAGAATACACTGCCTGTAATCATCGCAACAGACCTTACTGCTGCACAAGAGAAGGCCCTGTTAGAAGTGTTATCGAGATATAAGGAAGTGGTAGGCTGGACCATAGCAGATCTTAAAGGAATTAGTCCGACGCTGTGTATGCATAGGATTATAACTGATCCAACAGCCAAGCCAAGCAGAGATGCTCAGAGAAGGCTAAACCCTAACCTTAGAGAGGTAGTGAAGAAAGAAGTGTTGAAATGGCTAGATGCTGGAATTATCTATCCGATATCAGATAGCCAATGGGTTAGTCCCACACAAACGGTTCCAAAAAAATCTGGAATCACTGTCGTCGATACTCCTGAAGGAGAAAAGATTGCAACTCGCCCTGTGACGGGGTGGAGAGTATGTATCGACTACAGAAAACTAAACGCCGCAACCTCAAAAGATCATTTTCCTCTGCCATTCATCGACCAAATAGTAGAGAAGCTAGCAGGGCAGAAATTCTATTGTTTCCTAGATGGCTATTCGGGGTATAACCAAATCCCAATACACCCAGAGGACCAAGATAAAACGACATTTACGTGTCCGTATGGCACATTCGCCTACCGAAGAATGCCATTTGGATTATGTAACGCTCCAGCCACATTTCAGCGATGTATGATGGCTATATTTTCAGACATGGTCGGAGGTTCTCTTGAAATCTTCATGGACGACTTTTCGATATTTGATAAGTCATTCGAAGGGTGCCTCTCTCATTTAGAAAAAGTTCTTAAGCGTTGTACTGAAACTAATTTAGTACTAAGCTGGGAGAAAAGTCACTTTATGGTTAAAGAGGGAGTAGTCTTAGGACACATAGTCTCTGAAAGAGGAATGGAGGTTGATCGAGCTAAGATACAAATAATTTCCTCGCTACCACCACCAACTAATATCAAGGGGATTCGTTCTTTTCTAGGACATGCAGGTTTCTATAGGAGATTCATAAAAGATTTTAGTGCCATATCCAAACCCCTATGTAACCTTCTCCTAAAAGACGCACCGTTCAATTTTGATAAAGACTGTGCAGAGGCATTTAACACATTAAAAATGAAGCTCACGGAGGCACCAATTCTGCAATCACCTGATTGGTCTCAACCCTTTGAGATCATGTGTGACGCCAGCGATCATGCAGTAGGTGCCGTCCTTGGTCAAAGAGTGGACAAAAAGCCAGTGGTAATATACTATGCAAGTAAAACCTTCTCTGAAGCTCAAATTAATTACACAACCACTGAAAAAGAATTGCTTGCAGTAGTGTATGCGCTAGATAAGTTTAGATCTTACGTCTGGGGAGCTAAGGTAATTGTGTATTCCGATCATAGTGCCTTACGACACCTCTTGGCTAAGAAAGATGCTAAGCCACGGCTAATTCGTTGGATACTGTTGCTACAAGAATTTGATTTAGAAATCAGAGACAAAAAGGGCTCAGAAAATGTAGTAGCAGACCATCTCTCGAGACTGCCAGCAATCACCACTGATATGCTGGACTCCATTCGGGACAATTTCCCAGATGAACAATTATTGTTCGTCGCAAAAGTGCCTTGGTTCGCTAACTTAGTAAATTACTTTGTCACAGGGAAAACCCCAAGCCACTGGAATTCACATCAAAGAAAGTATTTCTTCTCTCAAACTAAACAGTACATTTGGGAGGAGCCGGATTTATTCAAAATTGGAGTAGATCAGATTATCCGGCGATGTGTTCCAGATAATGAGCATTATGATATTTTAAATCACTGTCACTCGTATGCATGTGGAGGCCATTTTAGTGCTAAAAAGACAGGACATCGAATCCTACAAAGTGGATTCTTTTGGCCAACCATCTTTAAGGACTCCTACGAGTTTGTTAAGTCATGCCTACGATGCCAGCAGATAGGAGGTATTTCAAAAAGAGACCAAATGCCTATGACACCAATTCTTATAGTAGAGATTTTTGATGTGTGGGGCATAGACTTTATGGGACCCTTTCCTAAGTCATATGGTTTCGAATACATCCTAGTGGCAGTTGATTACGTCTCTAAATGGGTAGAAGCCGAAGCCACAAGAACCAATGATCACAAAGTAGTTTGCCAATTCGTTAAACGTAATATATTTTCTCGTCATGGAATTCCTAGAGCCATAATTAGTGATGGGGGTTCTCATTTCAAAAATATGTACTTTAGCAAACTACTTAAACATTATGGAGTGACGCATAAGATAGCTACCCCATATCACCCACAAACTAGTGGACAAGTAGAGGTATCTAACAGGGAGGTTAAGCGAATATTAGAAAAAACAGTACGACCCGATAGGAAAGATTGGTCAATACGATTAGATGATGCACTTTGGGCGTATCGTACAGCGTATAAAACCCCTATTGGTATGTCTCCCTATAAACTAGTTTATGGGAAATTATGTCATCTTCCGGTGGAGTTAGAGCACCGAGCCTTATGGGCCATTAAAAATGCAAACCTTAACTTCACAGCTGCCGGTATAAATCGAAAACACCAACTGAACGAATTAGAAGAAATTCGCAAGGAAGCTTATGAAAGTTCTAAAATATATAAAGAAAAAACAAAAGCTTTCCACGATCGAATAATTAAACGAAAGGTGTTTAATAAAGGTGACAAAGTCTGGCTATTTAACGCACGCCTGCGGCTCTTTTCAGGCAAATTAAAAAGTAAGTGGACAGGCCCATACACAGTAACTAATGTTTACCCCTATGGTGCGGTTGAAATAATAGATCAAAAAGGCGGTGAGCCGTTTAAAGTAAACGGACACAGATTAAAATTATTTGTACAATGGGCTGATAATGAAATTATATCATCTGAGACAATGGTCTTGGAAGATATCACTTAAATATTTAAGAGTTCCAAAATGTCTGGCTGAAGACATTAAACTTAGCGCTTACTGGAAGGCAATTCAGTGAACTTTGTGGGTATGTTCCATAGAAACCCTCACGAGACTATAACTCGTCCACTCAGGCTACTGAGGGGTTTAAAGGCTTGTTGCACATGCTAAGTGCAATCGTTTTTCACCACGAAAGTGTGCTTTAATTTCGTTTATTTAGTTATATTTAGTTCTTATTGTTAGTATTTCTTAAATCGTCCTTTAAAACACTTAGCTGCGTTTGAGCTTGACTTTACTACAAAATGTCACATGCGGTAACCAACTAAGTTGGGGAAAGAATTTGCACATTCGGGACCATTGAGCTTGGAGGAAATTAAAAGGAATATACTTACGTTAGGGAGGGGCAATTCCTAGCAAAATGTGTGTTGCACCAATACTATATTGCACATGCTTGAATATTCAATACTTAGATGCTACATGTGTTGTTTCATTTCTTCGTAAATGTTTCTTGTTTCATAATTATTTGTGTGCCGAGGACGCCCCAATTCTTTAAGTTGGGGAAGGGGGACGCATTATGCTTCACACTATGCTTTATATGTTATATATCGTGAAACCGAGAAAAACAATTTACGAAAAAATGACAACTTTTTGGTCAAATAACTCACTTATAAAGATTTAAGGTGCCATTGTTAGTGTTGATCTCATTTAAACTTGAGTTTTCAACTCAAGTTGGGGAAGTTTGAAGAAAATTACTAGCACGAGAAGATGATGGGCCTTTCAGTGAGTTCTACGACAGCAACTTCGGACAACCACCACCGCAGTAGTCAGGTTCTTCCGTTCCTTTCTCTAAGTAGGATGAAGTATTGTTTTTTATGCTTTATTATTTTTACATTTATGTTTGTTTTTGCGTGCATTACTTTGGTTGAATAAATGTGTTTCCTTTAAAGAAGATTATGTGAAAAACAGGCCGTAAATGATCCGATCAATCAGCCCGATAACTTTCTATTGTGAGCTTGCAACTTAAATATGATGATGTTAGTTAGGACGGTTTCAAGCAAAATAACGTAATTATCTGAGTTTAAATATAACACCACGAGTCATAGATGTTTAAATTCAGGGAAGTGAATCGAGTTGAAGTAGGATATATTGTGTGAAGCGAGTGATAATTAACCAGGATTCCAATAGCCGCTAATTATTCATGCAATAAGGGGGAGGAAGCGAACACGAATAAAGCCTCAATTCAAGTGTGACCTAGTTGATTCAGGAGATTAAGTCTGAAGGGTACCATCATGCCTAGTCCCCTAAGACCAACTGGTCTGGGAGTGGCTGACCCAAATCCTGTTACACGGATCATCTAGAAAGTCATAGTAAACTTGAACGAAAAACATAGACATTGCATGAAAAGAACAAAAAAAAAAAAAAAAAAAAAATTAGTAGCTCAAGTCATGCATCGAGGAAAAAGATGGTCCAGTGACCCACGTGAATTCAATTCTGTAACCTTGAGCTAAAAGGATAATAGTGGTGAGGAATTTTGGAACAACTATCCAAGAAACATCACGATATATCTGAATTAAATTCTGTTCGTGTCTGCGAGTTTTATCACATCTATGAAGGCTAGTGCTTGTTTAAATGAGTTAATTATGTTTTGTACGCTTGATAAACCCGATGTTTTAAAAAATCTGATTTTCGTTGCTTGCTCGGGACGATCAAGAATTAAGTTGGGGAAGTTTGATCGGGTGATAATTTACCATGTTTATTAAGCGTAAAAGAGTTGTTTTTAATATAAAAGTGTTATAGAATGTGCCGCTATTGAATAAATTCTGTGCTTGTGCAGGTAAACAAAATCCGGTTTAAAATTGCGAAAAAAGGACGAAATTTCAGAGCCAGGCGCAGAGAGGGGCGCAGCCCTGCGCCCAGACCGAGTGCTCGACAGAAGAAATTAATTCACAAAAATACGGATTTCACAGAGGGGCGCAGAGGGGGGCGCAGGCCTGCGCCTACGGCTGCGCCCAGCCCATTAAAATATTAGACGGCCGTTTTTAGGGTTTTTCTAGCTTTTCCTATAAATACCAAGTCATATTTCAAAGTTTATCATCGTTTTTTGGAGGAGAAGGCTAAGGAAAAGAACCCTGTTTGAGCGAAAACACGTACGAAGAACACACGAGTCGAGCTACGGTGATGGATCAACAACTCTTGAACGTTGCATCAACTATGTCCGGCTAAGCTCACCATAATCATTCTCGGAGGAAGCACATCGCTAAGTTTTACTTTATGAACGATTACTTTAAGTTTGCATGGTTTTTATTATTTATATTGTGATTGTAAACGAATGATTATTATTTTGTTGTTGCGTTTCGCAAGATAGTTCGTAGACATTTTATTATTCGTGCCGAGTTAATTATTTAATTAAGACGAGTAATCAAACGTGTCACGCGCTATGCCCAAGATCACGTAATGGTTTTAATAATAATTCTAACGAAGATTATGTCTATGTAATCTTCAAATCGTTTTTATAAATTAAACACAAAGCGAGGTGTGGAATCCGGGAATGGTTATCTTCGTACTTTATTCAATCAAACAATCTTCTTAAGTTTTCTTTTCACAAAATTCGCAAGTAATTAGTTTTATAAATCAAGCAATCACCTTTTTACAAACCACTCAATCTTTCTAAGTTACTTACTTTGCAATGCTAATCGCTTAAATACGTGCAATTAACCTCTCGCTCTCTGTGGATACGATCCCTACTTACCCTAGCTTCTAAGGTATTTAGTGGTTATTTTTGACGGGTTAACGACACTCGCATCAAGACTGCTTCAATCCATATAAAGACTTCTTTAATCTGCATACCATGCTTTCTTTACCAACACTTACGAAACCTTCGGGTTGGTCCATGAATATGTCCTCCTTTAACTCACCATGTAAAAATGCAGTTTTAACGTCTAACTGCTGAAGCTCTAAATCATGCAAAGCAACAATACCCAATAATGCACGTATAGAAGTATGCTTAACAACAGGTGAGAAAATATCCGTAAAATCAATACCTGGAATCTGACTGAATCCCTTCGCCACTAGTCGTGCTTTATATCTTGGAGCTTCAACTTCAGGTATCCCTTCCTTCTTCTTATAGATCCACTTACATTTAATGGCTTTCTTCCCTTTAGGAAGAGGAACAAGCTCCCATGTACCATTCTTGTGTAGAGACTCCATTTCATCATGCATCGCCACTATCCACTTTTCTACATCTTTGGAACCAATTGCTTCCACATAAGTAGATGGTTCCTCAACTGTATCAATCTCGAGAGCCACACTGAATGCACATGCTACTACTTCTGCTTCATCATATCTTCTCGGACGAGTAATTTGCCTTCGACATCGGTCCCTAGCAATGCAAGGTTGTAAATTAGATGATGGTTGATTAGAAGCACCATCATCATCATTACTAGGAGCCGAAAATACAGGAGGCTGTGAAGTAGTAGTCATAGATGTCACTGTGGGACTACAAGGTAGCTCCACCTCAACTCTAGACCTGTCAGAAGAAATAGAAACATCTCTTTTTGGTTGCTCAGAATCAGAAGGCTTGCATAACATTGTCTCTTCATCAAAAGTCACATCTCTACTGATAATGGTCTTTCGAAGCTCTTGACACCATAATCTGAAACCTTTTACCCCAGACTTGAACCCAAGAAATACACACTTCACTGCTCTTGGTTCTAACTTTCCATTATCAACTTTGGCATATGCGGGACACCCAAAAATCTTCAAGTCAGAATAATTAGCCGGTTTGCCCGACCACATCTCAATAGGAGTTTTCTTGTCAATGGCATATGAAGGACAACGATTAATAATATAACAAGCTGTCGATGCGGCTTCGGCCCAAAACGACTTTGTCAACCCAGAATTTGACAACATACATCGAACCTTTTCCATAATCGTCCGATTCATTCGTTCTGCCACGCCGTTTTGTTGGGGAGTGTGAACAACCGTGTGGTGTCTAGTAATGCCTTGAGAAGTACAAAATACATTAAACTCCTCCGAACAAAATTCCAAACCGTTGTCGGTTCGGAGATACTTGACTTGCTTGCCGGTTTGCTTCTCTATCCTCGTCTTCCAATCTCGAAAAGTAGCAAACACATCACCTTTATGTTTCAAGAAGAATGCCCAAACCTTACGAGAGTAATCATCAATAACAGTCAACATGTAAACCGCACCGCCATGTGACTGAACTTTTGCCGGTCCCCAAAGATCAGAATGCACATACTCGAGAATCGCCTTGGTTGTATGAGTCGAAGTAGAAAATGAGACTCTCTTCTGCTTCCCAAATACACAATGCTCACAGAATGGAAGCTTTTCAGTCACTTGACCACATAAGAGATTTCTCCCACTCAACTCCTCAAACCGGCCTCACTAATGTGACCGAGCCTCATGTGCCATAACTTTGTCTTTTGTGTAGCAGACAAAGAAGAAGAAACAACTTCAGAATCACCCATGATGGTATTACCGTCCAACACATACAAATCGGCACTCTTTCGGTTACCCTTCATATAGACAAGCGATCCTCTTACTACTTTGATTACTCCACCTTCACCAACGAACTTGTAGCCTTTTATATCAAGAGCACTAAGTGAAATCAGATTTCTTTTAAGATCAGGTACATGCTTCACATTACCCAATGTTCGGATTATCCCGTCGTACATTCTGATTCGAATATTACCTTGACCCACAACCTTGCATAATGCACCATTCCCAACACGAACTGACCCCGAGAAACTCTCATAAGTGGAAAACCAGTCACGATTAGGACACATGTGGAAAGTACATCCCGAATCAAGAATCCACTCGAGCGATGTCGATGAAGCATCGTCCATAACAATCATCAATTCACTCGTGTCGTCTTCCACTACATCCGCTTGTGCTTGATTAGAAGACCCTTTTCCCTTGTCTTTGTTCTTATTCTGAAGTTTGTAACACTCATCAATTACATGTCCCTTCCTCTTACAAAAATTGCAAAACTTTTTCTTGACCTTTGACTTAGACCGTGATCTCCCGAGTTCTTGGAATCTTTCTCTGTTTGTCTTCCTCTCACAATAAGACTTTCAGTCTTAGGACCAGTCACAATCTGTTTCATTTTCTCCTTTGAGTTCAACGAATAATAAACTTCCTCCAACGATAAAGTATCTCGGCTATAAATGATGGTATCCATAAAATTGGCAAAAGATGGTGGCAGTGAACACAAAAGAATTAAACCCAAATCTTCCTCATCATACGACACATCCAAGTTCTTCAAATCGCTAACGATCTCTTTAAACTTCGAAATATGTTCGGTAATAGAGCCACCTTCATGTAGCCGATGAGTATACAACCTTTGCTTCATGTGCAATTTGTTGGGTAAACTTTTGGTCATCAACAACTGTTCCAACTTTAACCATATTGCAGCCGCACTTTCCTCCTCACAAACATCCTGTAAAATATCATTCGACAAATGGAGTCGAATCTGCGACAAAGCCTTTAAATCGTTATAATCCTTTTTTTCCTCAGACCATGACTCAGGCATATTGGTACGTCCCTCTATACACCAATGTAAATCCATTTGAATCAACGCATATCTCATTTTAACCTTCCACAACGGAAATCTAGTGTTCCGATCAAGGAGCGGTAAATCATACTTTAACATTGCCATAGTCGTACAAACCAATTAAGAATCTGAAAAATAAATTATTCGCAATCAACCTGAAGCTCTGATACCACTTGTTACAAAGATTAATCGATCACAATCTTCTCAACCCGTAATCAAGATTGAAAAGACAAACTGGAAAAATCGATAACCTTTAACACCTTCGTTATACGAATAATAAACAGGATTCTTACGTAGACTAAATTATATATATAAGGCAGGAATTAAAGCAAAGTAAAGAGAGAGAGAGAGCAACACCGGTATTTACGTGGAAACCCAAAACGGGAGAAAACCACGGGCGGAGGAGACCACCGAGAGAAATCCACTATCAACAATGATGATTACAATGCTAGAGAAATTGGAGGAGCAACAAAGAAATTACAATTTTCTTTTCTGGGTTGTGAGGCGCCGCTGGAAAAAAAAAACCTACGCATGTATGTGGGTGTGTGTGTTTTTTTTTTCCCTTCTGCGCACAACTAATAGAGAGAGACCCAAAAAAAATACAACCTTTTTTTTTTCTTTCCTTATGCACGTGACCCAATCAATCACAAACTAGGGTGGCAGATCTTAGTTTGCCAAAGTCAAACTAAGCCATATGGATAAGACTCTTATTTTAACACACATTTGATGCATATGGTACAAGCATCTTGATACACCAAGTGTTCCACTGCATAGAGTACAAATACTTGATGCACAAACTTTGGAGTCACTTTTACAAAAATTCTAATGATGATTCCTTTAAAAGCACTGCTCACGGGGTTATGAATAAAGGGTGTTTAGACCATGCTCATATAGTGTTCGATGAAATTCCTGTGAGAGATGTGACTAGTCCATGGAATTTTCAATCATAGTTGGTTCATGACCGAATTTCATTCATTTGAAGAGCTAAAAGAAAACCAGAGGCAAATTTTGATCACATAAAGGACACTAGTGACAATCATCACTGCTTCTGCTTGTTCTTGATCAACTTTTCCTACAACAGGTACGATATTAGGACCTGGATTGTAGGGCTTCACCTTAGTCTAGCTACTCTAGCACTGGATCCAGAAAATCTGAAACAAAAAAGGCAATACCATTACTGTAACTTTATTTTGCGTGTGGAATACATACCATAAAAGCGTTCATTGCTTTTGTGCAAAATTTCAGGGTATGCACTTTTGCATATATACATATTCTTGGGCTCTGATTCACCCTTGCCTTAATGCCATTCTTGATATGTTGCAGTGGGTTTGAGTGTTTGACACAGGCCAGTGGTTTGTTAAAGGGAATAATTAAGAATGATTAAATCATGTGAAATAGAGAAGTATAAAAGGACCGGACACTAGACTTCGACTGGCCCTTGGCTTAATTGATCTGAGACATAACTGATTATGGATGCAGAAAATTGTGTCTGGTCTGGACTGTTGGTCCGAATAACTATGGTTAGGGACTGACTTAGGGTTTAGGTGCAGATCTAAGTAATGCCAGTGAAGCTATTATATAGATTTTTGTTATTACATCTGTTGATTGTTGCTTCTTTGCTTCAGGGCCTTCAGGCTAATCTTTGTCAAGACAATAGCATCATAGAAATAAATATTGATACACCAAAATCTCTGAAGTTCTGATCTTGGTAAGACATTGTGCTATGGAGAACTAACATTATTTAATGTTTGCTAGACCTGGTCCTGAAAATACCAAAAATGGTGTTTGCTGGTCTTTTCTTTAAAGGTTCTGGAGAAAGGTCGATTCTAGTCGTTTACGAGTCCAAGCCACTTCTTATCCAACATTCAAATTCAGTATCAAACTCCAAATTCCACACCTGAATTGTAAACCGTCAGTCCTAACAGGTTACCTCATGGTCTTAACTGGTCTAGGTTCCTAGCTGTTTTCTCCATAATGTGGAATGTTAAGGACGAAATTATGGACATGGTATGTAATATCTTTGCTATAAAATTTGCAAAAAGATTAGTAGTAAATTGTGTGGGTCATTAAAGGACCCAAACCAGATGATAGTCTTTTTTTGATGTTTTATCAACTTACAGCCAGCTGGGTTGATGATATGTTAGTTCATTATCCAAAATTCCAAATCTACAGAATGTTTAAGATTTTGGGTTGATTAGTACTGAGCCTAGGATCATAATTAGGACACTTAAGAATCTCTGTGTTTTCGGAGACTGTCGCTATGCTACAAAGTGAATCCTACATTCTGAATTTCCAAATGCTACAAAATTGATCTTATATCAATCATTTCAAAGTTATTGTGTTTGTTCTTGCATGGATGATGGACCACACTGATAATAATCTTTTTAGAATCTTGAAAAAACCATGTACTGTTCGAAACTATATGCATGATGACAATTTTTTTAATAATTAGTTACTAAAGTAGCTTCTTTTCTGTTCTAATACCAAAAATGAATATAATCCAATCAAGAAATCAGATAACTTACCATTTACGAATTGTCTTTGTTTTTTTCATTTTAGCATTAACTCGTATGACTGTCAAAAATGAATATAATCCACCCAAGCTGATTATAAAATTGATTTACAAATTGTTACAAGTCCTTAGTAATATGCTCCTATAACTTAGGTCATGGTTTTAAGTTCATTTGAAAGTTATTAAGCCTATTAAGCCAACCCCTGCTTATGACTTCAGGCGGTTATACATATTTTTGTGTAAAGAACCCATTATATTTGAAACTTACATTTATTCTTTTGGAATACATCACAAAACAGATTGACTGCATAGATATTTCTTGGAAACAGCTTGGAATATTTACAGCTCATCGAAATTTGAAGTCACTAGCCTTTTAGTTTCCTGCTTCATTGTTCTTGAAGGAGTTTCTACGAGCCGATGCCAGAACAGTCTTGTCCGCAACGATAAAATACGCTGCCCCAGCCACTGTAAGTTCATTCAAATTCATGTACATAATTCTGTAACAAATTAAACACACATATATAATTGTGAAGTATTATATAAGAATGTTGCTAATTAACCTGTGGAGATAACAAGAGCTTGTGCAGTGTAATTGAGATTAGTCCTTCCCCATGGGAGCCTTCTAGCAATAGCCATCTGCATTATACATACACATATATACATATACAAAGATATCTATACACACACATTTACTGTAGAAAGAGCATATGCAGTGACGGAGCCAGAAAAAGACTAACATTTTGCAATTATTAGAGGTGTTTAAGAACATTTATACAACGTTTTCGTCCTGAAAATAAAAATTATGACCAATTATAGAAATTAATATTCACCCAGTTTTGTAAAAATGTTTGGCTCCGCTACTGTGAACATGAGTTTAAGAATAGACTAACAGTTGGGATGGCAGTGACAATTGCTGCTAATACAGCAGCCTTAGTTCCTGCAACAACTCCTTCTGCACACAACACACAAAAGGTTATGTACTTTTAACTATTGAATTTGAAATTTAATTACACAAATTAAGTAACATGTAATTACCATGAGATTGCTGCTTAGCCATGGCTCGGTCAAATGAAGCCATCAAGAGTATTTTAATGAAAACAAAGTACAAAGTTAAGAGTAGTTGAAGAAGATAGTGGTTCTTCTCTATTTTAGTTTGTTTAAGGGATATGATGAGGAAAATAGTAAGTGATGGATGAGTATTTATAAAGGTGGCAAAATGTGATGCACCGGCTTCTGAATTGGCGTAATGGGCTGTTTTGAAAACGGGTCAAATGGGTCATGGGCTGAAAAAGGTCATCCCGGGCCAGCCAACCCATTATCATTTAAAACTTCATAATAACCCTAATTAATTATAGTTATAGAAACTAATGTTTATCACAAAACTAATAAAATAGTAACATAAAAGTTAAAAATTTTGTACTAACGGCAAAAACATGTATTGTTTATCAAAATTTCTGTTAGTTTTGTTTCCTGCTCCTCGATCCCTAATAGAAATTTTGATAAACATTACATGTTTTTGCCGTTAGTACAAAATTTTGAACTTCTATGTTACTATTTTATTAGTTTTAAATTTTAGCGTGGTAATGTGATAGAGCCATCAGAAAACCACCCTTGGTAAATAGTTTATTTTTTATAAACTATCCTATATTTTTCAATTGCATAATATTTACAGGTCATGATCCGTTAGAGGTCAACTTGAATTTTTATTTTGTCCATGGGTTGGTTCCATATTAATTTAGTTTTTTTTTTTTTTTTTTTTTTTTGGGATATTCTGTATTAACTTGGTGTTTTATTATGATTCAAATGAGTTAAGTTTATATGTTCCATGGCCAAACTTGTTAGGACTTCTCTTTATAATCATTTTGGATATAAGAGATTGAGAGTAGCCAAAATTTATTAGTTTATATGTTCCTGTTCGAGCATTTGATTTTCTTTCAATCAAACTGTTAGGAAGTATTACATAGAATAGAATATAAGTGTTTGGTGTAGATATCCTAACCCAATTGTATAGACGGGCTTTGGGTCAATTAAGGTTTTTATTGTATTCTTGTGTATTTACATATATTTATCATTGTAATATGTTATAGAGACGAGGTTTTTGATAATTTTTTATGTGCTGGGATTATGATAGTAGGAACTTAAAAAGGGCTTTTTATTAAGAAAATTAGTAAAAGACTATAAATCATAAATAAAAGAAAATTTATATATACATCTGAAAATTATATTAATAAAATCAAAACATAAATTCCTCTGCTACTGCAAAATGGTGGTTGGTCGGTTGAGAAATGAACATCTGATTTTCCAGCAACTGCAGTCCCTTCTCTTCTCTTCTCTTCCCTTGCATTGTTTATGTTTCTTGATATCCAATTATTTAATCATGGTGACTTATCAGAATTTAGTAAAAGATTATATATATATATATGTATAATAAGTTTTTCTTTTAAACAAAAAAAAAAAAAAAAACAATAGTAGTTTGTATTTTGTAAGGAAAGAATTCAGAAAAACCAAAAAAGGAAAGTAAAGGATCATACAACATATTACATAGTCATGAATGGTGATGGTCAACTTTTTTAATTGTTAAATGTTTTTTTAACCTCAAACTAACATACTCCTAATTCTAAACTACACATTTGCCACATGTAGGGACTTTCAGACTTACTTTCACCACCTAGATTCAAATTTGTCTCCGACGGGAGTCGATTCCGTGACCTCAAACTTACATATCACCCTCATACCGAATGGATTAAACCCCATTGGTACTTGTTAATGTTAAATGCCTAGGAAGGTTTTGTTGTAGGTAAGTTAGGCTTTTTTTCTTTGTTTGTAGTAGGGACGAGCAAGATAATCAAAAACATAATTAAAAAGGAAAAACTAATACCAAATCTCGTACCACATACATAAATCGGTATTTATTTGACACAGATACTCATGAATTCAGAAAGAAAATGATATATTTGGTGAGGTGTAGTGTAGTGTAGTGAGAAGGTTGGTTGAAGTTAGGATATATTATATTATATTATATTATATTGGTATGTATATCATATCTACTAGGGATGTTCACCAGCACAACATTCAATTAATGGGTAAAAAGAGAAAAAAGACACCTTTGGGAAGCGAGAAGTTGCAGTTGCAGTTGCAGTTACCCTCTCTGCTTCTGCTTCTGCTTCTGCTTCTGCTCTCAATCCAAACTCCAAAGTAAGCCTTACTTAGCCTATTATCATCATCCTCATTTCTCTTTACTCTTTATATGTATCTCACATGCCGCCCACCAACACCTTTCCACATGAAATGAAACGCGTCCCTCATAACATCTTTTACCACAATTTTCCCTTTTTATGGACTTTTATTAACTTAATAAACTATCTTGAAATACCAAAAATTTGTCTAAAATAACATCTAAATGCTTTAGATTTTGAAGGGAAAAAAAATGCAAAATTCTAAAACAATTTTCAATATTGATATGTTTAAACAATTTTACTAAAACTAATTTCCACCTCGGAATTTGTACTAACGGGATCACCATCCAGCTTCTATTGGTACTAGTCCAGAACCGGTACCATGGTGCCAACCATTACAAGTTACAACCCAAGCCCCTCTCACATTCTTTTTCTTTTTTCCTTTTTATTGATACAAAAAATGTTATCGGAACAGCAGGATAGAAAAATGTCCATGAGAGAGGTTTGGTGGCATAGAAAGCTAAAAATTGATTTTAATTACTAAAATAGTTACATATCACACCCCTTTATAACTTTTTAGCCATTAAAATTTCATTTTACCAAAATAGTCACACTTTACGTTACCACATTTACGTGATATGTACTTTTTATTCATATTTTAATGCATTATGTTACAAAAGGTGTTTGGTAACGTAAATGCTTGTACTTTACGTGACCACTTTTAAAAATATGCTCCTTCCCCATAAAAAATGTAATGATTAAAAGTGGTCACGTAAAGTACAAGCATTTACGTTATCAAACACCTTTTGTAACGTAATGCATTAAAATATGAATAAAAAGTACATATCACGTAAATGTGGTAACGTAAATTGTGGCTATTTTGGTAAAATGAAATTTTAATGGCTAAAAAGTGACAAAGGGGTGTGATATGTAACTATTTTAGTAATTATCCCTTTTTTTTTAACAGCAAACTAACCTACCCTACTTCTAAACTACTCATTTG
Organism: Centrapalus pauciflorus; assembly: GCA_020465985.1. Lineage (NCBI taxonomy): Eukaryota > Viridiplantae > Streptophyta > Magnoliopsida > Asterales > Asteraceae > Centrapalus > Centrapalus pauciflorus. The sequence goes on from JAANYP010000257.1 coordinate 771,926, forward strand.
CCCCAAATAAGGACTTCAAAACTTACTTTTACCACCAAAATTCAAATTTGCCTCCGACGGGAGTCAAAGTCGTGACCTCTCAATTGCATATCAACCCTCATACCAGATGACAAAACCCAACTGGTGAAAAATTGATTTGATGTTGATATGGAGAGTGATGTGGTAGGATGGTAGAATGACCATACTCTTTTCCCTTAGGAAGTTAGGGGGGTGACATTGTTCCGTTTGCATGATTATGGTCGAAGTCTGAATTTGTTACCTTTATTTAAATTCTGATTTGCAATTTCAACGTGCAACCTTATTTAAACAAATCTCATTTGTAGTGTAAATTATTCTTTTTAATTTAATACAAACGATATCTTACACAATAAAATTAAGCCTATTTAACTTATCAAACCCAACGCAGATTAATATAATTAGGCCCAAAGCTTCAAATCCAATTGCCATGAATTTGATTACTAATCAACAATCAATGTAATTTCTAAAGAAGTCTGTCAACAAAAATCCCAAGTATCAAATTAAAATGGAAAAGTAGTATAAATACTAAAAGCGATTCGTTAAAAAATTTAAATTCCTAATTTGAATAAAAAATATATAATTATCAAAACATACCAATGTTGCTGTTTAGTAGCTTTTACTCTTCAAATTTATAAGTTTCTTATCTTAACTTTAAATATTGGCTTCATGTTGCTATATAAATATTTTAGTTTGTCAAAAAAAATTTTGAATTATATGATATAAATTATTTGGATTCATCAGACTGGTTTGAATTTTATGCAACCACCCTACCCTGTATGTTATATGTAGTGTTCTTATATTTCAAGTGACAAATCCAAACTTAAAGGTTATCAGTTGCATATTTTTGTCATCTTACCGGTTTGATAAGTACAATTAACAAGATTTGTAGGTGCCGACTAACAAATGAAAATAATTTATTTAAAGTAGCAAAATTAAAAACAAAATATCAAATAAACTATAAAATATTAGTTAAAAGGTTAAATAAATTAACGAGTTACCACTGATAGTTGAAGATGTGACTGATTTGATTTTGTTTTTATTGAGCTTAAATTCGTAAAAAGATAATAGGTATTTGGCTTAGGTTCGTTCATTCTTTTGACTATTATTTTTTAGTATCATAAACGAATGAAGGTATGTTGATTTTTCCTCTGGCTATATTTTAAAGAAAAGCTATGAAAGTAGAGAAATCCAAAATTATGTTCTTGCAATTTACTTACATGTATAATTTTTAATAAATAATTGGTTTTTTCATTTAAAATATAATCTTATTTTATTTTAATTTTTAATATATATTTATATATTTTTAATTGATATAATTTAATGTTTTTAATCTATAAATGTTATTTGAAGTGTATAAATAAATAATATAAATCTTTTTTTTTATTTTAAATTTAGATTAGCTAAAATTAACAAATGTCAAATAGAAAATGATGACAAATAACATTACTCAATTATGTCAAATAGTTTTTACTAATGTTTATAGATACTAAAAACAATGAATGATATTTATCTTTTATTATAAATAATAATGTTTATTTATCTTTTCTGGTGTTTATTATTAATATTGTACTTTCTTCATCTCAAATATAATCTTATTCAGTTTAATAGTTTGTTTCAATATGTTTTCTTTATATATTTATAATTTGTATAATTTAAACTTTTTTATTCTATAAATATTATTTAAAGTTTAAAGATAGAATACATAATTTAAGATTTTATTTATGTTTAGATTTAGATTAGCTATAAATTTATAATTGTCAAATACATTAATGATGATAAATAATATTATTAGATAATGTTAGATAGTGAATAGAGTTGGATATTTATTAATGTTTATAAATATTAGAAATAATAAATTGTATTTATCTTTTATTTTAAAATAATAATGTGTATTTATGTTTTTAGATGAAACGTGATGTTGTGACGTGACAATTTGTCATTCTCGTTTGTTATATATATAAATAGATTTCATTCATTTAAGTATTTACTTTCTCTTTTCTTTTTTCCTTTGGTTTAAAAGTATTTTGAAGCTCTAAATACATAGGACTGATTTGCATACTGGATCAACTGAGCTGAGTCAGAAAGCCCATATTTAGCGGGCCAATTTGTCTGGGCAATGGATATTTAATTTGGGCCTTAAGACTATACTATTGGATTGGGCTACACATAAGAAACATTAGTTCTTTTTTTTTTTTTTTTTTAATATCTAACACATGGTTACAATTTTTGTTACATAACATACAACTATACAAGTTATCCCATCAAATATCATCGGCACCTTTGATGATGCAACCCAAAACGATCGAATGGCTACACTTTACAACGACACGGCTTATTTAGCCGTGCGTGTTAAAGGCTTCCCAGATCAAATTTTGGGGAGCCACATTGAGATCACGAGCTTGCACAGCCGCGGTCCTCAAGCAATTAAGGGTCGCAACATTTGCTTCGTAGTAAGATAAGCTCTTGTACGGTAAATTGTGTTTCTTGCAAAGCTCCTTTACGGTTGGAGAAATGCTTCGTAATTGCCATCGAGGCAAACGAGGAAACAAATGATGTTCGAGTTGAAATTGTAAACCGCCATAGAACCAATCCATCCACGGGTGGCAATCAATGTTGATTGTACCGATGGTTTGCTTTTCAAACCAATCGTTTCCTCTAGGTGATCCCTCGTACACATCGGCTGAAAAGTGGTTCAAACAAAACTGTACGTGTTGGATCGCGCATACGCAAAAGCTAACGATAACGAACATAACACGTTCAGTCCAGTTTGGTAAATATGACACGAGAAGCGGAAACCATGTCCAGAAAACTAAGATCCCGACCAAATTGTAGCCACGCTCCGGCACCTTCCGATTCGAGAACAGCAAAAGGAAGGTCTGGAGATATAAATTGATCCTTCCGACACACATTATAGGGTAAAACGATAAATGCTGGAAACTCACGAAAAACCTTGCGACACGATCAAACGTCAACTGCCTGCCATAAAATTGCGATTTCAGTGACTTAAAAAGTCGCCATGAAACCGCAAGAACCGGCAGGTGTTGTAGATCAGGATCGTAATCGAGGCTGTTACACGAAAGGTGGTGTGCATTGTGAGTCCATTTCCACCATGCGATGCTAATTCCGGTGAGGGCATTGCCCAACACCATTCCGGTGAACTTGTTCCACCGACGTGTCGCCATCATCTGGTAATGACTGGCGTCATGACCTAAGTACGCTACTTGAATCCACGAAAACCCTAAAAACGCACCACTCAACATATGAACAGCAAACCGATCGGAACACAAAACGCCATAGAAACAAGCCGATAGCATCACCGCTACGAAGATAAACGAGTAAATCGCACCGTGTCCTTTCTTATCGAACAACCCGGCCTTGGTTAGCTCGTTGGCGAGCCGACGATAATCCTTGGACATCTCGGAGATGGTGTAATCCTGAAGGTAATAACCGGTGAAAAATTTGTCGAGCATTTTCCAAACGATGCCGGGATGGAAAGCGATGAAGGCGTCGGTGACATCTCCGCCGGCCAAATTCCGAAGAGGAATGTCGCCGCCGGGATGATCCTTAGCCCAATCGGTGACATTGTAAATCTTGCCCTGGATTGCAATCCAGAGATCATCAGGTTTGTTATGTTTTTTCAATTCTTCTGCTGACATGTATCTTTTTTTATTGGCCATTCCACAAAAATCCTACCAAATATTTTCCAGTTTTTTCTATCAATTTAATTATAGAACCAATTTTTTAAAAAACTCCCTTTAATTCGAGAATGTTTCAAAAAAATGTAATATTGAAAATCAAATGGGTGGTCCTGAAAATCAACTCCATCAAAAATTGGAATTTAAATAATCTTTCTGAATATTTATTTGTTTTTTCAAAAAAATATATATGTCCTCCCATTTAATGATGAAAAGTTTAAACATTTTTACAATATATATAATTTCAATAGTATGTCTAACAATGAATGGATTTGAATCATGATTCAACATATTTAAGTAAAGTCTAATGTTTTATAGTGATGAATATTAAGTTAACATATTAAAGAGCAATATTAAATTATATAAGTCAATAAATATAAAAACAAAGTAATTTGTAGCTCAGTAGTTAAAACATTATTATTATTATTATTTTTTTTTTTTGTAATTAGAGGTTTTGATTTTGATTCTCAACTAAGTAATCTATTATTTTATTTTTGTGAATAAACATAAAACAATGGAGCGACTTCAACTAAACGAACCGGTTAAAAACTAAGACGGGTTGGATTGTCTGATCGATATGACTTGAACCGGCCACATGATGCATTAAGTGATCGTGATGCATCTTCCTCCCAGCATGATGCGTCAAGTGGCCGGTCTTGATGCACAATTCATATCGTATGATGTATAATCTTTTCCACGTCATACATTACGATTTTTCTAGCGATAAATTGTGGTTCTCCAAGGTTCTTTGATACATAAAAGGATTATTTTTAAACCTGCCTTTATGTGTGTGTGCGTGCGCACGTGCGCGATTGTACGCATGCGCACGCCTTGTATCTAAAACAGGCCTCAAATATTTAGGGGCCTATGCATTGGAGGTGGGCTATATAAAATGTTATGTATATTCACTTTAGGCCCTCATATAATAACTTATTAATGCATCATACTTATATTTTTGTACTCTTTAATGTAATGCGTTATCTTGTTACCCATGCATCATGTAAGCTGTCATTGTATTAAGCCTTGTTTATTTAGCTCTTAATAGAATAATTAATAGGTCGTTTTATTTTTTAATGAATTTTTAATGGTTTCATTAAAAAGTAAACCTTAATTTCATATATAATTATTTTACCCATGCATAATGTGTCACACAATCCTTTCATGGCATAGGATATGAGAAATAAATTTACATTTAGCATCCAACATGAAACTTTACCTTGTTTAATTTCATATATAATTATTTTATAACTTATTTCTTGTTAATTTATCAGTCTTTTTATTTTTTTGTAATTAACACTACCATCCTATCACCATCATCGATAATAACCGTAGCCACCACCGAGAAAACCATGAATTCCAAAAAAAAAAAAAAAAAAAATTGATACAAAATCAAGAATTAAAACACAAGAATTCGAACAAAATAATTATTATACTCCAAACCTAACCACTAACCCTAAATAGAAGCAAAACAAAATTAAAGCACAATAAAAAAATCAAAGAGAACTTAACCGCTAAGGAAAATGTTGTATCCCCCATCCCATCCGCCTTGCCACTTAAGACACAAGTCGGCGGGCACACTGTTCCGTCCTAACGGGCCCGGTTGATTTGACCCTGGTTTGGTCTTCCACCCCTTAACGGCTTGATTGTACGGTTACATTACCGTTCATTACCCATTTCACAAAATCCACAATCTTTACAATAATTTTCACAAAACACACAATCTCTACCGCAGTTAGGTGTGTTTACATTCGGATTATCCGATTTTCGGATATCCGGATTTTGGATAATCCGAAAATCGGATACATGAATTTACTATCCGAATCAGTATCCGATTTTCGGAAATTAGATTTTTTAATTAAACTTAAAATTATAAAATGAATTCAATTATACAAAAGTGAAATTATAAGCGAGAGGTCACGGGTTCGATCCACATCGGAGACAAGTTGGAATTTAGGTGGTGTAAGTAAGTCTGGTGATAAAGGAGTAGCTTAGGAGTAGTAGTAGGATAATTTGCCGTTCAAAAAAAAATTATACAAACACAAATCTATACACCTTTTAATATATAGGAAAAGTAATTGTGTCGTAAACGAAATTATATCATACTTTTTAAACTTAAAACAACAAAAAACATGCCAAAAGATAGTAAAATACATATAAATGAGTTATAATTATGTTAAAGCTACATTATACATTTAAAATTAAAGAATATAATTATTCTTTGTTAAACAACGTATGACAAAAAAGTTTAAAATACATATATAAAATTTTAAAAAAAATGGAATTTGGATTTTTGGATTATGCAAAATCTGTATCCGAATCCGAAATTTCGAATTATCCGATTTTGGATATCCGAAATTTCGGATAATTTCAATTCGGATTTTTGGATCAGATTCTCGAATTCGGATATTTTTTAACACACCTAACAACAGTGTTTACAAAACCAACAATTTTTACAAACTTTTTATAAACCCTTCCCGTCGAACAAATTAAAGGAAGATTTCGACCCATTTTTAGGCGGTTAACGTGAATAATAATACGATGATGACGACGAGGAAGCGACTCTCGAACACAAGAAGAATCTAACGAAAACGATGAACCGATACCAATACCAATAGTGGGGGCGTCAAGCCGAGGTACAATCAAACCAAAAAAAGTCTGATGAAACAAAAAACGTGGACGTAGCAAGAAGAAAAGGCATTGGCGGTAACATGTATTTATGTTTTCGAGAATCCAACAATCGGAAATCATCAAAAACTTCTTTAATTTTGGGAGCGAGCGCTCATGAATCTTGGAAAACGATTAGGTGCAACGACCTGTACCATCTACCAATTGAAACTCAAAGTGGATATGAACGAGAAATGCAATAAGTTCAACAGTTTGTTAAAACACCAACATGATAAATCGATAAATCGGCAAGAGTAAATACGATGTTATGAGGAGACCCAAGGACAATTCAAATCACTCTACAAAAATAAGTCGTTTTCCACACGACTCCGCATAGAATGTGCTTCGACATCGTTCCACCAATAAATGAATTTGCCTAACCCCAACGTAAAAGATCCAGAACTTTCGGCTCAAACACTATCGAAACACATCGTCGGATGCATGATTTGTATATGTACAAGAAGAAGAAAAAAGAATACGATGCCGATCCATTTCGAGAGCTGGAAAGACCACGTAGAAAAGGAAAAAGTTGGAATCATCATCAAGTGACCAATATATATTCAAAAAATCAAATTATTCACAACTTTTCATGTTGATGATGTTGAAAATAAGAAACTGGACTGAAAGAGACTCAAAGAAAAAACACAACGATTGGAACACCAAAGACTAATAGAAATGAAATATCAAGCATACACAGAATGAACAACGACGCCAAAGAGATGCAGATTATTTCATAAAACCACACGATCATTTGCAATGTCTGCATTGCAAGTCGTATTACAAAAGAAAAAAAAAAAAGAAATTGTGATGCGTTGGCGATGGGAGTTAGTTTCTTAATTTTTATTTTTAGTTTCTTGTAACTTTTAATTTTATTTAAGTTTGTTTTTATAAAATTAAATATTTTAGTTTATTATTAATCATAAATGAATTTCAATTTTCAATAAAAATTTTAAGAAATATTTATATTTCCAACTTAGAAAGATAATGCGGATGAAGATAAAAAAAAAAAACTGATGAGCCATCCAGAAATATAGAAAATAAAAAAGATGAGTATACCATTTACCCTAAGTCTAGTCGAAATCAAAGTCACCACTAAAAAACCCAAAACATAATTGTAATGAACAGAGAAAGTTAAAGCACAATCGATAAACTCTAAATCAACAAACATGAGAATGTTATAGAGTGAAAATTTCAAAACGAAATCAAACTTAAATTTGTGGTTTCCCATTGAAAATGGTTCGGACGGAGGGAGGAAAAGTTGTTCTCGGATCAAGGGGAGAAATTAAAGTGTGAGGATTATTCATGTACTAAATAGGTTGAATTTTTAAAAAAAACTCAAATATAAATATTTATAAAAACACATGAATAATTATAAAAAATAATTGACTTTATTAGATTTTAGTTAATTACATATTAGATAAGTCAGATTAGATTATAATAAAGGGAAATTTGCACAAAAAACCCTAAAGTTGGACCATTTTTGTGATTAAAACCTCTAACCATTTTTTATTTCACAAAAAACCTCTAATCGTTAAAATCTTCTGAAATTAGGACGTTACTGGTTATTACAGGTTAATATGCTTACAAGGCACACACGTGGCGTCCACATGGCAACCCCGACTTACGTGGCGCTTACGTGACACTACATATATAATTCTTAAACCAAATTTTTGCATAAAAAACCACGAAATTGAAGTTTTATCAATTAAATTTTAAATCTTGTTGGCAAAATAATTAACAAAAATTTTTAACTTTATTTACTACACTTCTACATTTAAATCGAAATTTTTACATTTGAATTTAACTATGATCATTAAGGATAATAATGACACATATTTATTTTAGGTAAATATTAATTTAATATTAATTCATTAATGAAAAAATTAAAATCAAAATCTAATGTAATTAAGTTAAGGTAGTAAATTTGGAAAATGAATTAAAAAACTGGCATATGTATAATAATTGATTTTAATTAAGGGTATAAGAGACATTTTATAAATAATTATGAGTTATCATTAATCTGGACCATTAAATTCTTTTCATCTAATGGTCCAGAAACTGCAAGTGGTTTTCTTATTTTATATAGTATAGATCGATTGTTTACCCGTAAATCACATAAAGTTAGCAGTTCATATTAATTATTCCAAATTAATTATAAGTAACATACAAATAATTTTTATCCACCGTCTAGGCATTAATCATATAAAAGTAATAACTTATTTATCTAAATAATAAATTATTTATTATTTAAATAAATAAACATTATTTCCAGAAAGCTATTTAAAATAGACAACAATTTTTCATATAACTAATAAAATTTAATTTAAGGAACAAATTTGTAGGTGAAAGTGTGAGACCATATATTGGTTTGTAATTGTTAAACCATGAACTTGTTTGTTTTCTATTAATAAAACTTAAACAAGTCTAGAATTCAGATCTATAATAAATTAAGATTATTTGATTAGGTTTAGACCTCTAAATTTACCCCATAAAATTAAGAGGAAGACTTTGGTCTGAAAAAAAAAAATTAGGATGACGTTTTTCTTGTTTTTAGTTTACGACCCTAAATTTTATATCCTTCAAACAAACAATCTTTAAATCACCTCTTAATTTCAGATTTCAGACCTTAAGAAAACCTCTTAATTTCAGATATGGTTTTCAGACTTCAGACATTGAATCTCTTAAGAAAACAAATAGTTTATATTTTCTGGAGGTTTATGTTTGTGGGGTTTACCTTAAAAATTGTTATGTGATAATTAAGAATATTAAATTGAATTCAGAGATGAATGTAGATTTTAAGAATGATTCTCATGAAAAGAAATCTTACCATCGTAATTACTTTCATCATTTCAATTGATATGACATTCTTAGCCCTTCCTTTTCTTTCAAAATAATCAAAGAAAAACACCATTTACTTTTTAAAATTATTTTCTGGAATGATATTTTTGATTGAAGATGATAAAATATTTTCTATTCTTTCCTTTTCCTCATGGAAATGTTTAGATGGAAAATATGAAGAAAAAACAAACCATTATTTTCTTTCTTTTTCATTTCCTATCTTTTCTTAAAAAATGCTTAAATAACATAATTTGTCTTTCCATTTTACTTCCTTTCCATCCTTATATTAGTTTCAGAAACACGTCATTAATTCATTAATATTGAATAAAGAATAACATATTATTTCACCACAAATATATATAGATTCGATATTTTTCTCACAAATATTTGATTATTTATATAATTCCACTTTTATATATATAGATCAAACGACCCTTCCTAAATTGCAAACGACAATAAATAATAATACTTTGACGTGTCATGAATTTAAACCTCTACTCTTAATGACATTTTAGACAATTGAAACTTGAAATTTAATTAAATATACAATCAAATAAATATGGAAAGAAATTCAATTCTTCCCTCACTCACCCAATATTCACCGCATATTCAAGATAAATTAGGTACTTTTTTCTTTTTCCTTCTACTAGGTCGTGAAGTAGTCCACTCTAATTTTTTTTTCACATTCATTTTAAATTAACGTTACATGCATGATATGTAAATTATAGATACATTTACCAATTCTACCTCATTAATAGATAAATAATATAATAATGGTATACTTAAAAATATAGATATGTTACTGATAATATTTTGGTAAAGAAATCTAAAAACATAGTTATATTAATTAATTAAAAAATATCTTAAACAAAAAAAAAAAAGGAAAAAGGGGTGGAAAAAAACTAAAAAAGTGAGTGCCGCATGCAAAATGGGAGCTGACAAACTGACCAAAAATTCATGAAAGAGTAGTCTTTTGAATGATGAAATCATAACATCCTCCACTTGACTCCATCTTCATTATATTTTTTTGACTTCATCTTTTTGGACTCCCTCGTACAATCTAATAATTAAATTAATAACCCAATAATCAATTTTTTTAAAATTAAAATCATTTTATTTTTTTACAAATCCATAGTAATTCAACAAACAATGTCCAACCAATGGGGTTTATAGTCCATTTAGTAAGAGTGGTGATATGCAAGTGTGAGGTTACGGGTCCGACTCCCGCCGAATGCAAGTTTGGATTTAGATGGTAAAAGTAAGTTCCGAAGTTCTCTATTGAGGCAAAGTGGTAGATTACGAGTAGGAGTATGTTAGTTTTCCGTTTAGAAAAAAACAAACAATGTCCAGTAATTATATTTAATGGGCATCCAAGAAAAATTTAGTATACAAAGCCATAATTAATGTGTACTTAATTCAATAATTTTGTTGTAATAACGCATGTTTATATCGTCAAAAGGCCTAACGGCATATAATCTGTCAGCATAAAATTAAGATGTAAAAAGCCAGATATTAATCGCATTTGTTAGAGTTTTTGATTTTGATGACTGGAAAGTAAACGTTCTTATTCGTTTTTCTTCTAATTTTGTTTAAGATTTGGGATTTGCACAATACTTGTTGCCAAAAGAGGAAAGATATTTATGATTTCATTTTTTATTTGACGATGTAATTTATGGTATTAAAATATATAAAAATTATCGTATGAATTATCTAAAATAACATAACTAGTTATATATGTTTTATAAAGTAAGATAATAAAACTTTAGCGAAATGAGTAAAAAGGATAGTGAAGTATTAATTAACAATGATGGATTTAGGTAATTATTCCACTTCACTTTAATTTTAAAAAAGACAAATAAAGATAGTTTGTGTTGTAAATTAATCAAAAAGTTTATTAATATTCATTTAATCTTTAAAAAAAAACCATTCTCGGTTTATAGTAAATAGAATAATTTATTTAATAAACATCAAAAAAATGATTTAACGATTGAAAATTGAGTATCTTCAAATGAATTCTTGAGTTCTATTTCTAACTGAAAGTGCAAGAACTTGGATGCCCATGATACCACATTGTATAATATTGTTAGCTAATAAGTGAATCTAATGGGTCACAAATCAATAGTGGATAGTGGTGACCTAATAAAAATGACTTGAAAATCAATAAATAAGTACATTGCAAAAGTCATAAGGTACAATGACTAAAACAAATACCGAGAATCTTCATTTAACATTTCATATTCCTCACTCTTCTCATTTCATAATCCACTCATCCCCTAATTATTTTGTTATCCTATCATTTTACAATCCATCATTCTAAATTCATGCAATTCTACACGGCACCTTAGAGATGGATTTAAATTAAAATATTTGGATTGTATTGTGATTAGGAAGTGTTTGGACTTGCGTTTGAAAAAATGATGTATGGTTTTAAAATTGATAACTAAATTAATAATAGTTGTAACAAAAAGTTGCGCTTAAAATTTAGTGTTTGATTTAGCATCTGTTTGTTGCTATATATCACAATTATGAAATAATCAGTTTTTAAAGTGTTTGGATTTGTGTTATAACTTATAAAATGACTAAATGATCACTTATTAATCAAATAAACAATAATTTTTAACTTATGAAAAAGTGTGGTAAGATTAATTCTAAACGCGAATAATCATTTATTAATGAATGTCCAAACAGTTTAAACTAATTATTTCGTTATTGTAACATAATAATCAAATAATAAAATATATCATAACACAAAACCAAACATCCTCTATTATTGATGGTTATCAATAATAATCATAGTTACCCGGCCTTCAAAACCCTAATAAAGCTTTCAATGTAATTCTCTATATTAAGTATTCTTCACAAAGAACGATAATCGATCTTTATGAAGAACGAACAAACTAATCAGCTAATCCCGCTCGTCAGCTCGTGTGTGGATACTATATATTAGAAGCTTTCTATTTTGAAAGTTTGGATATGAGGTTATCAACCCTACTATAGCTGCATAAACATATTGAGATACAATTCTATTTCTTTCAATTCATTGTTGTTAATTCTTTGCATACTACTCTTGTATATATGTATATATACAATGGTTCCTATCTGGTTATTTTCATTATGTATCAAAATTGTTTTCAAGAGGATATAAAATGCAATAGAAGGATTTTACTTGATTAGACTACCTGACTTTTAAGTTAATAAAATATATTATAACATATAATTTAGTCATTTAATAAATGTAATAATAATAATAATAATAATAATAATAATAATAATAATAATAATAATAATAATAATAACCTTGTAAAGCTTAATTAGTTGTGGGGATTACTAATATAGAGAGATGTAAATTCCATTGACTAAATATACAATGTAATTCGAATATTATATATAACGTCATAATTGATTGTTAAAAAATTATGTACGATTAACTAATAAAAGGTACATTAGTAATCAGATATAAAAGTTTATATACGTTAACTACTTAAGTATCCGTACGATACAACAAGATCATACAAACACAAAAAAACCATAATGCTGAAAATATGCTTATGTTTGTTAGGATTGATTTACATATAAAAAACGACACAATGTATCATTATAGAAAATCCATAATGTCTGTTGATCGAATAAACAAATTAAGACGGTCTGTCATTCTCAATAACTAAATATGTATAGTGTGACTTAATCATCATATAGAAGTCTTGATTCACCATATATATTTGATGTATAGACTCTGTGACCATTTAAAATTTTTGAATGACAATAGAAAGATTCATATATGCATAAAAAATATATAATTTAGTTTGTTTATACTTATAAAAAATGCATAAATAAAAAATGGAAACTTGTAAAAAGGGGAAATGATGTTGTGGTGATATTACTGACCGATATTTGTTTTTGTTCAATCTTTAAGAAAAACATAAATATTATTTTACATAATTTAGGAGGTAAAGTAATAATGGTGATCACATGAATTCATGAGAGAAAAACATGGGGACTATAATGAGTTGCCCCCATACTTTACACCTACATATTTCAAATTAAAAAAACCATAGTAATTTAATAAACCAACTATATATATATATATATATATATATATATATATATATATATATATATATATATATATATATATATATATATATATATATATATATATATATATATATATATGTATATATATATATAGATGCAAGAAATCCATGACTACAATTAAGTAGTAAATATTCCAAAAAGTGCTATGCTGATTTCTACATCACATGTTAATGATCTAACTTTTCCTGACTCTAACTACTTATTTAATTCCAATAATACATTTATTATATTTATATATCACATTTTCTAACTATATGTTTCTAATATTTGACTTTAGATCTAAAAAAGCATATATTATATATAGTGTAGAACATTTATTCCTTGAGGACTTACATATTTTTTAATTATTAATGTATTTGACTTTTAACTATAAGAAAATATAATTACATGTAAGTTAAAATTACAAATATATTTTTAAAATGTAATTTCCAAATATATGTTCATATAAATATGATCATTAGTACACGATGATATTTTATTCCATCATGTTATACATTTCAACTATATAAGTTTTTTTTAAAGGTCGGTGTTAATCGATGTAAAAGGAAGATCTTCACATTGTATGCAGTGGTTTAGCCATATATGCCCAAGGTTGGGCCATGGCTTACCCACACTCTCATACTATATATATAGTTGGGTTTGAATGAGTATCATATCTTTCGTAATGTATCATATCTACCATTTAAGACGAAATTTTTTGACATAAAAAAAATACAAAATAACATTATAAGTTTATATAAATTGGTATCATAAGTTTTTATCAAGTAAAATTATAAAAAAAATATATGAATGAATGAGTTTTATCATTTATTCACGTAGTTTTTCATTTATTCACATAGTGTTTCATTAATTCACATGATTGTTTTTTTTAATTTTACTTGATAAAAACTCATGATACCAATTTATATTTATTTATAATGTTATTTTACACATTTTTATGTGAAATTTTTTTTATGAAATTTATGTTAAAGTGGTACTTACAGGAACCTGAACACACACACACACACATATATAAACAATTCGAGATAAATTTTAACTTGGTCTATTTCTAACTATGATTTTACGGTTATTTACCACCGGTTCAAATATCAAACACGATATTTTAAGGGAATATGCTCACAATTTCTCATTATAATGTACATTCTACTCTTCTTTACTTTTATGACTACTTTTGTATCATTTATGTTAATATGTTTATTTATTAAATTTTAAGCTTGATTCAACCATGCATAGATTAAAAGGAGTCTCCATAATAGTACTTATTGTTAATATTTTTATTTAAATAATTTTTATATGTAAAAAGTGTCACATTCAATATAAATAAAACTTTTTAAAAAACAAATTTACAGTAACCAAAGTAATTTATAGTATTACTTTTTTGTTTTTGGTACTTGTTTATTTTTACTAACAAAATTGGCATATCTTATGATTAAATTTTGGCTTCGCCACTTATTTGTATCATGTAATGTGTTAGGCACCAAAGCAATTGCCAATACGGCAGCTTCGCCTTGGGGATCGATTGTTCCTTCGTTATTCAATCACTCATAATTAAATCTTAATCAAATGAAACCCTAAAGATTTAATTGATTCGTTTGTGTAATCAAAGTATTTTTGTGCACACCATGCACAATCATCCAAATATATGTCACAATGATTAAAGCAATCAAAATTTAAAAAAACCCATAAGAGAAATGAGACCATAAAACATTTTGAAACCTTAAATTCGTATTTTTTTAAATCAAGAAATCATACAAGTACCATAATACTAACACAGAAATAGGAGAAACTAATCTTGTGTTTCTAAGACTAAAACTTTCGAGAACATTGTTATAATAATTTGTACTTTTTCACGTATTAAAAATTATACATAGTTCTGAATCTGAAAAATCGACACGGATCGAGTTCTAGCCTAGAATTAGTTGTTTCCCTATATACATACTTATTATCTTTCTAAAAGTAATCAAAATGATGATTAGGGATTTGAAATGGTGCATCTCTTTGTTTCTTGCTCATTAGTTTTGGTACCACTACTCTTTTCTTTAACTTCATCATCTCACTTGGGACCTCTGGGGGCCTAACTGACCTAATCAAGGCCCAATTAACACCCTTAAAAAAATCATGCCTTTTTATTTCAACTGAACCCTTCAAACTCCCAATTCTTTTTTTAGGGTTTTTCACTAGTAACCTTGCAATAAGATCTTGTACCTTCACCATTTCTTCATACTCTTTACTTGTACTCACACCGATTCGCGGGAAACTTAGCGGTTGTTTCAATATGTTTATAAGTGTCTTCTCGTTGTTCTCACCCTTAAACGGTGTGATCCCGTATAGCAACTCATATAAGAAAACCCCTAATGTCCACCAGTCGACTGCTCCTCCGTGACCCTGGCCCGAGATCACTTCTGGGGCCAGGTACTCGTGGGTCCCAACAAATGACTTTGATCTTGCGTTTAAGGGTTCGGCTACTAGCTCGGTTTTGTACTCTTGAAACTCGACTTTTTCTGTTATTGTGGTTGTGGAAGGGGTGTTTTTGGTTTTTCGCAACGAGAAACATGAATAAAGGACGGGTTGGATTGGAATAACACAAGAGGGTGTTGAGCATTTTAGATCGTGGTCGTCGTTGTCATCGTTGTCGATGTGTCTTGATGGGTCGGGTTTCGAGCGTATGAGTTTAGGGACGACGTCGCATTTGAGTGAGAGATCGAAATCCGAAAGCATTATGTGACCATCTTCTCGTACAAGCACATTTTCAGGCTTTAGATCTCGATAAACTATACCCATCATGTGAAGATACTCTAGAGCTAAAAGTATTTCCGCAGCATAAAACCTGAAAGAAAATAAAATTTTAATAAATTAAATCACATTAATTTAAAAATCACAAATAAAATCTAACATCTTTAACTTTTAATTAGCTGTTAAAAATATCAATGCATTTAATTAATTATATAGAATTCACAATCCAAATTCTGTCTTTTTTTCTGATATATATAAATAATAACCTTACAATATATTTAATTGGAAAACAAAATCAATATGTTTTTTTTTTTTGACGTTGACATAACATAAAAATAATTAAAGTAATAAGATGCATGATATCTAATATTTGAAATATACATATTTCATGACCATCTAAAAAATTTTCTACATAAATGGATTATATATAATGATTAATTTAACTTTTTAAAATTATTATATCCTTGATTGAAAGTAGAAATGCAACTAAAGGATTATTTATTTACTTTACAAATGAAATATGTATATTTCTATGTTGTATTGATCTATTCCATCATTTTTAACAACGTTCATTATTCCAATTTTAGTTTGTTAAAATAAATACCAAATTTTCATATATCAAGTATATATACATTATCAAAATTTAAGTTTTATAAAAATTATATAATATTTAACATAATAACATATCGTCAATAAAATACAAAATACATTATATTCATATGTATACTTATGTTTGTTTTTATATACCGGCACGTACTTTAACATACAAAAATATTTCCACATTAATTAACGATCATATATATGTTAAATAATATATATTTGACCTCCTAAATTCTTTTATATAGTTTTTTTTAAATATTTAGCTAATAACTAATTAAATATATACTTTGTAGTTTAATTGGCAATATTTACTATTTTATTGGAAAAAACTACAAAACTAAAAAGAAACACACAGACACAGTTAACCAATTTGCGACTTACTTTGCAGACGAGATGCTGAAACACTTTGCCGGCTGGCGTTGCCGGGCTGCATGCAAGTCGCCGCCGGGACAAAACTCCATAACCAAGCATGAATAATGAGAAGCGTCAAACTCCGCATACAACGTCGGTAAAAACGGATGATCCAAACCCGCCAGAATCTCCTTCTCCATCTCCGCCCTCTGCAACTTCTTCCTTATCGCCAGTGCCTCCCTATCCACCACCTTCATCGCATAAAAACTGTTCGCTAAACCCACCACCGGGTTCCGGATCTGACACAGATACACGTTCCCTATATCACCGGATCCTACCCGTTTCAAGATCTTGAAATGGTCCAAACTTACCTGGCCACCCTTCTCGGCTCGCAGTCGCCTCATGGCTTCCCATGCGGCTTGGTGAGCTTTGTGTGGTTTGTGAGAAGGGTCGCCGGAGATGGAGCTCCGGCAACTGCCGAAACTGACGTTGCTCATCCAGCTCCGGCTGGAATCAGGGACGGTGATGGATGAACAACTGCTGTCGTAGTCGGATTGATCATCTCTGGTTATGGTTGCCATTAATTGATGGCTAGCTTGAAGTAGAATACGAAGCTATAAATATTGTTGTTTCTGCGTCCTTTGAGTGTTTATATATATATATGAGTGGAGACAGGCTTTTATGGATAAAGTAAGGTTTTATTATTACAATTTTAATTGTGTATTGTTTTCATATTATTGGTGTTTTAGATTAGATGTGCTCTAAAGTTGAACACCGAGTCCTGAAATTGGAATAATTATTTATTTATTTATTACTATTATTATTATTTTTTTAATTTGTGGTTAAAACTGGTTTTTATTGTTTTTAATTGTTTAAGCATGCCATTTAATTTTGATTAACATGTAAAATTGTAAATGTATCAACAATATAAGTCGATGTTAATTAAGATTGTAAATGAACCACACGAACGAAAGAGTTCGTTCATGTTTGTTCATTTAACTTTAGCCACAAATAAACGAACACGAACATAAACAACCTTTTTGGAAGAACGTGCATCATGTTCAGTCTTAGGAACAATCACCGGTGATTTTCCTTTCTATATTTCAAAAGAAGTTGTCTTTATTGTTCAGAGTATGAGTCTCTGGCTTCAAACCGACTTTTGTGGTCAACCGTGGAATATGTATTGTTGGTGATAGAAACTTGTAGATTCAAACAGTTTAGTTTAGGAACAAGTTGAGATTCCAGCCCTTGATGGTAGCTAGAAGCTGATCCCATTCCTTGTCAAATGATTTAACATCAAGTTTAAAATTTTGTTCTCGAATAGAAAACAGTCTTCGTGTCTCATTAAAATCATTTTCTTTTTTTAAAAAAGTGTTTCTATCGGCATCAAACAAATCCTTGGTTTCATGAAAATCATTTGGCCGTATTCGTGTTCGTTCGTTTAATAGATAATTGAACATAAACGAACGTTAAATGAACGAACATAAATTAAATGAACAATTAAACAAAAACAACTGAATATAAACGAACAAACTTGCTAAATAAAAACCAAGCCCATAACATACCATTTATAGTTTTCAAATTACGTTTGTAGATTCATGAGATTTATAAATGACTTAAACTACTACGATGATAGTAAATTAATGTATTAAGAAACAACAAGCTCATTTCAATACTAGATTAACAACATTTAAGCATTTTAGCTTTTAAATAGTTTTTTCATTCAATGTCATTGGTCATATCGGCATTAGAGTTTGAAGTGTTATTTTTAAATTTAAATTATTAATCAATATATTATTATATATTATGTAACTAGGTTAATACCCATGTATTACATGGATTGATATGAAAACTTAGTTATACATTTAAAATTTATAAAAAGGTGTAATCCTGTAAGACCCTTTAATATTTTTTTAAATTAAATACAAGAAAACCAATAAAAAGATGATGCAGACAAAATCATTGAGTCAATGGTAAAAATGATGGCTTTAAGTCAATGTTTACTTCAAAAAAAGACAGTGACGATGTAATTCAAAATATTTGAATTATGATTTAAATATAGTATTTTATGGTTTTTACATATGTGAGTTAATTCAATTATTATCTTCTTATTATTAATTCAAAAATTTTGATCATTCATTCTGTTTTATTTGTTGTTGTGTCATCATCAATCCCATAGAAATCACCAAAATAATTATTTATATTTTTTTATTTTTATGAAGTATATTAATTTAAATTGTATAACTTTATTATACACCTTAAATATATAAGTTTTCTTATTCAAGATGTTTTAATTAATAATAAATTTTTATTGTCAAAGTGATTAAAACTTGATATAACAATTTCAGCGTCAACTGAAAATATAAATCGTTAATTAAGATTGTTTGAAATTAATTTATTTTAAAAGATAAATTTTGCAACATTTAGTTTTGAATTTTAAAAAATATTAGTACAAATATTTATTAAAGAAAATACATTTGAAATTTGAATGATTATTTTTTTAAATGTGTCAAAATTTCGTACTTAACATATAGAGATTTGATAACAAAATGTTTTTCAAATTTATTGTATAATAAGATATTTAATTATTATTTCATAAAATTATTTATTCTTTCATACATTTAAATTTGAAATTTATTATTTTATTGATCTTTTAAAAAAATTTATTATGAATTTAATTTTTTTATTTTACTAAGTGTTTTAAAATTATTTATTCTTTGGAATATTTAAACTTGAGTTTATTATCTTATAGATTTTTAAAAAATTTTATTTTAGCTTGTTAATTTGACAAATTTTATTTAAGTATTAATTATAGTTTCAATTAGTTTAGGAAACAAAAATAATAAGTTTCAAAAGTTCAAATTAAATGAATTAAATGATATCCATGTTACTAAAATTAATTTAATTTTTATTTTTGGAAAAAGAGCGGGAAAATGAAAAAGTAGGAGAGTAAAAAGATGACACGTGGCAAAACATGTTCTCATTTATTATAATATATAGATACTAAAAAAATATATTTATATTAAATATAATATATATGTTAAAGTTTATTATTAATGAACAAACGTAATCGAACGCTCACAAACATAAATGAACGAAAAAAGCCTCTATTCATTTTCGTTCATTTAATCAAACGAACAAAATTTTGTGTTC
Source organism: Centrapalus pauciflorus (assembly GCA_020465985.1). Classification (NCBI taxonomy): domain Eukaryota; kingdom Viridiplantae; phylum Streptophyta; class Magnoliopsida; order Asterales; family Asteraceae; genus Centrapalus; species Centrapalus pauciflorus. The sequence continues at coordinate 792,073 of JAANYP010000257.1, forward strand.
ATCATGTTTGTTCGTTTAATAAATGAACGAACACAAACTACCTTCACGCTAAACAGCTCGCTGAACGTTCGATGTATTAGTTGTTCTAAAATCCAAGTTAGTAAAAATAATTTCTACGATAAGTCAACGGTATCCCAAAATTTCCCACAATATAAATTATTAGACATTTAGTTAAACCAAATTTGAGTTAAAAGCTTATGGATAAATTTTTTTCATGACATCTTACATTAATAGCGTACAAAATGTTATAGTTGAGAAACATTATAAATGTTTATGTTAAATTTAATTTTGATATACTAAATATATGTTTATATCACATGCATATAATAATTGTGTATTTGTTTATTAGTTTATATTCTAAAAAAAATAATTAGTTGATATATACAATAAAATATCTAAGGTCACGTGTCACTTCCTCGCTTAATAAAAATTTCGTTTTACCGCCCAGTATTTCATATATAGTTCTTCTTAATTATTTATCTATTTTATTTTTAAAATTTAAGTAAAAATATAATTAAGTACTACCTAATTTAACTTCTATAAATAAAAAACAATCTTTTTAAAGGGTATTGTTATATGTACACCCCACATACTTTAATTTTTACTAATCATAGTACATCCCTTTACTCACCTGATTTTTGATAATGGTGTGAGACTCTATTATTAAAAGTTAATCTCCCATCACATTAAGAAATGAGTGTGTGATAAGCAAGCAATGGGGATGTGCGTATATAGTTGTCCTTTTTTAACGATTTAAATAACTTTCGAAATTAACTCTTAATGTTAGCTAACAATACATTATTTTATATATTTAAAAAATAAAAATAATGCAATATTGGTATTGAAATGTTTTATAATTTTTTAACGATAAACATTTTTAATGTGTATTCTATGTATTAAATTTTTATTTGTACATAAAAATCTAAAAAGTAAAAACATTTAAAAAGTTGAGACACGATAAATACTATTCTTACGTATTTAAAAATAAGATAACTTTAATTATCGTTAATAACAACAGATTTTCATACATTTTTAGAAAAAAATAAACATTTTTGTATGTAATTGACGTTTTGTGTAAATTTTTACCAAACATTTTATTTATAAAATATACACGTAATACGTGGGTTAATAACTAGTTATCAGTATTCAATAATAGCCCAATAGTCGAAGTCAGACGACATTATCAGCAAAAGACCGTCTCGTGATGAAAATGCAAGCAGGTAGAGGATGGGATGTAAAATAGGTGCATAGCTTCCCGATTTAAATTATTTTTAGCAATTATCAAGCAAATGTTAAATGTTGAACGTTGAATACATGCATCAAGGGCCGGCGGACCCAGGGTAGGTCAAACCTCCCCAATAATTTTTTTCCGTTAATTAATATATATATATATATATATATATATATATATATAGATTTGGGTTCAAATGAGTACCACTAGTTTTGCGGAGTACCGAAGGTACCTCGCTTAAAATCATTTTTTTTAAATTTTTTTTTCATAATCATGTTTAAATTAATAATACAAGACTACTTGCAAAAAATCACACCTAAACACACACTAGAACTATGTGAAACGTGTGTGTTCACATGAAGTGTACTGTTGTGAACGTGTGTTCACAACTAAGCATGTTCACATGAATTTTTTCACGTTCACATGACTTTTAAGATGATAGAAAGTGTAAATGTATTTAATTTTTTACGTATAGTCTTATATTATTTGTATCTAAATGAATATGAAAAAAAATTAAAAAAAAAAAAACTTTTTTTCAGAGCAAGTTCACATCTGAAACCCGTGTGTTCACAGGTACTCACGGTACTCTGCATTTTTTAGGTACTCACACGAACCATATTATATATATATATATATATATATATATATATATATATATATATATATATATATATATATATATATATATATATATATATATATACACACAGGATAAATTACAACTTTCGGCCCTATAGTTATATATAAATTATGGTTATGATTCTTTTCCCGTCGAAATTACAATTTCAGTCCATACGATTGTCATTTTGTTATGCATTTGGTCCTTTGACCAGTCATCTTTTAAAAAATGACAAATTTACCCTTTTAAGTTTGTTTCAATTTTGCTCCCTCACCAATTAAATTCTTTTTTATATTATTTTTAATTACTTTTTAGCTTATTATTGTTTATTTGATATTTAATAATTTTTTTATTATTATAATTTAATTCAAAGTAATAATTTTTTAATATGTTGCTATTAGTATTTTTATTATTATATTATTATTATTATTATTTCATGTAATACTTTATTTGATATAAATTTGGTACATTCGGTTCACTTGATTTCCAAATGTATTTTTTTTGAACCAGACTATATATATATATATAGAATATGGTTCGTGTGAGTACTTAAAAAATGCAGAGTACCGTGAGTACCTGTGAACACACGATGTTCGGATGTGAACTTGCTCCGAAAAAAAAGTTTTTTTTTTTGAATTTTTTTCATATTCATTTAAATACAAATAAAATAAGGTTATTCGTAAAAAATTATATATATTCACACTTTCTAACATCTTAAAAGTCATGTGAACGTGAAAAAATTCATGTGAACATGCTAAGTGGTGAACACGCTAAGTGGTGAACACACGTTCACAACAGTGTAGTTCATGTGAACACACACTTTTTGTGAAGACCTTCCCTTACGGGGCAGTCCTCAGAGTCTAGGTCCCACATCATGCAACACGATATCAATCATAACTAAGATAGAGTAATTTAAGTTGCGGAATTTCAGATTACAAGTACAAACATTAGGATAAGTTTAATACAATTTTAGTACAGATTACAGTTTTCAAATTAAACTTATAAAGGGTACCAGACTAATCTAATTCATGTCATCATACAATCAAATCAAGTCTACCCAAACCACCACAATTATCATTTGCCAATCAGTACCGAAGGGTTTTGCTGAGTAGTGGTCTATAGAAAACTTCAATCTTGATCTTGTAAGACCTAAGAACTAGGTCCGGCAGGTGACTTTCCTTTATCTTTTCCTGTAAAAATGTAAAGTAGCAACTGTAAGCATGGCTTAGTGAGAATATAGATTTTCAGATTCACATGCATTAATCAAGCGGATCATGGGTCAAAGCGTGATATGTCTGGACTGCCGCTACAGCCACTCATGATTGAGACATAGAACTCATAGAATTGGATGATGTTCAGCCCACGCTCACGCTTTTAGTGGAAGCTATCCACTTATGCTGGGCTAGCTACCAGCGGTCTTCATGGGGGAACATCGGAGTGTCTATACCAAGTTCAATAGAACTGGTGAAGTAGCATGGTCTAGAACAATAGACCGACAAGGCTAATCATGCTAAGCTGAATCAATATGTCAAAGATGCGAGTAATAATGAAAGCATAAGTCATCAAGGTCATGATAGCAATAAACTCATAGCAATATCTGAACTGAATTTATAAATACAATGTCATGCGAAGTGATAAGTCAAATAGCCATCATGATCCACAGGGCATCACCGAACCATGGTGTGCACAGGTCACAATGCAGCTGAGCATTCATGAATGTCAAATAATCTATCATCAACAATATATCTCAATCGGAAGTCTAGCATGCAAAAACTGAATATCTATAACTCACAGTTTCTGTAGGTCTTTATCAAGCAGATTTATGATCCACCACCTGAGTTATCTCAGAATTTATCTTTAATCTTTCTGAACTCTGGCTTTGCCTTTTCAATCTTTAATTATTTGTTCAGATTTATCTGAACCTGTCCAGAATAATATTACATCATTGTCAATTTCATAATCTTTTAGCTTTAAAGTCTTTATATTCTTATTTTCATCTGATTCTGATAACCGATAATTCTTTATTCTTCCATCTTGGATTCATGTTACTTGTGTTTAAAGAATATCAAAATATATATATACAATTCGGATCAGCCCAGATTCAGATCCATCCGGATTAGGAATCAAATCAAAATTATCATCCAAATTCGGACCAACCCACATCCGGATTCGGATCTAAGGATCATCTGAATTAGGATCAGATCCGAAATGTACTGAAAACTAGAGAACTCGCCGAGTAAACTCGGTGAACTCGCCGAGTTCACATCCGAACTTCGGACTGAGAACCGGATTTCGGACCTATCCGAATTGTGTTGACTCATTCGATTTCGGGTCCATTCGAATTAGGTTATATATTTATTTCGGACCAAGACTTATTTCGGGTCCCAACCGAATTCGGATCCGATACTTATGAATTTTTTGAAGAAATGTTCAAGTTGTTCTTGGGAACTCGCCGAGTTCCCCTATGAACTCGCCGAGTTCACTTGCAGATATGCAAGTCGCAACTTACGGGTTTTATCAAAAATTCACCAATCGACAATTATACTAACATGCAATTAAATCCAACATTATATTATCAATTTTGGGGTGTTTCTACACTATTTTCCCCATCTCTAACACATTAAATCGTCCAGATTTGTCTAAAATATCGAAATTTTCTCAAGAACACAAAAGTTTATAAAAACTCAGATTTTTGATCTTTTTGGACGATTTAAGCTACGATTTCTGTTTCTAAATCATTTATGGGTTTCATTACATGATTTCTAACCAACATTTCAAACACATAACATAATTTTTACAGATTTATAAATTCGAATTTGTACATTTAAATTCCTAAAAATACAAACTAAAACTTAGAATTAATTGTATTACCTTAATATTCTTCTGATTCTTGATAATCTTCTGTTAGATTCACGAATTCTTCTTCTGATTCTTTGAGTTTCCAGCTGATTTTAGAGAGAGAGTGAGAGAGTTTTGTCTAATGAGATGATGAAATGAGAGAAATAAAAGACTTAAGGTCTTTTTATTTCAAGACTTTTGGGTTTTGGCAATTTTAACCCCTTAACATCTGATTTTCTTTATTAAAGATTTTATCTTTATTTTATCATCACTAGTTAATTTATCTTAATTAAATATTTTCATTACTTAATTAAAATTACAATACAAATAATGTTATAAAATTACATTATTGAATCAAAACAGAAATTAAAGTTAAGTCAAAAGCTAGGTTGTTACAGAATGGGCTCCACCACGCATAAACTTCGTCCCCGAAGTTAGCTATGTTCGAACAGACTTGGATACGTTGCTTTCATGACATCTTTTGATTCCCAAGACTGATGCGAACCCTTGTGGTGTTTCCACTGGACGAGCACCATCTGTATCTCTTTATTACGAAGTTTTTTGGTCTTCGAGTCCAAAATACATTCTGGCTCTTCAACCACTCGAAGCTTCTCATCAATTTGCACATTAACGTGTGGTATCTGTACTTCTCTTTCATCAGCTAGGCTCTTTCGTAGATGACTAACATGGAATACAGGATGTATTCCAGCTAAGTCAGTTGGCAGTTCAAGACGATAAGATTGATTTCCTATCTTTTCAACAATCTTGAACGGGCCGATGAATCTCGGAGCTAGCTTGTTTCTCTTTATGAACCGGACCACATTCTTCATTGGAGATACTTTCAGCATCACCCAATCGTTAACTGCAAAACTGATCGATCTGTGACGATTATCGTAATACGACTTCTGCCTGCTTTGAGCTTCAAGTATATTCCTTCTGACAAGCTGAATCATATCATGAGTCAACTGTAGAAGGGCAGGACCTGCTAAAGGCGATTCACCTGTTTCGCGCCAACAGGTGGGAGTTCTGCACTTTCGTCCATATAAAGCTTCAAAAGGAGCCATCTTAATCGTGGAATGATAATTGTTGTTGTATGAGAATTCGACCAAGGGTAAATGGTCATCCCAGTTACCACCCAGATCAAGAACGCAGGCACGGAGCATATCTTCCAGAGTTAGGATAGTGCGTTCACTTTGGCCATCTGCATTAGGGTGATAAGCTGTACTCATTGAGATTCGAGTACCCATCCCGTCTTGCAGTGCTTTCCAAAATCTCGAAGTGAAACGACTATCACGATCAGAGACGATAGATTTTGGCACACCGTGACGTGAAATAACCTCGGTGATGTACATCTGTGCCAATCTATCAAGAGAGTATGTCTCTTTCATCGGTATGAAATGTGCTGACTTCGTTAATCGATCCACGACTACCCAGATGGAGTCGTGTTGTCTCTTGGTCTTTGGCAATTTTGTGACAAAGTCCATGGTTATATGCTCCCACTTCCACTCAGGAACTGGCAGTGGTTGCATATCCCCAAAGGGCTTCTGGTGTTCTGCCTTAACCATTTGACATACTATGCAGCTTTCAACGAATTGACCGATGTCTTTCTTCATTCCTGGCCACCAATAATCAGCTTTCAGATCGAAATACATCTTTGAGCTGCCAGGATGAATGGATAACTTGGACTGATGGGCTTCAGATAGAAGAGCGTTGCGAATAGAACCATATTTAGGAATCCAGATTCGGTTTCCCTTGAGACATTGAAGTCCCAAATGATTCATAGACAGAAATTGAAGTTGCCCCTTGAGATTTTCATAACAGAGATTCTCTTCTTTCAATGCTTCATCTTGAGCAGTTTTAATATCTTCGATGAGATCAGAAGAGAATACAATCGGAGTTAGGGTATAGCAACACCTCTCCGGATAGACTTTTCTACTCAATGCATCCGCGATTGGCTTTGTCGAGATGATATAGGATCTCACAATCATAGTCCTTGATAAGCTCCAAGGACCTTCGCTGTTTCATGTTCAGATCCTTTTGAGTAAATAGATGTTTGAGACTTTTATGGTCGGTGTAAAGCTGACACCGAGTCCCATAAAGATAATGCCGCCAAATTTTTAATGCAAAGGTGACGGCAGCCAACTCAAGATCATGAGTTGGTGCACTTTTCTCGTAATCCTTTAATTGCCTTGAAGCGTAAGCAATAACCTTTCCCCTTTGCATAAGAACACACCCTAAGCCAGTACCAGATGCATCGCTATAAATAACAAAGTCATCATTGCCCTCTGGTAAGGCTAGGATTGGCGCTTGAATGAGTTTCTGCTTCAGAGTTTCAAATGCCTCTTGCTGTTTATCGGCCCATACGAAAGGCGTATTCTTTCGTGTTAGCATAGTAAGTGGCACAGCAATCTTCGAGAAGTCCTTAATGAATCGCCGGTAGTAACCAGCCAATCCAAGGAAACTTCTGATTTCGATGGCATTGCGAGGCGTTTGCCATTTTTGAACGGCCTCGACTTTGGATGGATCAACGGAGATGCCTTCGCCAGATACAATATGGCCAAGGAATTGAATCTATAAAGAAATCAAAGTAGAATTTCAAGTTTTGAAACAACAAACGCTTTAAGAAATAACTCGAGACAATGTAAGATTTTTACCTGTCTGAGCCAAAACTCGCACTTTGAGAATTTTGCATAGAGTCTTTCATTTCTCAATAACTCTAGCAATTGACGTAGATGAACAATATGATCAGCCTCCGTTTTGGAGTAAATCAGAATATCATCTATGAATACGATAACTGACTTATCCAGCATTGGTCTGCACACGCGATTCATGAGGTCCATGAACGCCGCTGGTGCATTCGTTAATCCGAAAGGCATTACGAGAAATTCGTAATGACCATATCTTGTTCGGAAGGCTGTCTTTGGAATATCCTCATCTTTAACTTTCAGCTGATGATACCCAGAACGAAGGTCGATTTTGGAGAAGTAACTGGCTCCTTGTAACTGATCAAATAGATCATCGATTCTGGCAGAGGATATTTATTCTTGATTGTGACTTTGTTCAACTCACGATAGTCGATGCACATTCGGAGAGTTCCGTCTTTCTTTTTAACGAATAAGACAGGTGCACCCCACGGAGATGAACTCGGTCGGATAAATCCCTTCTCTAACAGATCTTGCAGTTATTTTGACATTTCCTGCATTTCTGCAGGAGCAAGTCTGTAGGGGGCTTTAGCGATGGGAGCCGCACCAGGAACTAAGTCAATCCCGAATTCAACTTGTCGTTCTGGTGGCACTCCAGAAATGTCATCAGGGAATACGTCTGGGAACTCACAGACGATCGGAATATCAGACACTGATTTCTTGCTATCTTTAGAGACAGTTTCAGACGAGACATAACACAAGTAGGATTCGTGACCCTTAGAAAGATATTTACGCGCTTTCTCAACCGATATAAAACAATGAGCACCTTTACGCTTGTCGCCTTTAATCTCTAACACTCGGCCGTCTGAAGTCTTGATTCGGATGATTCGGCGGTTGCAGACAATAGTAGCCTCGTTGTTCGTTAACTAATTCATGCCGATGATAACGTCGAACTCTTTTAGCGGTATCGGGATAAGATCGAGGTTAAATACAACGTGATTGACAAGTAATGTGCAATTTCGGTAAACGGAATCAGCCATAACGTAATTGTTACTGGCTGTCTCTATATCAAGTATAACAGGAAGCTTCGAAGGAAACATAGATAATCTTTGCGCAAAAGTAGTCGAGATGTATGAACGGCTTGCACCGGAGTCGAATAACACACGCGCAGGTATTGAATTTAATAAAAACGTACCGGTAACCACATCCGGGGTTTCTTTCGCTTCCTCCGCCGTTATTTGGAAGGCGCGGGTCCTAACAGTTGGAGTTGCAGCTGAGCTTTTCATTGTAGAACCTCCAGCTGATGACTGTGATTGACCTCGTTGTCCACTGTGGCACTGATACATGAAGTGACCACGCTTTCCGCATTTAGCACAACCAAGACCTCGTTGGGGGCACTCTTCTCTACTATGGCCGATTCTGCTACACACATAACACGTGACGTCGTCTGGATTACACAATCCCATATGCGATTTTCTGCATCTCTTGCAGAACCGTGGTTCATTTGTAAGCGAATAAGCTTGAGCTTTCTGTGGCGAACTGTACTGTTGAGACTGCTGGGGTTGCTGAGTCTGAGATTTATTCGGCTTGAAGAATCTGCCGAATCTTTGCTTCTTTGGAGGAGAAGGACATGTCGGGTTCGTTGATGAAGCGTAGAGTTGATCGCCGTACTCTAAATATCCTCTCTCAATCTACCTCCGGTACTCCGCAAAACTAGTGGTACTCATTTGAACCCAAATATATATATATATATATATATATATATATATTGAGGTTCAAATGAGAACTTTTATGCATCGGGGCACCTCGAGGCACTTTTGTGCATCAGATAATCAAACAAGGGTGCACAAAGGACATTTTGGGAAAATTAAATATATGAAATTAATTAATATTTAAATATCATTAAAAGATAATTAGGAGTTACATTTTGAATTAAAATATCATATTAACTACATTCCTCATTTTCCTCCCAATTTCTCTCTATCTCTCTCTCTCCCTTTCTCTCTAATTGTGTTCTTCATAATTTTCATAGTGATGATGATTTGAAGACGAAGATTAACGATGAACAACGATGATGATGAACATGAACAAGAGATGCAACCGATGATAAATATGAAAATCACGATGCATAGATGGATGAAGAACGATGAATAATGATGATGCATAGATGGAAGATGAACAATGACGATGCATAGATGAATGATGAACGATGAACAACAAAAAATGATGATGCATAAATGGATGATGAACAATGACGATGCATAGATGAATGATGAACAAGTTGAACACAATGCATAGATGAATGAAAAATATGAACGACGAATACGATGCATAAATGAATTCGTCTATTTTTTTTTGTTAAATGCGTCTTTTTTGAACACGATGGATAGATAAACACGATTAACAATGAAATGCATCGATCTCCATCATCTTTTTTGAATTTGTGTAATTTTTGTTGAGTTTGGAAATGTATTAATTGAATTTATTTAACATTTATTATTTGATTATTTGTTGAAATATTAAATTTAATGAGATATGCACATTCCCTAAAATGCCATTCCTTGTTTGTTTTCATAATGCACAAGATGCATAAAATTGTCCAACTATTTTCCCTTTTGACATCAATCTAATCCATACAAATTTTTGATCTAATGGATGATATAGGTACTTTTGTACCTCGATGCACAAAAGTTCTCAATTGAACCTCCCTCTATATATATATATATAGAATTTGGTTCCTGAGCGTACCACGTGAATTCCGGAGTACCCAACGCACCATTCATCAACCACAGGATCAAAAATATAGGAGAGGAGCATGATGGACATTCAACCTGATTTCAGCTTCATTAAGGGAATGATCATTCACATTGGTTGATCATTCACATTAGTTAATTGATCATTCACATTACTTAATTGATCATTCACAACACTTATTTAACTATTTATACTTCTTGTACACTTATTTGATCATTCACATTACTTAATTAACCATTCAAATTACTTAATTGATCATTCACATTACTTAATTAATCATTCACATTACTTAATTGACCATTCACATTACTTAAATACATTTAACATTGATGGTATGTAGAAGATGAAGTCTGACATTGCTGTTCTCGTCATTCATCAAATGTGAATGGACATTTACCTAATGTGAATGACCATTCACATTAGAAGATTGATCATTAACAAAACGTAGTTGACAATTAACATGACTAATGTAAGGTGCTGATATTATTTCACCAATGTGAATGGTGAAATTTACTAAAGTGAATGGTCATTCACATTAGCTGAATGATCATTCACATTGGTTGATCTTATTAATGTTTGATAGATTTGAGAATTTGAGCGTTACATGAATGACCATTGTTACTGTTTGTCATTAATCTTGTTACTGGTTGTTAGTAGTTGACGATGCACAGCATACATGCTGTGCTGATATGGTACAACCAATGAGAATGGTAAATTTCCTAATGTGAATGGCCATTCACATTAGCTGAATGATCATTCACATTGATTGATGTTATTAATGTTTGATAGATTTGAGAATTTGAGCGTTACATGAATGACCATTGTTACTGTTTATCATTAATCTTGTTACTGGTTGTTAGTAGTTGACGATGCACAACATACATGCTGTGCTGATATGGTACAACCAATGTGAATGGTAAATTTCCTAATGTGAATGGCCATTCACATTAGCTGAATGATCATTCACATTGGTTGATGTTATTAATGTTTGATACATTTTGAGAATTTGAGCATTACATGAATGACCATTGTTACTGTTTGTCATTAATCTTGTTACTGGTTGTTAGTAGTTGACGATGCACAACATACATGTTGTGCTGATATGGTACAACCAATGTGAATGGTAAATTTTCTAATGTGAATGGCCATTCACATTAGCTGAATGATCATTCACATTGGTTGATGTTATTAATGTTTGATAGATTTTGAGAATTTGAGTGTTACATGAATGACCATTGTTACTGTTTGTCATTAATCTTGTTACTGTTTGTTAGCAGTTGACAATGCTTAGATTCACATGTTGTGCTGATATTATTTTACCAATGTGAATGGTCAAATAAGCAATGTGAATGATCATTTAAGTAAGGTGAATGATCAATTAAGTAATGTGAATGATCCTTTAAGTAACGTAAAATGTTAATTAAGCAATGTGAATGATCATTTAAGTAATGTGAATGGTCAATTAAGTAATGTGAATGATCAATTAAGTAATATGAATGATCAATTTGTCAAATAATTATTGTGAATGATCAAATACGTGCTGTGAATGAATAACTAAGTAATGTGAATGATCAATTAACTAATGTGAATGATCAATTAATGTGAATGATGAATTAAGTAATGTGAATGGTCGTTGTAATTACGAAAATACCCTTCCAGCCAAAAAAAAGGGGGGCGCGCTTTTTTTGATCACAACCATTGATTTATTTAATCTTGTGGCTTTGGATGGGTACCCTTGGTACACTGGATTTTTGAAGGGACTCTTTTGAACCTAAATCTATATATATATATATATATATATATATATATATATATATATATATATATATATATGTGTACACACATCAAGTGCATCCGAATGTACCAATCTTATAAAACTTTTTTTAAATTTTTTTTTCATAACCATGTTTAAATTAATGTTATACACATGATAAATGAATTTCACATACATTCACACTTTCTGTATCCTTAAAAATTATGTGAATGCTCAATGCATATTTATGTGAATGGTCATCCATGTGAATGAGCATTTTACACCATGTGAATGGTGTGAATGATCATTCACATGATCTTTTTTTTTTACCATTCACAAGATTTATGATGTTGCTCCTTTTGGAAAAAAAAATCTTATAATGTTGTCTTATACATGTCTATTCAAAAAAATATACGTGAATGATCATTCACATTAGGGTACGCTGGATACGCTGGAATCTCATAGGTACGCTGATAAACCTGATTCTATAAACACTCACACATACTTTTAAACTTTTATATTATTTTATATTACTTTTTATTCCCAAAATTTATAGTTATTTATATAGTTAATTTATTTATCCTTTTTAATATTAGATTTCCTTCGTATAGATACTTATTATTTTTAATTTATTAATTTTGTTAAGTCAATACAATTTTATTTATATTAGTAAATATATTTTGATGAAATTATAAGTTAATTGTTAAACAAAATATATTTTATGTGTATAAAATGCATTATTTAAATGTAGTTACACTAAACGCAATATATAAACTTGACATATTATATACATAAATTAAACTAAATTGTTAAGTTTTGTTATGATTTCGTATGTAGTTCTAGTTATGCTTATTGAATTAATACATTGAACATTTGTAATTTATTTGTACATTAACTTAAAAAATAAACAAATTATAATAGAGAACAAGTTAAATTATATATTTCTTTAAGTTAAAATTTCATTGAACATAATGTTGATATAAATATAAAATATTTAAATTAAAATGCATAAGTTAGGATAAAAATGATTAAATTTATAAGTATTTGTATGAAGTAATATATAGTAGAGACAAAAGATAAAACAAATTAAATGTATAAATAGTTATAAATTTTATTAATGAAAAGTATTAAAATAAATAAATACAATTAAAAATATAAATATATACAAAGTCAAATATATATTTTATAGTAATGTGTAAGAATAATAATAATAGTATTAATAACAAAAATTAACAAATTAAATTTAGTAATATACAAGTTGTTATCTATTACTAATTTTTAGTCATATAAATGCTTAAACTATAATAAAATAATAGTAATAATACTAGTAATAAAAATATCAAATAAATAAAAAATACAACATATTAAATACTTTATTACTTCACTTAAATTTTAATAGTAATAATAAGACTATATTAAATAAATAATAAAAGAATAATAAACATTAATAAAGTGGACTAAAATAAAAATATTTAATTAGGGACCAAAACTGACTTAAAACTAAATGGCAAAATTGTCATTTTTATAAAAATATTGAAGGAAGGGACCAAATGCGTAATAAAACACCAACTATAAGTACTATAATTGTAAGTTTATCGTGAAAAGGACGATATCCATAATTTTTGTATAAGCATAGGGACGAAATTTGTAATTCACACACACACACACATATGTGTGTATATATATATATATATATATATATATATATATATATATATATATATATATATATATATATATATATATATATATATATATATATATATATATATATATATATATATATATATATATATATATATATATGGTTCGAGAGAGTAACACCCATTATGCAGTGCACCAGAATGTACAACTTTTAAAAAACTTCTTTTTTAATTTTATTTTCATCAACATGTTTTAATTAACATTATGAAGATCATATGTAAATTTCACATACATTCACATCTCATGTTTTAATTAACATTATGAATATCAATATCATACCCTCCTCGTCACCCGTTTAACTTAATCGGGTTCGGGAAAACCCACCCCGTTTAGATCGGTTTTCGGTTTTTCCCATCGGGTTCGGGTTTTTTTTTGTCATCCCTAGTTTCGGACGATGATGTAATAACAAGTCTCAAAATATGAAAACTCATATAAGACTAATGTATAGTCTATATATTTTGTTAACGATTAATGGCATTGTAGTTTTTACTTATTTATTTTTTATTTAAAAAGATGAAACGATCATGAATTTTTTGAGGTTTGGAAAATTTTGAGAGGACCACGGACACTCGTATTCTTAGGGGACATTTGGTTCACAAGAATCTGATGGAATTTGATGAAATTGGAATGAAAATTTCATTCCAATGTGTTGTTTGACAGTAAAAATAATTGGAATGAAGATTTATTTAAAAAAAAACACCACTTTTGAAGGATTCTATTTTCTTTGGGTTAGTGCCATGGAATTTAAATTTCATTCCAAAGATTTTAACAGTTCTTAAACCAAACCATAGACTTCATCTTCACCAGCCTTCATTTCTATTTCGACATATTCCATTACTTCCAGAATTCCATTCATTGACATGTTCCTATCCAGGAATAAAAATTCTGCGTACCAAACGCCACCTTATAGGATGGTAAATTCCGACGCCTATAATTCTTGAATTTGCCATAGTGCCACTAGCATGCATAGTTGGAGAATGTCGAACCCAAGCTGACAATAAACCTGACTATCCTTCGATTGAAGCTAAAACTTTTTGAAAAACGATTAACAATTAACATCCATTCCTGCTGATGTGATTTAACTTGGAAGTTTAAGCTTAATAAGCTGTCTACTTTTTAACGGTATTCTAAAAACGAAGACAACTCTACAAGATCCAAAGTACATCAAGTTGTTGATATAAATTCCATTTAGAGATTTCCTGATAAGCAACACCAAACCGGCAACGAAATATTGAAAATTTTATATCGAGAAGATATATAGCCAATGAAACGACAGTAGCTGCACTTCAAAAACCATGTCACGCGCCTTGCACTAAACGCTTGATCGAGAAAATTAACCACTTTGTTTTGCCTTAATTTCCCCTATTTTATATAACGACATATCCGTATTACTGATTGCCATTTATTTCCTTACAACCAAAGAAGGATCGGAGCAATTACATGAGATATATGTCTGATATCAAGATATATATTATTCAAGACCCAACCATTTAAATACTTGAACCCGAAATAGTAACTTTGGGGGGGATCGATCTTTGATGAAATAATTTTCATATATTTGACTTTCATATCAGATCTAGGACTTAAAACAATGACACCACCACATTGATCGAAGACGAAGACGAAGACGAATACGACCAAGTTTTAACCGGCCTTCACACAAATACACCCACTTTTTTTCAAAATGGTATATTGGGCTTATTATGAAAAAAATCAATATATTTTCACGTTTTTTTGTGTTTTCATCTCTTCATATTATTTTTTCCAGAAAAGTATTCAAGTTAATTTTTCTTTCTAGTTTAGTGAAATTTGACTATTGAAACCCCGTTTTTCAGTTTTAAAAACTCGGCTCGGGCTCTAATAGTCAGATTTTACAAAACTAGAAAAAATATATTAACTTGATGTCTTTTCTGGAAAAAAATAACATTGAGAGACGAAAACGCAAAAATTATGAAAACAAGTTTGGTTTTTCATAATAAACCCTAATATATTTTGCACCACCTTGTATTGTGATGCGAGTATTTAGGCACAAAAATTCATTACCGTAATTAAAAAAAGATTAACGTTGATTAGTTTATATAGAGGTGGGTTCAATGGAGAACTCCATGCATCGAAGAACCTTGAAGAACCTCCATGCATGTAACATCCCAATTTTTAATTATATGTAATTTACAAGTATTTGGACTTAATGATGGTATTAATTAATTATTACTACAATTTAAGTTATTTTGATCATTATATCAGTTAAAGTAGAAAATACGAAGTTGAGGGTACAATATGCAATTGAGCCAAAATAGAGATAAAAAGGGAGAACCCTTTCATTTTTCACACTTCACTCTCTCACTACACTCTCTCTCTAAAACCGGTTTCTCTCTCTACTCTCTCTTCCTCTCGGCTCCATCCAAGAAAACACAAGAATTCAACAAATTTCAAGTGCAAAATCTGGAAACAAGTTGCAAGTTAGGAACTATAACAGTTGCAACATACGATTCGAGGTAAATATCATTCAATCTTTCGAATTTATGATGTTTTTGGTTCGGTTTTAAAGTGAACCGATTTCTAAGATTAAAGTAGCAATTGTTAATGCATGTTGGAATTTATGGTTGCAATCTTTAAGTCAAGCATGTATGTTGTTGTATACAAAAATTCAGAATCAGATTCGAAGTTTAAGTATGATTTTGGAATTAAGTGTGTGTTTTAGTGTGTGTGTTCATCGAAACTTGTAGAAAAATGGACATAAATGGGTTGTTTTGATGCATAAATATGATGATATAAGTTAAATAATAGCATCTAAGTTCATATTTACAGTATTAGACTCAAAAACATGCAAAAATGGTCAAAGACTAAATTCTGGAAAATATTAGAAAATTTTCTAAGTATGAACTCGGATGATGATCCATCCGAATTCGGATTCCCTATTTTCGGATCATACTCAATTTCGGACCACTAGCTAATTTCGGATACTTACCCAATTCGGATCCCCATACCCATTTCGGATCCATGTACATTTCGGACATGTCCCAATTCGGACCAAAAACCCACTTCGGACCACACACAATTCGGATCCAACCAACTTCGGACCATCACCCCAAATTCAGACCATCCGAATTCGGATGTGGTCCGAATTCAGAACCCAATTACATTTAATATTACAGAATACAATTTAAGCAATTACTGACACAAATTCACTATTACACCTACTTTACAGATCATTGTGGTGTTATCAAAACACACATTGATTCAGGATCAAGTCACAAAACCAATCACTGTGAGTAACAGATTGTCATTCGAACATTTATTGTTTTTGCATTCATGTTTATACATTCAATGGCATGTTCACATTGTTCATATACTTCATTTGGCACTCATGAAATGATTTGTTGTTATGATGCACACTCGTACTTGACATGTAATACACATGTAGCTTGCGTTCATTTGAAAGTGCATCTATTTACATCATGCTTGCACTGCATGATCATTACTTCATAATCTGATGCGACCTGGACTGGGGCTGACAGCAGGCCACTGTCGGGGACTGATCATCCCACTCGTATCCCATCAGGTTCGGCACATCCCCGATCAGCATTTGAACTGCCAACCCCATGCTAGCAATGCATGGTTTACACACACATTGAGGCTTACACTGCCTGTACACACATACATGGGGCTTACACTGCCCATGGTTAAGCATTGTTTGTAAAGAAATATTTGTTGTATGCATAATCTGTTATCTCACTAAGCATTTAGCTTACTGTTGACTCACATTGTTTCAGGCAAAGGCAAAAGTGTAGCTGGACCTTCATCTTAAGCAATCAAATTCTTATCTCGGTGACCTTAGAAGCTAATTGGTACATGGACGATGTAGCTTTGGGGCTGGGAATTTGTTACTATTAAAACAATTATGATGATGTAATAGTTAGACTTTATCACTATAGACATTTACTTTCATTGCTTTAGTGTGGATTCGCTTAACTCTGATTTAAGTACTCAATTTCAATTATTATGATACTCATTGGGTTGTTAGTCGATCCTGGAGATTACAATTATATCATTAATTCATGAGGACGTCTCAATGCACCACCACAAATGCATCACAATTCCCCCGTAATGCATCATTATTTCCACGTGATGCATCAAATTCTCGCGTGATGCATCGATTTCTACATTATTTCCACGTGATGCATCAAATTCCCGCGTGATGCATTTCAGTTTTTCTAGCGATGTATTGTGGTTCTCCAAGGTTCTTCGATGCATAAGGTTCTCCATTGAACACACCCCAGTTTATATATATAAACTCAAACATTAGAATATTACATGGGACAAATTAAATAAAAAAATATTAATTGTGTGACAAGAAATGAAGAAAAACACATTAAATGCTCGTTACAAATTTTTTTCAATACAGTCTGGAACTTTTTTTTTCTTTTTTTGCTATTATTGGTATAATTATACTATTATTGTAAATAATCATTAACAGATTTCACTAGTTTTTATACAATAATTTATGCAAATTTAAAATCGTTTAGCTTTGTACACTTATTAGTTATTAATGAATTGGTCCTAGTTATTATTGTCATCATGTTTTATAATTAATAATGTATATTTTTTCAAAACGTTATTTACAAAGTATTGATATTAGTCGAATAATAAAATAATATTAAACATTATAATATATAGTTTAGGGTAGATGCAATAATGGTTTAATGTAAGACCAAGAAAGTAACAAGGTGCTACTTTTGCTAAATGGGAGGAACCCAAAAAATATTTGTAGTATTTTGAGACCTAAGTTGGTTACATGTGCAAGTATTATTATACTTTAAGTTTCACACCACCATGTTTTATTTACATTTTTAACTTAATTTTTTAATTAATTATAATTGTCGATCTTGCTACATTAAAATTTATGGGTGCAAACAAATCAAATGTTTTTATCTAGGTACGTGATGATTTATTTTTGAATTTGATTCAATAAAGTCAAAATTTATACCATTCGGATATATAAAACCGAGCTTGAACAAGTAAGGATTATATAAAATCATAAATTCTCAAACTGGTTTATCGAGTTTTTAGAATCATATATATATGTTAGCCTCTATGTCGAATTTGAATAAGACTTTTTTAAAAGTTTGAGCTCAAACTTTTATTCTTAAATATAAAACAAGAAGACTTGTTCGAGTTATCAAATCTATTTGTATTTCATGTATGGTCAGGTGGTTGAACATCTTGAAATACAAAAATTTTGATGATGTATGTTATAAAAAAAATTCATCCTTTGGGGTTTCTACCAACTGATCACATGGTAAACATTGAGTTGGTAAATCACATAATTCATACTTAAGATATATATGACAAGGTAATTCGGAAATGACGATATAGACTTCCACATGTGAGTCAAGAGTATGGGTGTAATCGAGTCGAGTACGTATCATCAACCTCGAGCTCGAAACTCGAATCAAGCTCGATCGAATCTCATTCAATGGCGGATCCAAATAAAAAATTTATAGGGGTCATTAAACAAAATTATGAATGTCATTATTTTTAGGCTCAAACCTTTATTCATGATACACGTATAATATATGTAAATCGCTTGCAGTTGGTCCACAAAAATATTCTCATCCGTATAGCTAAATAATCCTTTGATAAAATTTTAGTAACTTTCACGCGAAGTTTTTTCCGACATATATAGATACTCATCATATGAATATGTAACCATGTCATATGCTAGTTGTTGAATAGTTGATATCGTTTTTATAATGTTGTAAATTCTATTCTACCTCTATCATCTCATCGCAAAATAAAAAAATTCAAAATTTTGTTCCATACCGTTAACCATTCAGAGGAGCAGTTCTTGCATATTAAAAACCTACTTCTGAAAATATCAGCTCCATAGAATGGATTCTCTGAAAATAATCATGCAAATGACGTTGATCTGCAGCTTCACAATCTACCGGCTTGTGTCCTACGTGGCGGGGCCGATAAGCAGACAGTGTGTGGACATCGTACACCCTAAGGAGTAGTTAGTGTAAAATTAAATAGAAGCAACAAGTGAGAATGTGAGATACTTGAGATCCATTCAAAGAAAAATTTTGACCGACAATATGACTCAAGTTAAAACTACTCAAGAAGTTTGTCGAATTCGTGTATTAAATTACCTAGCTCATGCTTTTGAAATTTATCGAGCTTATATTATATGAATCACGATTTATATATTAATATCAAGTGACATGTTGAGTAAATATTCAGCTTTGTGAAATTGAGTTATTGAGTCGTTGGTGTGTATGTTTTAAGTGATTTTTAACAAACTATCGAGCAAATTCGAAAGTATATATTGTTACCTTCCCGACTTTTGACCTTCGAGTTCCAATATAAAGTTCCTACTCGTCTTGATTACACCTCTTTGCAAAGTTTGCATGCTTCATTTTTCAATTTTGTTTATTAGAGATGTTTTAAGTAATTCATTTATTTTGTTGGTAACGATTTATTACATAATAAAAGACAATGTTATGATGCTTTTATACATCTGAACTAAAAGAAGTATATATTAATAAGTTAAAATCTGCTACTGTCATCAACTTTTCTGTGACAGTGATTTACATACTTTTTACATGTAATTAATTAATTAATTAATTAATTTTGTAAAATAATATAAATATTATTGTAATAATTATTTTCCACCGTTTGAAGATGGTCAAACCTGCCCTTATCGTGACTGTGAAAAGATGAAAAAGAACCCCCTTTCATGGTGGCCTCGATATAAAAAGTGAGGGTTCTTTTGGTAATTTAATTTGGGCAGCCATAATTGCAAGAGATCAAAGCTGTAAGAAACAAAGATGCCCATGGATCTCCCGTGCTCCATTTTTATTAATTTATTTACTTATTCTCATGTATATATATACGTACACGTTATTACACACACACATATATATATTATTTTATTTTATTTTAAAAATAATAGTATTTAAGCTTTATATTTATTAATATTAAAAATAATATATGAATTATATTTATTTTAATTTATTATAGAAATAATAAAGTGTAAAAGTGTGATGTGGTGATATCATATGACAATTCATGTTCTCTTCATTTATATAGATTATATTATATGTAAAAATAAAATTTAAATCATACTGATTAAATATATATAAGTTTAAAAATAAAAAATTTAAAAGTTGATAAAAAAATTAACTAATATTCACATATGTTTAACAAGTTATAAGAGTTAATGACAAATAAGATATAATTCTTGTATTTTTTTTAAGAAACTAATATTTATATATTTAATCTTAAACTTATATACATTTTACATGTACGTAATTTCATTTTAATTAAAGTAATATTAACGGTTTTAATAGTTAGGTGTTAGACTCCGATGTATACATGTTAACATGTATATGTATGAACGTATTAGATTATGAGTTTGTTTAACACGACTAGCTGGAGTTATGAGCTAGAGCTTTTGAGAACTGTAGGTTAATATTTTTAAAAATGTGTTTGGTAAATATAGTTGTATCTGTAGCTTTAGTATTAAATGATATAAAATGACATTGCTATTAATTAAAAGTTGTAGTTTATAATTATTCGGAGGGTTTAAAATTAATTTGGTTTAAAATTAAAAGATGTAGTTTATATATATATATATATATATATATATATATATATATATATATATATATATATATATATATATATATATATATATATATATATATATATATAGATTTGGGTTCAAATGAGTACCACTAGTTTTGCGGAGTACCGGAGGTACCTCGCTTAAAACCATTTTTTTTGAAATTTTTTTTCATAATCATGTTTAAATTAATAATATAAGACTACTTGCAAAAAATCACACCTAAACACACACTAGAACTATGTGAAACGTGCAAGTTCACATGAACTGCACTGTTGTGAACGTATGTTCACAACTAAGCATGTTCACATGAATTTTTTCACGTTCACATGACTTTTAAGAGGCTAGAAAGTGTGAATGTGTGTAATCTTTTACGAATAGGCTTATATTATTTGTATCTAAATTAATATGAAAAAAAATTAAAAAAAAAACTTTTTTTCGGAGCATGTTCACATATAAAACCCGTGTGTTCACAGGTACTCACGGTACTCTGCATTTTTTAGGTACTCACACGAACCATATTCTATATATATACACACACACACACACACACACACACACACACATATATATACTTTAATTAGGGCATGTGTATTTGTAACATAAAAAAACAAAGCAATATAAATAAGATGTTTGACCGATTCTAGACACATCATGATGGCTGTCAATAAAAATATCAGATGATGAGTTTTTATTATCTTTAGCCCCAAGAGAATCATTGGCAAGGATGCCAAGTAAAAATACAGCTATGTCAGCACCATGTTAGCTTTGTCATATTTTGCCATTTGAATGTCATCATGAGGGTGTGGTTGTTATCCTTTGCCATTATATATATATATATATATATATATATATATATATATATATATATATATATATATATATATATATATATATATATATATATATATATATATATATATATATATATATATATAGACACACACACATAGAGAGAGAAAGGATCAGGTTCATCAGCGTACCCATATAATTCTAGCGTACCCTGTTGTGAATGATTATTCACATATATTTTTTTTGCATAGACATGTATAAGATAACATTATTAAAAACTTTTTTAAGGTTAATTTAAACATAGTTACGGAAAAATTTTAAAAAACTTTTTTAAGATTGGTACCTTCGGGTGCACTTGATTTCGATAGATATTTTTTGAACTTGACTATATATATATAATACACACATTATTGGCTTGCGCCTTGCATTAATATTCATTTATAACTTTGAAGAAAAAAAATCTCATCCTCAATGATGAACTCGAAGTTCGACTCCAATTTAACTAGGAAATTCTTGAGTTGACGCGGGGTGAAGATCGGAACGAGAAATTCCCGATATAAAATAACACGGATGAGAAACACTTTAATCTCCGAATCCAAATTCCGATTCTATTCCATGTTTTAATATAAATTATTATGTGTAGTTAATTTACAATATAAGTTATTAATTATATTTAGAGTAAATTACATAAATGGTCCCTGTGGTTTGCATAAAACTTTGGATATGATCCCTGTGGTTTCAATTTTGCATAAACGGTCCTTATTTTCACTGTTTACTTGCAAAATGGCCCCTCTGCCGTTAACTTTAACAATCAAATGGTTAAATCTTTTATAATGACCATTTTACCCTTTTCCAATGATAACATTTTGGTCCCTCAAGTTTGTAGTTCATTTTAGTTTTGGTCCCTCAAGTAAATTTTTTTATTTAACTCTTTTATTATTATTATTATTGTTATTGTTATTTATTATTAATTTAACTCTTTACATATTAATTTATTGTTTATTAAGTTTCCTATATTTTAATATATTTTTTAATTTAAATTTCAAACTTATGTATTTCTTTTATTATAAACAATTGTATCAAATTAGAATCCATTTCGTTTTTTTATCTTTTTCAAATGAAAAAATACAAACATTTTATATTGTAATTTTCCAAACCAAATAAATTTGAACCTTAAGCTTTTATTTGTTTTTACAAACGGAAAAAAGTTACTAACCATTCATGTTTTAAGTTTTTTCATTTTCTAAACGTAAAAAGGTACGAAAACCAATCTGTTTTTTATTTTTTTTCTGCACCAAAAGATTCAACCCATTCCGGTTTTTTGTTTTGGAAAACAAAAATAAATACAAACCATTCTGTTATTAGTTTTTGCAAACGAAAAAACTACGAATAATTCTGATTTTCAGTATTTCCAAAAAAAAATCATTTTATTTTCTAGTTTTTCGAACCAAACCATTACCTTTTATTTTTTTCTCCGAACGAAAAACTACGAACCATTACGTTTTGAAGTTTTTCCAAAAAATGAAGTAGTGTGTAGCCTTTTTGTTCGGAAAAACTAAAAAAATGGAATAACTTGTAGTTTTTTATGATTGGAAAAAATTAAAAACGTAATGATTAGTATAACATAAAAATCAAACAAAAAAATAGACTATTTCATTTTTTGAAAAATCGTATTTTGTACGTTTGAAAAAGCTAACAAATCAAAATGGATCTATTTTTTTGTTCGATTTTTATGTTATTCTAAGCATTAGGTTTTTAACTTTTTCCAATCGTAAATACAAACCATTCCATTTTTTTTAGTTTTTCTTGAACAAAAGACTATACACTATTTCATTTTTTTTTTTGAAAAAACTTTAAAACGTATGGTTCGTAGTTTTTCGTTCGGAGAAAAAAATAAAAGGTAATGGTTTGATTCGAAAAACTAGAAAAATAAAATGATTTTTTTGTTTGGAAAACCTGAAAATTAGAATTATTCGTAGTTTTTTCGTTTACAAAAACTAATAACAGAATTGTTTGTATTTATTTTTGTTTTCCAAAAAAAAAAAATTGGAACGAGTTGAATTTTTTGGTGCAGAAAAAGAAACGGATTAGTCTTCGTAGTTTTTTACGTTTTAAAATGAAAAAACTTAAAACATGTATGGTTAGTAACTTCTTTTCGTTTGTAAAAACAAATAAAAGCTTAAGGTTCAAATTTTTTTGGTTTGGAAAACTACAATATAAAATGTTTGTATTTTTCACTCGAAAAAGCTAAAAAGGAAAATCGATTCTAATTTGATACAATTATTTATAATAAAAGAAATAAATAAGTTTGTAATTTAAATTAAAAAATACATTAAATTATAGGAAACTCAATAAACAAAAAATTTAATACGTAAAAAGTGAAATTAATAATAATAATAATAATAATAATAATAATAGTAATAATAATAATAATAATAATAAAAGGGTTAAATAAAAAAATTAAGTTGATGGACCAAAATTAAAATGAACTACAAACTTGAGGGACCAAAATATTATCAAACAAAAGGGCAAAATGGTCATTATAAAAGATATAACCATTTGATTGTTAAAGTTAACGGCAGAGGGACCATTTTTGCAAGTAAACAGTGAAAATAAGGACCATTTATGCAAAATTGAAACCACAATGACCGTATCCAAAATTTTACGCAAACCACAGGGACCATTTCTGTAATTTACTCTTATATTTAATATATATTATTAAATATCAATAATAACTTTCGTATAGTTTTAAATATTAGTGTTTTATTTTTCCTTATAAGTTTTATAAGCATTTTGCATAGATTTTTTTTTGTTTTAGTTTCATTATAAATTACTAATGATATATGTAAATACCTAAAAAATTTTGAATTAAATTTTTATTTAAATTTATTTACATTTTTCTTGTACTAAACTACTATCTATAGTTTAAACTCATTAAAATTTTAGGATGTTGAAAACCCGATTCCCCGATAAGGATTTCCAATTAGGACGGGTATGACGATATTAACTCGTTCTTCGACGAGAATAGGACGTGAAAAGTAAGAAGTAGGGATGTGGATGAGAAATGAGATCCTCTCTCATCCTGTCTTATTGTCATGCCTATTTATAATGTCTGAGTATTCAAATGCTGCATAAATAATGAATTGCTAGTAAACTAATTTCTCACTAATTAGCTTTGATATTAAAAATATTAATTTGTAGGTTCTTGGTAGCCTTTTTCCCACCACCTCTACTCAATTAATTAGTTAATTATATTTTTAAATTTTATTAAACGACGTCCATTATTTCCAAAGTGAATTTATAAATTATAACACCCCAACAACTTTTTGAAATTAAGATTATTAATGTTTTGCAATTAATCTTATTTGATAATAATATTGTTTTATCTTATAAAATCTTGATTCCATCAATCATTATTACACAATTTCAACAACAAAATAAAACAATGAATGAAGATGAAGGTTGATTTATTGTTACTTAAGAACTATGTTTATCTCTTATTTATTCTATAGATTGTTTGTGTATCGTCTTTCAAAATACCTAAAAGTCTTTTGAAGCGTTGAGTGAGATTATTCTTTGCTTTATAATAAATCGTTGAAATAAAACAAAATACGTTGCTTGTGTTTTTTTTCTTTCTATCTTTTTTTCTCTCAAAGAATCTTTCTTCACTTCATAGCCTATGAACTTCATTGTTGATTTTATTAATTTATATAGTTAATGGGTTGCTTTGGGACTTAAGTGTTCTTTGTTATATAAAAGATTAAATGTCTGAAATCATTTTCATGTCTGTAGTTAGAACAAAATATATTTCCACGTGAATAAATAAGTTGCTCTAAGAGAGTTTATTGCAAAAAGCAAACAAGGCCCTAGGCTCAATGGCTCATACACACGATCGATCCATTTGCTTTTTTAAGTATTTTTACCATATCGTTTACAACAACATACATGTTTTGTCATAAATCTCAAACAATATATATCTATATATAGGTAACATGTATGATGATATATTGCCATAACTAATTGCACAAACTTCAATGAGGATTGCATGCAACTCTTGTAATATATGCATACCATTTGAATTATGGTGGGCATGTTGTGACACAAAGAAAAACATCAAGAAATGGACACAAACAATCTTGTTTTTTTAGGATTGACAAGATATGTATGTATGTATGTACGTATGTGATGTGATATTGATCTTATGTTTGTTTTGTTTGGTTCCCTTTGGATCACATCAAATGTTTCAAGTTCTTTCCCCTTTTTCCTCTGAAAAATCTTATCATTTCCCACTTTTCTGTTGCAATTTCAGTTAACAAAACATACCAGAAATTGTTGTGATAGAAAGTAGCATTTTTATGGGAACCTTCAATCCTCCATGACTTGCCCCATACATTCTTCCCCCCAACCTACCCTACCCAACCCACCCCCACCCCCACCCCACCTCAACATTCAAGAATCAAGATTCTAGCTACCTTCTTACCAACTAGCAAATCTTTGAACCAAATTATCCCAACAACTAATATTTAATGATCAATAGATAAATGTACAGTTTTAGTTTTGTTTCTTTCTTTTTGGTAATTCTATTTCAATCATTGGTGATGAGATCCTTAAGGTTCATTTGATTTTTGCACTCTTTTTTATGAAAATGTATGAGATCCATGAAAACAAAAACCTTTAAATGTTTGATGTTTCGAATTCTATATATATAGAGACGCAATTTTATAACGTTTGATGTTTATAAACAGTAGACGCTATACCTAAAAATACTTCACACTTGATCCAAAAAGAAAAATGGAAATCTTTTAATGAATGAGTGTAGATTAACCATTTTTTGTATTTCTCAAAAATTTTAATTGGGATATGCACTATTGATTTATTACACCTGACCAGTTAAAATCTGAGTTCACACCGATTAATCGATTATTAGAACAATAAACATGATAATAAGTTAACCTATTCGATGTTTCTTCATTTAAGAGTATTCAGTATTCAAGATATGATAATTAAGAACATGAAATAAAGTACGTGTTTGGCTAGATAATGATGAGAGACATATCCAAACACCAAAATTAGCATAAACTTAAAACCATTTTTTTAGTTTATGTTAAATATTTTGACAGTAACTTTTACATGTGATGACATATAGTACTAAAAAGTGCTAAAATGAAAAATCAAATATTTATGAAAAATGTTGAATCAAAGAAGATAAGTCAAATTAACGTGTTATTTCATGATTCAACAGTAAACGTTGAATAAAAATAAAATGATCATAAATCCCACCAGAGTAATAAAAAATATGATGAATTCACATTTTCATTAATGTATAAATTTCTGGTAGAATCCATATTCATTACATACATATTTAAATATTTTAATCAAAATTTAAAGATATATATATTCAAGAAAAATAAAATAAAAACAAAATGAAGTGAAAGTGAAAGTGAAAGGAGATGGATATGTGCATGGTACTGTGCAAAGGGTCAAACATTAACACTTACCACTTATAGACATGTACCAAATAGGGAGCATATCATTATGGGCTTTCACAACCATTTAATAGTATTTACTATTTACTCCAAAATAAATATCTTTATTCTAAATTATATATATATATTTGAAATGTATTAATTAACATAGATGATAATATTACAATAATTTAACTTATTTCTTTTTCTTTCTTATTAACAATATCATACTATTGATAACATTAGTTCATTGTTACTATTTTCTTATAAACTTACGATACTCAAATATTATAATTTTATTATATATCAAAGTAATGGATATTTATTTTAAAAGTATGATGCACGCTTTTTATTTAATTTATCTATATTCTTAAATTAACTGAATATTATATTTAACTCCCAAAAAAAAATATTATTTTACACTTAAAATGGCTTAATTTCAAAATGCTTGCACATGGTTTAAAGAATAAACTTGAACATCTAAATAATAGTTAATTGTATTGTGCGATTCAGGTTTCACAATGTTAATCTCCCCAGTCCCCATCATGTCAAAAGTAACATTTTTTTTATTTTTTATACGTGAAATATACAATTATTGATATAATTAAAATCTAATTAATTTTACCTAACAAATTATGAATGTGAACCATTATTTGGGACAAAATAAAAAGTAAATGTGGACTATTAATTTTTGATGAAATGAGTATTAGATTATTAACATGATTAAGTTATTTTCATCAAACTATTGAAACATTTTTACAAATTAACCATCCAAGTACGTATCAGTTTATTTCCTTTATGTCAATTTATGCCAAAGCTTGGCATGAAACTTATTTAAAATTTGACAAAAATAGTGTAATTTTTAGAAAATAAAAAGAAGTGTTAATTAAATGTTTGAATTAAGTATATTTTGTTATCTGTAACTTATAACTATCAATAAATAAGTAATTAAACGATCGCTCGTCTTCTTATTATGTTGCTACATGTCTTATTCTACAATTCATACTTGTATTCTAATTTCCTATTTCTATTTCTTAATATATGGCTATGTGTCTTAGGGCTTGTTTGTTTGTTTGTTTTTTTACTTTTGCCTATTTGGGTTCTTTTGTCTGACCAAATTAAAGAGGATGAAATCTGTTTGTTTTTTCAATCCCAATCAGACGTTTGATGTCTGACCTTCCTCTATTCAAAACATATTTGAAAAATGTATTTTGTCTAAATCTACTATCTAAAACTATACATTGATAAATTGTATGTAAAAGACATTTTATTAAATTAAAAAACAAACAATATTATCTAAACAGATTTTAGACTTTTTTTAACATCTTATCGAACAAACAGTAAGAAGTGTTTAGACATCTAAAATCTAAAAAAATGAACGGACCCTTATTTCATAATTGACATCTGTTTAATAGGAACATATGCTTTCCAAGAATGAGCTGTGTATTGTGTGATAACACTTTGGAAAGTCTAAAATATCATGTTCTCCTTGAATGCAAGAAGGTTAGGGGGTATGAAAAAAGGTCTGGGCTTGATGGGGATTGGCATTTCCTAATTCATAGTAGGATTCATGAAAAGGAGATCTATTTGGAAAATTTCTTTGCACCAAGTGTTTATGATAATGAACTATTATAACCTTAAAGATTTAATAGTTCATAACAAATAATAATATTATTTATAAAAAAATAATTTTTATATGTTTTAATATTAAATTTCTATATTATTAACATCATAAGTTATTTATTAAAATTTTCCATGAAACAAAAATAGGTAGTACATATTTGAACAACCATTTTTATTATTATATCATCTTCTTGTTAGGGTTTTTTTTATCATTTTATTAGTTTCGGTCACCTTTTTGGTGGAAATTTGCATAGACAGAAATCAATTGATATTGGGATGACAGGCAATCATGATTGTTAAGATCTTAATCTTGATCTTAAGATATTACGATTTTATGATCCTGATCAGCTAAAACGAGTCAAATCATTGGTAAGATCTTAATTAGGATCTTAAATTTATCGTAGGATCTTAACATCTCGATTCAATCTGATCCTACTTTTACTTAAACTAAAATTAAAATTTTTTGATGAGTTAACTTTGTTAAATAAAAATTCTAATTTGTACATAACATCAATTTTTATATAATCCTGGAACTCGATACCGTAAAATATAAATCTTTAATGATGTGATTAAATTATTAAAATTCTTAAATTATATTGAACTCTTTATTAGGCACAAAAATGTCACAATCAAAAATCTTCTTTATCATAGGAGAAGATCTTGATCAAACATGTATGATACATTTAGAGAGATTATTAGGCTCTTTAATACCTCAATCAAACCTGGTGATAATTTACAATATTAGTCTAAGTCTGTTGAACACTGTTACATTAGTTGTAACATAGCAGAAGGTCAAAACTGTCATTATCAATTGAACATGAATGACATGGTCAAGGGTTTTGTTCTTTGTGAACATGTTAAACACTTATTGGAATATGTTTTCAAGAATTCATGTAATGTTTGAACGTTGGGATCAGCCTGAATGGTCAAGATAAAGTGGAAAAGCAGAACTAAATTCTGCCAAAACTATTCTATTACATGAATACTAAGAAATAATTTGAAAAAGGTGACAGACACTTTCTTATATCAAAATGGCTTTATAAGTAGTTTAAAGTATATAAATTGACTTACTCCATTGGATAAAGCTTGAACAACATAAGACAAAAAAAAAAAAAAAAACAAGACAAAGATTCTGCAGTATGAAGACAAAAACGTCTTTTGTCAAACTTGTCTTTCTCTAATCCAATAAAAAAGCTTCACTGGGATTCAACTTGAAGCCTATATAAAGAAGGTTCCATTGTGAGAGAAAGTGCTAGAGTGCTGAAAAGAATTATACTTGTGAGTTCATGTATGCACGTGTAACTTCAACTTGAGAGACTAAAGCAAGATGTGTCCAGGTTGTTCTCACTGAGCTATTACTCAAAGCAAAACTGTTCATTGTTACCAAAGCTGATCAGCTAAGTCTTGTATTTAAACAGTGAGTGTGGTAAGCAGTGAGTCGTATCGTTATAACTAGTCTTAGATATTAGATCAATATGTTGTTCATCTGTCATCTCTGTTTAGATCTTTCCGCAATCCAAACTTGTTTGTAAACTTAACATACTTGTTAATACAAATATACAAACATTGAAAAAAATCTTGTGGTTTAAATGAAGTTGTATTCATCCCCCTTTACAACCACTCTTCGGATATACTTTTGGCACCTACACTCTCATATGATGTTTGAATTTTAAATATTTCATCAGTTTGACATAAAATTTATATTTTTTGATGTAGATTATAACACTTATAAAAAAAGTCAATATTATCTAGGTGCCTGACATGGCGGTTAGATCTTGTATGACAAAAACGATTCTAAATAAGATCTCGATTACGTTTCGATCGTAACAAAAATGATTCGATTTTGATGGCGTTTATGTATATCTAGGTGCCTGACATGGCGGTTCGATGACTTTCTAATACATGGACCAATAATGATGCAATCATGCTGATGCCTTCACATGGGTAATTGACAATTGGATGGTGCCTACTGCCTAGGCATATAAAGGAAATCCACACTCCTTCACACGAGTTTATCACAATCTACGACAGATGGCACTCTCCTATTGAAGGATATTATGACGACATTACCGAATGGAAGGGTATAAGTAAGAGGGGTCATCTTTCTCGCTAAGGTATGCACTAAACCTATAATTCCTCATGACAAATTACTCTATCTCAGATATTGACTTAAGCATTGGAGCGGTGACGCATGGACCCCTTGTCTCATTACTAACGCAAGCTTTGTTTTGTTTTGTAGGTGATCTGTCATCCAATTCATCAAACCTTCATTCGAGCATGTCAAGGCTCAAACATTGCATGTAACTATATTTTGATATTTTAAAATTTTTCAATACTTTGGTACAATTTGGTCGAGCTTGATAGGCCTTTTTCCAGGCTTTTGGGTTGAGTGTTTTTTTATTTGCTCGGTAATCTGTTGGCAACTTCTAGTCCATCGCTTTTCTTTAGGGGCTTTTTTTGGGTTGGGTTTTTGGTAATTTATTTATGGGCTTTTTATTTGTGTTGCTGCTTTGTTTTAGAATGTATTGAAGCCAAGGCTAGTCTTTGTGGTGAAGTAGTTGGATGTGTGTGTGTAATACACACACAGATTGAACCGTCAAACTATCCTACTCCTACTCCTAAACTATTTCTTTTTACCACAAGACTTACTTCTACTTTTTCCTTGGATGTATATGTTTGCCTCCTTTCTCCATTTTGCATATACGTAGTTTGTGAATTATTTTTTATAACAGGGTTTGTTATGAAAAAAACCAACATGTTTTCAAGGTTTTTGCGTTTTCGTCCATTCATGTTATTTTTTTCCAGAAAAGTTCTCAAGTTAATTAGAACCATCTTTTTCAATTTTTTAAAATCCAAGTTTACCTATTGTAACCAGGCTCTAATAGTCAAATTTCACAAAACCAAAAAAAAGTTCTTAACTTAAGGATATTTTTGGAAAAAAAAAATATAACATGGATGATGAAAACGAAAAAACTGTGACAGCATGTTTGTTTATTTTTTTATAATAAACCCTTTATAATATTCATGCTTTTCAAATATAAAAAGAAAAAAAAATGATATTGAGCTCATTTTATTGGCAGCCAGATTTAGCAAATTATTTATAAAAGAAATTGCATTGCTAAATAGTAAATACTAACGGTTAGAGTTTAGCCCGTGTTCAATTTTGCTGTGATTTTGGCCCACGTACAAAAGATGGGCTGATTTGGAGACTATCGTTTATTTAAATGGGCCATAATTAGAACACTGCTCGATTAAATTATCTAGGGGCCCAAATGTCTCCTTGCTAAAACACCCATTGCTTCATTATGATTTATGACTATAAATCATTATCTGCTCCATATACGTTGAGGAAATACTTTTGAAACCCTAATTTTTCTTAACACTTGGTAGATATGGATGTTGCTGATGAGTTGGATTGATTGGATTTGATTAGGTTTTCACCAATGTTTTGATAAATTCATTGATAATCTTGTATTTTTAATTGATTATAATAGTTTTTTTTTTCATTTGTAAAATGAATACATACATACACATATATTCAGGATTAAATTAGAAGGTAAAAATATCTTGAGAAGTATTCTGATTCCACTACTTTCACATATTGATTTGTTATGTTCTGAAGTTATAGATAATTATTCAAAAATAAGTAAATCAATTATTAAAATTAGTGAATCATAGTGCTCATACACTTCTCAAGATATATATTAAGACTCTCACGATATCCTACGTGTATATATATATATATATATATATATATATATATATATATATATATATATGTGTGTGTGTGTGTGTGTGTGTGTGTGTGTGTGTGTGTGTGTGTGTGTGTGTAATTTGTCCACCTATTAAATTTGTAACTCATATTATTGGATCCATATTTTGTAGTCATAAGTTACATTCATTTATGGCCATAACATCATCGTCATCAGAGGTGCACCTTCTAGGCGTCATTTAGGAACCGTGTTAGCGAATCATCTTTCTTTCCTAAGCTGTTAGAGTCCGGTCTAAATGAGCAAAAGATAGAGCAATCGGGGTTAGGCCCCTTGAAATAAATTTGAGAAGCATTTCACACACACACACACACACACATATATATATATATACATATATATATATATATATATATATATATATATATATATATATATATATATATATATATATATGTATATATAGTAATGTAAGCCAACCACACTACGACTTTTATCGAATGGATTTTGAACCTACAACATTTTTAGTTGAAGAATAACCTTGGATAATTTCATATAGCAATGTTATGTTATATGATCAAATAACACTATGATTATCAGGTTTTGCCATTGCATTTATTGATAAAACTAATGCACAATCAAAGAATCAAATTGCATAAGTTTTTACAATATTTTTGCACAATATACATTTTTTTTACAATTTGTTTACACATTTTTATTGATGTTTATACATTAACTAAAACCAAATAACCCAACCAAACCATGTGAGAAATGTTCAATCTAGTCTTTTGTTAATCTCTAGTTTTATACTTTTGGATAAAAATGAACAATTTTTTAAAATTTGCATTTCACTTTTCAAGAAAAATGAAAACTTGTTTATTTAACAAAAATTTCTTAAGTTTTCATTTTACTTTTTAAAATACTAATTTTCATATTCTCTTTTACTTTTCTATCACCTACCTTATATTTACTTTATATACTTTATTAATCATTCTTATTTTTTAATCACCAACCTTATATTATATTATTTTTACTTTCAATCACCTATCTCATTTTTTCAAAAATTAAAAAAAGCTTTATCATCTAATTAAATTTTCACTTCTTGTAGAAATCTTTAGGGTGTGTTTAGTTGATGGAAAATTGATATTTGTTTTCACTTTCACTTTTCCAGAATTTGTTTTCATTATTACATTTCTAGAAAATTAGGAAAAAATAGTCCCTTGTTTTCACTTTTGAAAATTGGAAAAATGGTTGAAAACTCCTTTAATTCATTTTCCAATTTCTATTATAAATTTAGAAAATGAAAACATTTAGAAAATGACAAAAAAATTAGAATAATGTCAAACTAAACATGTTTTCAATTAAGCCATGTTTTCGTTGAAAACAAAAACAGAAAACCGGTTTGTTTTCGTCAACTAAACGCAACCTTATTTTTTCTTGAAAACTATAAATTGAAAACCGAAATGGAAAACGAAAACACGGTTTAATTTGGTTTAACATCCTCAATACCATATTCAATCTGAATATACTGAAAATACGGTTTGATCTTAAACCAAACCAAAAACCTAAGTATGCAATTTAGTTTAGGTACAATTTGGTTCCAGATCCTGACATCGACTCGAGTAGCTCGATTAACTGCGAGTTGATCCTGAGCTCGAGCGTACCCCTAAATCTTTCTAGTGACTAGTGAGCTACTCGTTTCTCTCTGGCAGCGCTCGCAGTTGTCTAAATCTCCTCCACTCGAATCTTCCTAGCAGCGCTCTCAATGGATCGAAGGTACGAATCCCTTTCTCTCTTTCGTTCGACTTCCAGATCCGAGCTTCAATATCTCATGTGTATGAATTTCAGATTTCTTTTATAAATTTGTTGTTATAAATCTCAGACTTGTAGGTTAAATCTTTTGTTTCACTTCCAGATTTGTTTTATACTTTTGATACTCGTAGGTTATGCTTCTTCCATGATTATAAATTTGTTTATAAATCTTACGTCATTACCAATCTTCTTGTATATAAATTTAATGTTATAATGTATATGAAGAACAATAATGATCATGACATGGCTCTTTTGGAGATATGTGCAGTATATTGTTCTTCTGTGATTTTCGTTCTGTTATATATGTTAATGATATAATTGGTGCTCCTTTGGCTCATCCCGATCCACTTGGTGTCAGCCGAGATCATTTTGTTTCTGCATCCATCTTAAAGGACAAAGTCGTTTCAAACCAATATGTGCTTGTTAATTGTTTAAATTTGTTTATTAATCTATCATGATAAGAGGTGAAATTTGTTTCTCAATCTTACATGATTATCAATCTTTCTTCTATATAACTTTGATGTATATGAGCTTGTTAAATGATTAAATTTGTTTATTAACCTTTCATGATAAGAGGTGAAATTTGTTTCTCAATCTTACATGATTATCAAACTTTCTTGTATATAACCTTGATGTATATGAGCTTGTTAATTGTTTAAATTTGTTTATTAATCTTTCATGATAAGAGGTGAAATTGTTTATCAATCTTACATGATTATCAATCTTTCTTGCATATAAATTTGATGTATATGAGCTTGTTAAATGATTATATTTGTTTATTAATCTTTCATGATAAGAGATGAAATTTGTTTATCCTGCACCCATATCATAAATCAGACGAACTTCGAAGCACAAAGGCATAACCCGATTTTCTAGCAAACTTGTTTGAAGTAGCCTTCTTAATTTCCTCAATTTTTGGGGTGTTTGTGCATTGAATAATCATATGTTAAGATGATCAATTGTAAGGTGTAGCATTAGTCTTTAGTCATTTCTTATGTGGCTTGCATTTCAGTCTTTAGCAAAGGCAGAATTGCATAAAATAAATTTACTTTATGATAATTCCTATTTTGAGGATTGTACTATCAAAACTTTCAAAGGTCTTAAAATTTGAATTATATATTTTGGGTCCAAAAAACCTGTTAATAGAAAATTTGAGACTAATGTTTGGTTTTGAAATTTTGAGACCTTTTAAACTTTAGAACCCAAAATGTTTATTTTCATAGTTTGAGACGCTTAAATATTAGTTCTAAAAGTACGATCCCAAAATAAAAATTCACATAAAATACATTTTATGCTTTTGTAATTTTCCCTTTGGCAAATTATGATTTTTTTTTTCCAAACAAGTAAAAGATAAATGAGGGTATATAAGCTAACCCACACACATTAATACATTATACTAATTGATGTAACAAAGTCACAATTATAGAAAAACCACTATCAAAACCAACATACATACACCTGCATAATCTTTTGAATTAAATTAGCAGACCACAAAACAATAGGGGATTGTATATTTGTGTTTACCTTTTTGTGGAGTATGATAAATGTAATTGTGGTGGAGGAGATGATGGTGAAGATCCCACCTAGGGTTACAACTGCCCCTTTAGCTAATGTAGAAGTAAAGGAGGGAAGTTGACATTACCACCATCGCCGGCACCTGAATGTTGGTTTTGATAGTGGTTTATCTATAATTGCGACTTTGGTTACATCAAGTAGTGTAATGTGTTTGGGTTAAGCTTATATACCCTCATTTATCTGTTACTTGTTTGAAAAAATATCATAATTTGCCAAAGGAAAAATTGCAAACGAATAAAATGTTTTATCATAACGTAAGTTTTATTTTTATGCAATTTTGCCTTTGCTAAAGACTGAATTGCAAGCCACATAAGCATGGCTAAAGACTAATGCTACACCTTACAATTGATCATCTTAACATGATTATTCAATGCACAAACACCCCTGAAATTGAGGAAATTAAGAAGTCTACTTCAAACAAGTTTGCTAGGAAATCGGGTTGTGCTTCGAAGTTCGTCTGATTTATGATATGGGTGCAGACTGCAGGATAACTATGGATCATCATCATCTATGATGAAAAAGAATGCAAGTTCATGCGATGCATGTAGAGGGAAAGGCTTTTACTTGTGTAAATTATGCAAAGGGAATGCTACAATAGAGTGGTCTCCATTGTATGATCCTGTGTTCATAAATCCATGTCTTTGCCCTACATGTGATGGACATAGGTAAGCTGAATTTTCATTACACGATAACTCTATTTATATTTGTATGCTTGGCTTCATTCACATTTGACTTTCAAGGGTCAAATGAGTTGTATTTAATCTTTGAATATGGCAACAATTGTGTTCTTTGTATAGAAGGAATCGATGACTGCATTTCAACATACAAATGTGTAATTCATAGAAACATCATGGATAATAAAGAACTATAAAGGACTTCGTTTAATTTGAATTTGGAACAAAATATGCTTGACTATTGGACTATGCAAAATTAAAGGTGGACTCTTTTTTATGGGACAGCAGTAGTAATGTAGTATGTATCTATTGAAGTAGAAACTGGTAAATTGTTGTAGAAAGTTGATGGTGAAATTGTGATGTTGAATGTAGGATTCAACGATGTCTTAATTGTTTAGGGAGTGGATTTATTCAACAAGCTAAAGGTACGTAATATTTTTATCTTTTCTTTGTTTCTTATACTATGCTAGATTGACTTTTTCTTATGAAAAGAGTTTCTTTTTAATTGCAATAAATTTACGACTTTTTTCTTAGTTATGAAGAAACAAATTGATGACCACGTTAAAACTTTGAAAAAAGTTTGTGCATACATTATGTACATTGCAATTTAGGACGGCTTCTATTGTTGCCTAGATGTTAAGCGTCCCCCTACCTCTTCAATTAGTCAGCTTCTAAAACCATTTCAACGTATATTTATTGACACGTTTTTCCCCTTAAAATTGAGGTGATGCTTGTAAATTAATCACAAAAAACGCATTGGTTGCAGCTTGTTATCATATCAGTAGAATCAAAAGCTTTAGTAAGTAAACGTTGGAGCATGTTGACTTTTGTGGTCAAATGGAGTACTTTTCTGTTTTGAAATTGATGTAAACTCATCCAATTATAAAGAAAAAAAGCTTTGCATGAACTTTCTTTACAAATGGCAGAATCGAAGAAGTGTTGGTCTTGAAATATAAAGCATAAAATCCATTATTATTTTAAATTTAAAAAGTAGCCTATTTGACCTCAAAAGTCTTCTTTCTGCATCTGTGGAATGAACATTGATTATGTAACTGAAGATAAGATATATTATGATTCACAGGGTGAGTGAAAATTCTGATTCCGGAATGGCTTCTTGCATGTTCTTTTGGAGGTCCTGTAATTTTGTCGAACCAATCGAGCATACAAAGACACTCTTGTTCCTGTACTTTCTTGATTGCTATGGGAGTCAAAGAGCATGACATAAAAAGAGAAGAAACAAAATGTGAAAAAGGAAATTCGGTCTGCTTCGCACAAAGCACTGTTCCATTTTCTTTGACATCGAGTGTTTAACGTTCATCATCAAGCTTGAAAATGGTTCAATGTTTTTCGTATCCTTTGGTTGCACAGGAGGGTTATCTATTGATGTGTCCCTTATAATTTATGACAGTTGACAAAATCTTTTATGAGTTCCGATCAGTTCTTATATTTGATCTTTGTGCTGGGAAATATCTATTTCCGGCCTCTGGTTAGACCGTTGAATCTACCAGCAGTTTCTAAATTATGTCTTTTCGCCTTTTCGGTAGAAAATGTATATACCAGATAGTAACATCGCAAGTCTAGCAAAATGGCTGTTGCATATAAATCAAAATGCCTTTTTAGATAAACTGGAAAAATGGGCGAAACTTTTAACAAGTGTGCTTTTAGCAAAAGTCCAAACTTTCATCTCTTGAAGTATGCTGTAAAAACCTTTTTTTTTTTTCTCGAAATCTCATATAAACACTAAGGGCTCGGTTGTTTTTGAAGTGATTAGACGTCTAATCACTTGTTACATCTGTTTAATAAAGAGATGATGTTAAATTTCTATTGACCAAATTAGAGATTAGAGACAATTAAGGTATTAGATATTAAATTAAGGGATTTTTACAAAAATAGTCATTTATCACATCTTTATTCACTTTGTAGCCATTTTATATACATTTTACCAAAATAGCCACACTTTACGTTACCACATTTACGTGATAGCCACAATTTACGTGATTTGTAATTTGTTTTCATTTTTTAATGCATTACATTACAAAAGGTGTTTGGTCACATAAATTGTTGTACTTTACGTTACCAATTTTAAAAGTTTGCTCATTCCCAATAAAAATGTAATCATTACTTTAATTTTTTTTTAATCTTTCCCTTAGAAAACCTATTTACCATTTCGTGATTTGTCACGAAACCATAAAGTCTCCGGCGGTTTATCATATTCTCCGGCGACCACCATTTTTCCACCATTTGAAAAACAGTTGGAATTGAAGAGGATAGAGAGAGAAGGGTGTGTCGAGTTTATAGAGGGAGAGGGTGGAGGAGAGAGAGGAAGAGGAAGAGGGCCGGCAGTGCAGCACACAAACACAAAACCGTGAGCAGGAGCAGACGGTGGCTGCTCCGTCGGAGATTTCCTCGGCTCAAAACCGCTCACCTCCCAATTCCACCTTTGTTTTACATTTATTTATTCTTCCTTCCAACCAACAACACCCGCAAACCGACACCACCTCCACCGCCGCATCTACACCTTGTTGATGCCTCTCTTGCCATCGCTACTATATCCGAAGCTTTGGCAGATCTTACGAAAGAAAGTCCTCCTCCTCAACCGGTCACCACCGTCGCTCCCACAAGGTCAACTAAAGACTGATATCGAAGAGCACCATCATCTCTTAGGCTTCCTTCTTCTGGAATTTTACCACTTTCTTGAAGAAGGTTGCAGATGATTTCCAACACTAGGAATTTGTTTCTAAAATAACTAAATAAAATCCATCAAAATACCAAAAAGCCACATGAGTTGCGATGTGGCTTGATGGTTGGATATGGAAATAGGTGGTCGCCGGAGAAGATGACAAATCGCCGGAGAAGAGCGTCGGAGAAGACGAGAAGTCGCCGGACTCGATGGTTTCGTGACTAGTCACGAAATGGTAAATAGGTAAAATAAGGGAAAGAGTTAAATTTTTAATTTTAAAAGTAATGATTACATTTTTTTTTTGGAAGGAACAAACTTTTAAAACATGAATAAAAAATACAACAATTTACGTGACCAAACACCTT
This sequence comes from Centrapalus pauciflorus, assembly GCA_020465985.1. Lineage (NCBI taxonomy): Eukaryota > Viridiplantae > Streptophyta > Magnoliopsida > Asterales > Asteraceae > Centrapalus > Centrapalus pauciflorus. The sequence continues at coordinate 831,937 of JAANYP010000257.1, forward strand.
TTGTAATGTAATGCATTAAAAAATGAAAAAAAAGTACAAATCACGTAAATTGTGGCTATCACGTAAATGTGGTAACGTAAAGTGTGACAAGACATCCCACCAAACATTCATGGGGAAGGAGCAAAAATGGTCACGTAAAGTACAACAATTTACGTGACCAGACACCTTTTGTAACGTAATGCATTAACAAATAATAAAAGTACAAATCACGTAAATTGTGGCTATCACGTAAATGTGTGGCTATTTTGGTAAAATGTATATAAAGTGGCTAAAAAGTTATTAAACATGTGAGAAATGACTATTTTTATAATTATTCCTTAAATCAAACATGGCCTAAAACAAACCAAAACTCTCTCTTCTGTTTATTGATTGTGATTTTGAAGCTACAAACCAATAATATTGAAAGCAACTACATTAACCGGTAGATCTCTTTTTCTTTTTGACACCATTGTTTAGATATTGACTGAATCTCTTTTTCGGCCTTTTGCACAAATCGATCTCTTCAAAAATCGCTAAAAGTGGTCTCTCTTTTGCTAGAAATCTCACACACACACACTATAGAAATCATTGAAGTCATTAGGAATTGTTTAAACTCACCAGAAATCCTTGAAATCGATACCAATTGCTAGAAATTGAAGCGACATTCTAAAACTTCAATCACAAATCACAATCTCACTAGAAATCCTTTAGCTGATTATAAATTGAAAAATAGATCGAAATGATGAATAATTGATATGTGTATCAGACGATTTGATATAATATATGAATTCAATACAAGTACGTAATGTTGCAAATGTGTCATTTGCTAAAAAGTATGGACGATGTACTAATAATTATTATCGGTATGCTGAAGTTTTTAAGGAGTTGCTTTAACCGTGTATTTATATTAGGCGCGACAATCTGAGCCATTTAAGTAAACGGGTTGATGACCAAAAGTCATAAATTGTATATAAATTTAAAATTTTTCTCAAGGATCAATTTGTTTATCACACCCTTTTATAAACTTTTATTAAAAAAAAATTATGTTTAATCTTAGTTTCTTACTACGGGTCAATTTAACTCATCTGTCCGTTTGGTCTGATGAGTCAAAATTGTCACCCCTAATTTATATGTTCAATAAATCATATTATGACACGTGCCTTGTAATTTCAATTGCATATGCATGCTAAAGCCTAAAACTTAAGTTTTTTTTTTTTGCTAGAAGCATTTCACTAGAAGTTTAGTTATTCTGACAATTTGTATAAAAATTGCCTATTTTCAGTTACATGCAACTCTTATTTGAGCAGATTTACTATTATCTCTTTAAATTATGGGCAAATTATCAAGAAATGTAGTATAAAATTCAAAAATTGACGATAAAGATAATGTAAAATTATTTAGGTCAAAATAAATGACATAAAATTCAAATCTGACAAAAGATGGTATTGATGACCAATTAAGAAGATAAATTTTTAATTTTATGCTTCATTTTTTAGTAAAAGAATATTTAATTATTTTCTTGGCCTAAAACTTGAATTTCACGTTATTTCTCGACCAAAATAGAATTTTACATTATCTTTCTCGGCAAAAAAAAAAATTGTTACAATACCTTTGCTTTCAAATTTTGTATTTTATATTAACGTTCTTGGTAATTTTTTCTTGTACCATCGAATTACCAATTACTAATATTTAATTCTTGATTGCACAATTTGCACCATGCCACCATCTAATACTTATGCTTCATTTTTCCAAATAAACGTACTGAAATTTGCTAATAATATATTTTCTTTTTCGTCCTTGTAAAACCTACAAATTACATTTTATGATGTCACTTTTTTAAAGAAAAATATATAAAAGACTATTTGTAATTTAAACGGTGACCATTTATCATTTTTATGTTTAATTATATGCACCATCAGAAAAAGGACCCATATGGCAGCGCCTTTTGCTCGCGGCAAAATGAAATTAAAGACACGAAATATTCAATCCGGACAACTCCGAGTTAACTCAGGAAGCTATAACTCTCCATCTGTGTCTTCCTTCCATAATTTGATCCATCGTCAAATAATTCAAACATTACGTGAAAAAGTTTGATTCTTTTTTCAGTCGCCGGCCGGGGAGAGAGAACCCCTTTTGCTCGGCGTGTGTGTGTTTCTGGGGGCAATCTTCATGCAACCCAGGAACAAACCATTCCTGCAATAAGAGGGTTTTTTCTTTCTTGAGCCTCTCTTCTTCGAAAAACAAGATTATTTTTTGGGTCTATATAAAAGAAATTGCAAATGGGGGGCAGTACCTTATCATCAAATTGCGCAACCGTAGGAACAAATGATGGATTTGTGGATAGAGAGATTTTCTTGAATGTATATGATCTTACCCCTCTCAATTCTTACAGCATCTGGCTTGGATTTGGTATTTTCCATTCGGGTATTGAAGGTAGTAATCTCATCTAATTCCATTTCAATTTTTGTATTCAATTTCGATCTCTCTTTTGGGTCTTATAACTCTGGTTGCTTTTGCTATTGGGTGAAATTGGAAATCCAAGTTTTCATGTGTTCTTGTATGATTTTTATTGAAATGTGTTTGAATTGGGGTTCTTGTGCATTTTTTGATGATGTTAATAGGAATAGGTGATCATAGCTTACCAATAACCAAATAACCAATGTGTAATTTTAAAGATTTTGGGGTTCCTATCTTCTTTTATGCTGAATGCTATTGTGTTTTATAAAATATCAAAGTGATGCATTGCATCAGGTTTTTATTTTTTTCCATTATTCATATGAACCTTGTTGAGTTTCATTGAATTGAGTTTACTTGAATGTATATATAGGGTTTTTTGTGCTCTAGAAGATGTATATTGACAATATTTATGGGTGATCATAGCTTAAAAATCGGTCTTTGGGAAATATGAATGTGATTTCAAGTTCTCAACTTACACGGTGGAGAACCAATTGGGTTTCTGAATTTGGATTTATCTGATACAGAAGGCACCAACGATGTCAATTTTACTGTTCAAGGAATTTGTGAAATTTACTTGTTGATCTTGTGCATCATTTTTGTATAAACCATTTTGTTTGTATACTCTATGTGGTCTGCTGGTTATGCAAGTGCATACCTTAAAAAGATATACTATAATATTTCATAACGCGTGAAGATATTGTAAAATGAAAACATTTGTTGCAGTGTACGGTATGGAGTATGGGTTTGGGGCACATGATTATTCAATTAGCGGAGTGTTTGAAGTTGAACCACGGAGCTGCCCAGGTTTTATCTACAGATGTTCAATTTCGCTTGGGTATATAAACATGTCGGCTTCAGAGTTTAGGGAATTCGTGGAGACCATGGCTTCTGATTATCATGGGGACACCTATCACCTCATTTCTAAGAACTGCAACCATTTTACAGATGATGTCTCTCAGAGGCTAACAGGCAAAAGGATTCCCGGGTGGGTGAATCGGCTGGCTAAGCTAGGTACGCCCGCTACTCGAATCAATTCCTTTTCTTTGCTTGAAAGACACTTTTCTGTATCATGATATTTGATCTGGGTTTTACTTTTTGTGCACTAAAGTTGCACACTTCAAGAAGCAATTTCTGCTTTTGTTGGAACATGTATACTATAATTTGAGTTATGGGGGTGCAATTTGGATGTGTGTTTTCAACTTGATTATCTAACTACTGGAATTTCAAGTTGAGATAAGGGCCCGTTTAGTTAACATAATTTCATCGAAAACAAGGGTTTTTGGAGAACACGTTAACATCCATTGTTTTTTGATGTTTTTAGCTTTTAGCTTTCAAATTTAAAAGTGAACTTGAAACATATTTTTGAGGTTTTCATTTTTTGTTTTCAATCTACTCACCCAGATCTACGTTATAAAGGGATATGAAAAATGAAATTGCAAAAACTATTTATAACACATCTAAACGCATTCTCATCTCTAAAATGTGTTTCTTAAAAACCATCATGTTTTCAGTTTTATTAAAAACTCCAAACCGAAAATTCTCGTTTGCTTAATGCACCAGTATATTGGGTCGGTCAGTCACTTTGATTCTGATTATTTGGGGGTCAAATGATCGGTTAAGGATCACCTGCAACAAAACTGATTATTTGATTCCATCTCAATACATCTATTAGTTCTTTATATTCAACTATAATTCGCCAAATGCTCAAACACTATATTCTGTAGCACGTTTGGTTAATGTTAAAAATCTGATTCTGATTATTTACCATCACATAATCACTTCAAAACACTCATCCAAATACCCCCTTAAAAAGTTGATCATCTGGCACTCTTGTTCCTTCATGAAACTTCCAATAAGTGGCACCACACACAATACAAACATAAATGTGTTGTTTGTTTTTTAAGAGGTTGATGTCTGCGGTTTGCGGACTTAGCTGTAGAAATCTGCGGTCAGAAAAGATGGTCTAAAGGTCTGTAGTCTTCGCAGACGCGGGAAGACGTCTGCCGCATCGTCTGCCCACGTCTGCAGGCGCGAGCAGACGAAAAAAAACAAATGCACTTTCATATAAAACATATTCTCGCGTCTTCGAGTTCGCAGACATAAGAGGTTCGAAGATCTTCTTAGAAAAAACAAACATGGCTGGCTATTGATTTAATGTCCAAAATACCCTTTCATCATGATAGAGAGCTTCTAATTAAAACAAATCTTGTAAACAAAAGTCAGTTTTAAGAAAGACTTCAGTGATGATGACTGAGGGCAACTAGGTAATTCTTGCTTTAATTCTTTTCACAGAAAGGTCAATGTTGGACTGCCCAAATGAAATTTTTGCAGTTTTCATGTAAAAGATCAAGTGATAAGAGATTAGAACTTTTATACAGTTTATATTTATAATCAATGAAAGCATTTGAAAATTGTAGCAATATGTTGAGGACTTACTGGTTTTGGTTTACCATTTTAGGTTCTCTCTTCAGCTGTATGCTTCCTGATAGCCTTGAAGTAACTACCGTAAAACAGCTGCCAGAGTATCATGCGTATGGTATGTGTTTCGCGTATCTTTAAGCTTCTTTGCATACCTTTACTTCTGCCATTGAACCTTTGTAGTACAGTTTGACTTTTGATGTCAAACCTCTTCTTAACCGAACATTATATAATATCTATTACTTCATCGTGTCATGAATGTTGAGGTGTTAGACTAGAAGTCAGATGTCTTTAAGCGTGGCATAATGATCGAGAGAATTTGAGAATCTTGTAGATTGAAAGGATGACAATGGCAATTAAGTTAATTATGTTAGCTTAATGACTTTGCCAAAATGGGTGTATAGTTAGAATCTCTTTTATCTGTTTTTGACACTTTATGATCAACAACTTTTTTAGGTCATACAAGGTATAAGTAGAAATTTAGTGTGAAGATGATCCTCGTTTACGAGAATTGCAATGGAAATAGGGCTGCAAACGAGTCGAGATTGTTATCTAGCAAGTTGACCTTGTCAGGTGTTTACTGAGCTCAAGCTTTTAATGGCTCGGCTCAAGTTCTTATCGAGTTTTTCGAACCTTTTTTATATATGTATGTATCTATGGCTGCAAAAGAGTTGAGCTTTTTTTAAGGGGCAACTCGAACTCTAGCTCTAGCTTTATCAATTAGAGATTCTTTGGAGTTCAAGCTTGAGCCAAATGCTGAAAACAGAGCTAAAAAAAAGATAGACATTGAATATTATGTACATAGACATATTTGAGCTTTTCAAGCGTAACTCAGGCCAAATTCGAGTTCTTCGTGAGCCGAGTTTCAACCTGAATTTTAGAAGCTCGTCAAGCTATCTAACGAAGCCTATGTTAGCTGAGCCACATGTCAACTTTTGGTTTGGTAGGGATGTTAGGACCGAAAAGGGTTTTAGGATAAGTAATATTCTTGAGACATTCCTATTTGTTGAAGCAAGATCCATGACTACGATTCGTTAAAACTACAAAATTCTAGTTTTTCGATGATTGTTTTGGGCTGTTACAAAGTTGTGATTTTAATGAAGTTTCAGAAGACGATGGGAGCGACTCTGCGTCAACTTCGAGCAGCCATGAAGCTTTGGAAAATGATGAGGTTGACCAAAAAGTCCTGCTTTCGCCAACACCTGCAGCCGAAATAGCTTTTATTAAAGAGATTCCGAGGTAATACATCACATATCACAGCTCGTGTATCGTCCTCGTGTCTTTAGTTGTACGGTCAAATGCATCTTTCCCACGATGTGTGATTTCCAGAATCTCGAATCCTTCTTACAACGGTTGTACATGATTACTGCATTGCAATGTTTCATGATCGCAAACACGGCCTATGATTCTTAGGTTTTGATTGTTGGCGTCTTTTTTTACCTTTCTTTCGAATGTTGCATGATTATTTGTATCTTGTACATGTGAGTATGTTGTATGATACAATCGTTTGTAATAATATATCTCTCGATAAGTGGTTTTATGTTTTATGTTTTCGTATTTCATTATGATTTCTTGCGTTTTTGAACAAAAATGAATATTAATAATTTGAACAAACGAAAGTCCAGATGAACATGGTCGGCACAAGGGCTGAATGATTCAAACTGACGAAATCTGAGTTCTGAGTATGAAGTCGTGATGGGTTGCATCCTCTTTAGAAGACCGGTTTAAGATGGGAGTGTGAAAATTTGTTTGAAACTGTAAAACTGACAAACCAAGCCAGAATAAAGTCATGTTTGTTTACCTCTTAATGGAATCATTAAGAGACCATTTTAACTTTGAATGAATTCTTAATGATTCCATTAAGAAGAACAAGTATACTTGGCTGGTCATGGGTACCTTGTTAAGAGCCCAACTCATGGCCACTTCACCAAGAGCCTGATCCGATCCTAAAGCCCAGAGAGCCATCCAGAATTAAGAATTTGATTGACCTATTATTCATCGTCATTGAAAAATGAGCGTGCAAAAAAATGAAACATAACAAGCAAGCCACATAACACAAAATGATACGATTTACGGGAAGCGGTACTACTGTACATTGCAACTATAGACAAACTCGGCGCTCTATATAGTATATACATCTGCTTATTCGTTTTCCCATGTCATTGGTATTTCTTTTCAAAAAAACGAAACTAAGACTCACCCTCCCTCGAGGTCTAGCTTTGAAGTTAGCCAAGCGGAGACGGCACTCATCTCTTCTGGGATTATACAATGACCAAGCCTGCACCATAAAGAGACATTCATATATCAAACCATCCCCTTCTATATCTCCCAACTTCTTGAACATGTACATTTGTATTGCATAATTCAGAACATGTTTGTCGAATTTTGAACATAATGACTTGGCTTCTGTAAGATGTGTGATGATATTTAGGTGTTATTTGTTTTTTAAAAGTTTAAATATCTGAAGTCTGAAAACCACGTCTGAAATTAAGAGGAAGCCTAATTAAGATAATCTTATTTTTAGTTCAGACAACTCTCTGTCTCTTAATTTTAAGAGGTAAATTCAGAAGTTGTAACCTCTTAAGTCTGAAACTAAACAAACAATCTGAATTCATCATAGATCTGAATTTTAGACTTCAGAGCCTTTTAAGAGGCTCTTAATGAAAAACAAACAAGGTCTTAGCAATACATCAATCACTTCTGGTGCATTACATATCAAAATGGGAGGTTCTTAAATTTCTATGTTTTAAGCAAACACGATCGTTAATTTATAAAAGAGAGTAGAATGAAGAATATCACATACGAAGGGAAGGGCTTGAATGTCAAGTTTTCAAAGCCAGCTGAAGTTAGTTTCTCTGCCAACTTCTCACCATAGCGAAACCAGATTACATCATCACCTGGCATGAATCATGATACCGTAACAAATTGTTGAAGAATTCTCCAAAAACTGTATACCCACTGCATTCAAACAGGAAGATTATCGTGCATACCTCTGCCATGACAGAGTAATATGGGCAAGGATGCAACCCGATCTTCAACGTCAAAGCATTCAACAGCGTCACCTAGATCCCTATCAAAAAATAAATGTAAGATTAGCGATTAAGATTGTATGTCAAAAGAATAACGAGGGAAAAGAAACGATTTTTGGTGAGTGTTTGAACTTTGCACATGGAAGCCAGCCGCTAAGACCAACGACTGCATCCAGACAGGTACAGTAACCATTGCCATTTCCAAAGTTTCCACGCGCATAGCAACTTGCAGAGTATATCGCAGTTGCTGCACCCATACTAAAGCCTCCTATTCCAAGTTTAACTACAAAATCAAAGAACATAAATCATGAATGATATTAGTTAACTGAAAGAAATATCAACCGAATAAATCAAGACCAAACACAAAAACACAAAAACTACTGTTTGGTGGCTCAGTAGTCAGCAAGTCCAAAACATGTGCTGCTGAAGCATCCATTCCCTCCACATCTTGACTTCCATTTTCAGACATATCAACGACATCAAACCCTAACATTCTCAGAGAAAACATGGCACGTATGTACGACTTCAGAATGTTGTAAAAGCAACGGTAACTCTATTCGTTTTACCTTCGCAGTTGCGTACAACCTTACTTTAAATAGTACTCCCTTTGATTCCAAAAATACAACGTTTGATTTAAGGCAGATAAAGTTTTTGAAACATGGATATGCACCATCATTAACAAAAAAATCTCCATGTATGCACTGCCATTTCACTTTTATAATTTATAGTACAAAAGCCTACATAAAGAAGATTGAGGATGCAGGTGCATACCTTCTCTTCAGTGTGGATGCACCAGTTTAATAAAAGTATCTGACTATCAGTCAAATATCACAAACATCACTCAATGTACCTAATATCAGACCCATCAATCTAATTTTCTGATACTTACTAATGGCAAAGAGATAATTTTCGATTGAAACTATGTCAAAAAAGAAAACGTTGCAGTTAATTTGGGAGAAGTGAAGTACTAATTCCTATCAAAGAACAAGTAATTTTTTGAATAGCATCTATTACATACATGCAGTTGTGTAAAGTCCACCAAATATAGTTAACGGTTGAGCACGAGAAGTAGGGCATATCCATTTGATCTGCAACATATGTATTAAACTAAGACAGACATCAGATTAACTTTACAAAGGAAGAATACCTATTCGAGTCAGCAGCGTTCATAGAGTATTAAAGTATGAGGAAAAACAGTGTTTTTAAAGATCATAATAACAATGTTCATACATTTTATAGCGTTTTTATCCATAAATCATAAATGGGACCTGCAATCCCACATACTTCCATGGATCTATAACGTTTTCGTCCATTCTTCATTTCATGGGTCCTAGTTTCTTGTAGTACCATACAAATGGGACCCACAGTCACACGTAATCAGATTGTCACAAATAATAGCATTGTAGTTTACAAGCAATAAATTAGGCAGTGCTTACATTTGGAAGAGCAAGGGCCTCCAAGAGCTGGGACCAGCTGCATAAAATGATTGATTAAATTACAGATCACCGATCTCTGTCATCATTCATGAATGATTTGCAGATAGTCTAGAGATTTATTTTTGTATCATAAACATGATATTGTAACAAGTTCTACCCAAGAAACTTCGAATTTCAGAACAATTAGTAGTTCTTCACAACTAAATCTAAACAATATTTAAAATTCACTTTTTGGGAATTTTTCACTGAACGATCTAAATTGTCATCATTGACCCTGATCGATGAATTAAACGCTTATATTTCTAACAATTTTAAGCCACGGCATGATACAAAAACGGTGTGTCGAATTTGATAGATTAACTGATGGCAACAAAAGTCATCATGGGAAAAACACTACCCTGTTTTGGGTGCCACAGCCCATGATCTGCTAGCTGTCCAGTGTCCTCCAAACTTGTATGGTAGCTTCAGAATCCATTTTTCTCTTAGTTATAGCATAATATCAATTCGATCTACAAAGCTTTCTGATGAATTGATTGAAGTATGTATTTGCTTAAAAGATTATGTGGATAGAGTTTATTGCATTTAACACAGAAGAAATACTGGAAGAAGCATTTAATGGATTAGAAGATGAAAGATGAAAGATGTCAAACAAAGCATGCTCACAAACCCGAAAGATCCATCAGATGAATGGATGATGTCAGTTCTAAAACAAAGCATGCTTGCATATAACCCATGAAAAAGATTCATAGTTTGAAATTTTTTAAAATTCAAGATTGAAGATTTTAAATTTGTAAAGATTCAAGATAAGCATTTAACACTTGATGAGCATATATTCTAATGTAGCTCGTCATACCTATAAAGAACCAAACTTTTTGTTTGTGTTTGAACTAAAAAGGATTGACATTGAGCCAGAAAAAAAGATTGGGTTCTCATGTTATGTGTCATTATTCTAATTGGATTTAGGTGAGGCAAAAGGGATCTATTCTGTTAAGCTTAAGCAAGTAAGGGGCTGCATTTCGTGAGTTTATCATGATCCAAGTTTTGTCCAATGTTTACTTTGATATTCACCAAACCAATCTCAAACATCTATTTGGCACTAAGATGCTATTTTTATAAGAAATATCATTCGAGCCAACTTTGCCGATCTGACATGCAAAACTGGGGTCTTATTAATACCCTGCAAATCAATGGAACCGGGCACACCGCCAGGATAGAGACATATGTCCTCTAGAATGTTGAAGTTGATGGGATTTGAACATAGGATTCCTCATTATGGAGGGCCTTATCTTCTTTCCAATCACCACTCAATGACCATCATGAATATTCCTAAGATGCTATTACTACAACTTTACAACTTATTTCCCAAAGCAAACTATGTAAGAAAACAACAAACAGAGAATTTAATTTTATCAACTAGCATAAGCTATACTCAAATCAGCTTATATGACAAGAAGGTTACAACCAAATATAGAAGGAATATGTGGATGATATTACCTTGAGCCATCGTCACCAAGGCCATGCAACCAGACGATGGTTGCCTGGTGTTTGCCTTTAGGTTCCACCACGTATGTTGGCCCAAACTTAAACTCTCTTCTAGCACTTGTACCACCTTTGTCAGGAAGACCATTGACATTTTTATTGCATAGAATAAGAATAGAAAAGAAGACAAGGGGGAGAAGAATGAAAATAATGCAACATGGGGTATATAGTCTTGATCTTCTATACTTTACTTTCACATTTAACTATATAGAGAGTATTGACGTTCATGACACAAATTAGAGATGGCTACACAATCCAATTGGAAAATTATATGATAGTAGACCCCATGAATGTTTAATCAACCCAGCCTACCCACTCCCAACCATCACAAACTCATCCTAATTATAATAATACCTAACAAGAACAAAGTACTGAAATTCCTTGGCACTTGCGGGAAATCCAGTCCATATTAAATCAGTCGGACCTTCCATGTGGCAAAGTTGTCACCAATTACCAATTACCGAGTCAAAGATTTGTATTGCAAATCTTCTATTCAGATTACCGCAACATAAAATGATAAACCCCCTTGGGAGTTGGGGTCTCTTCTCCTAACTACCCTTGGAAGGAAGTAGAGGCAATGGCAACTGCAAACGATTACAAAAATAGAAATAATTCAGGATAGAAGTTAGACACTAAAAGACTAACCAGAATCCGGATTAGGGTCAGTGAAAGCCATATTGACAAGGACAGAGATGCAGCCAGTTACGGCACCCACAGAGAAGAAACCCTGCAATGAAAAGATCTCACACATCAGCTTCATCTATAAATAAAACCAGTATATAATATCAGGAGTCGGTGGTGTACGTAAACTAAAGAATACTTGTATAATATACAACCAACAAGAATACAATAGTTATTAATCACACACAGTTTTCATTTGTTAATTCCCGTCTCCAGGGACCAAGCATTTAGAATCAGAATTCCCATTTAAGCATGATGTTAAAATGGAACCCTGTTAAAGCTATGACTAGACTAACAGGCTTTTGGCCTACAAGGTGCTCGATCAAGTGTTTGAGGGTTCAAATCTTAATTGGGACAAGGTCTAGTATAAGAGGTGCATGAGTTCATCGTTCAAAGCAAATAAATATACAATTAAGACTCTTGTGAAGCAGGATCAAAAGAATTATATATTCCAAATTTGTCAATTGCCTAAATGATTGTATCTATTACTTTTTTACAGCACATATAAATTGTACGTCTGCTATAATAAAAGAGGTGATCAGGAACACCTAAAACCTATTAGTCTCTCATAATATATAATTAAGCATGTTCATTTCGTATAATTTCGTCATGAATTACACACTTCAAAAAGCTATATATACAAAAACAATTTCATACTGATACATACATATTGCTTCAGTTGATCGAATAGTACGTTGAGTAAAACAAATTAGCAAACAACAAGAGTTCATAAATCATAATATATGGCAATGGAATTAGGAACAACATAAATGGAAATTGAAATCAAAATATGTATATAAAGATCGACTGCGATGTTCAGGTAAGTACCTTAAGATCGAACAGTTTTCCAGAGAGAGAGAGTGTGTGTGTGTGTGTGTGTTTAGTGGAATCGATGATTTTGAATTGAACAAGCACCGTTACGTGTGGACCAATGGAATAAGGAATAGCTGTGTGATAACGTGGAAGAAAATCATGCCTTTGAGCCATGTCATCTCTCAGACCGCCTTTCTTTCCTTATCACCGATGTAAAACTATGGGGCTGTTGGCCTGTTGTTTTGTTATTGTTTTTTAAATTAAGTTTTAGGCAAGTTTTATATTTATCTCATTTAATTATTAAATTATTTTTTTTTACATATTTAGCTATTAAACGTTGTTTTTATATACACATTTAACCACTAAACTATATTTGTTCATATGTAACCACTGAATACCACTAAATTATCACATTTAAACTATCATAAATTGTACACATTTGACCATTAGCTATCATACTTTGTACACATTTAGTCATTACTTTCAATCATTTTCCCAATATAGAAGCTAAATGTGTAAAAAAATAGTTTAATGGGTGACAAATTTGAAAGTTGAATGACCAAAATGACCTTAACCTTAAATTTTATTACATACTTACCGGATAAGTTAAAATTTGCTACTTATTTTAAACAAGTGAACCATATAAAACTTTATTCTTTGGATTCTCTATCTCTTCAAATCCTCATGGACCTCACCCCTCTTCACTTCACAAATCCTAATCGGCGAACGGTGTTTCGACTCCACCGGCAACCGTTGTTAACCACCGACGACCATTGTTATTATCCTTCCTAGCTCCGCTCTCCGCCGTCGTTCTCCCTCCTAGCGTCACCATTGGTGTTCTCATTTCCCACGCTGCTATCTACCCCGTCCTTTCTTAGTTTTTAATAATAAATTAAGAAAGGATTCTAGATTATACTTTATAATAAAATAAAACTTAATATTTATAAATAAAAGAAATTATGGTTCTTAATCCAAATATAAGTAATATTGAAGAAAAAATAATCTACAAAATATCATTATATTTTTATGAAACTTCTTTTAAAAAAACTAATGTTTTAAATGTTGATATAAAGTTTGTGATCAACATGTTTTAAAAAATCAAACTGTTTTTCTTAGATTTCATATACTATGACTAGGTTAATACGCATGTATTACATGGATTGATATAAAAAATTAGTTATACATTTAAAATTTACAAAGAGGCGGAATCTCTTAAAACCCTTTAATATTTTTTAAATTAAATACAATAAAACCAATAAAAAGGTGAACAGAAAAATCATTGAGTCAATGGTAAATGATGGCTTTAAGTCAATGTTTACTTTAAAAAAAGACGGTGAAGATGTGATTCAAAATATTTGAATTATGATTTAAATATAGTATTTTTATGATTCTTACATATGTGAGTTAATTCAATTATTATCTTCTTATTATTAATTCAAATTTTTTGAATCTTCATGTTGTTTTATTTATTGTTGTCCATCATCAATCCCATGGAAATCAACAAAATAATTATTTATATTTTTTATTTTTATGAAGTATATTATTTTAAATTGTATAACTTTGTAGAGACCTTAAATAAGACTAATATAAGTTATCTTATTGAAGATGTTTTAACTAACAATATTTTTTTATTGCCAAAGTGATTAAAATTTGATATAACAATTAGAGCGTCAACTGAAAATATAAATCATTAATTAACATTGTTTGAAATTAAGTTATTTTAAAAGATAAATTTTGCAACATTTATTTTTGAAGTTTTAGAAAATATTAGTACAAAATTTATTAAAGAAAATACATGTGAAATTTGAATGATTATTTTTTTAAATGTACGTGTCAAAATTTCATACTTCACCTATACAGATTTGATAACAATTTTTTTTTCAAATTTATTGAATATTAAGGTATTTAATTATTATTTCATAAAATTATTTATTCTTTTAGACATTTAAATTTGAACTTTATTATTTTATTGATCTTTTAAAATTAAAATTTTTTAATTTTACTAACTTTGGAACATTTAAATTTGAGTTTATTATCCTATATATTTTTAAATTTTTTTATATTAGCTTGTTAATTTGAAATTTTTTAATAAGTATTAATTAAAGTTTAAATTAGTTTAGGAAACAAAAATAATAAGTTTCAAAAGTTCAAATTAAATGAATTAAATGATATCCATGTTACTTAAATTAATGTAATTTTTATTTTTTAAAAAAGAGCGGAAAAATGAAAAAGTAAGGTATTAAGATGATGACACGTGACAAGAATTGTTCTCATTTATTATAATATATAGATATAGATATTATAATAATATTTTTTGCAATTAAAGGAAGTTTATATATAATCATGTATTTCGAAGATGAGATATTAATCAATAATTTAAAAATAAAAGGTAGAAAAGGATGGTTAGAAAAACTAAAATTTATAATCTATGCAAAAAGTTAGATAAATAATTTTCAGTACAGATAATAATAGAATTATTGTATTTTGAAAAATTATATTTGTGGTTTAATTTTAATTACATACATATTTTATCTAATCAATTATTTATTAAAATAATTCGTGTAATTTGAATTCATTTTAAGTTAATAAGATAATCTATCTTTACATACAGGCTATTAATAAGTAATTGAGTAGCTCTATAACCTCTATTCACTTTTTAGTTTTTATGTAACAAATGACATGTGATACTCGTAATTTTAATGAATTAAGAAAATAATATTTAAATAACATTAGTTCAAATATAATATAATTTAAATCCAAATCTTATCAAATCTAAATATTAATATTCATAATAGTTTCAAAAGACAACTCCAAACATAAATATAACTAAAATCATAAATTTAAGTGTGTATAAAATATTTTAATAATAAATGTTAAAAGATGACTAGACGAAAATTTATTAAAATAAAATGGTTAAATAAAAGATAACACTAAGATAATAGTGTGTTATGAAAAATTTAAATTTATAATCTATAATCTATAAATACTATTAAAAGAGTAACTACATGCCACGTGTCATAATGTGCTATTGCCATGTGGATTTGCGTTTGAAAAAGTGCTGTAGCGTTTTGGAAACTAATAATCAGATAATAGCTGTAACAAAAAGTGCTGCAGGAAATGTAGTGTTTGGTTTAGCTTCTGCTGTTTGCTATCATAATTATCAAATAATCAGTTTTTAAAGTGTTTGGATTTGCGTTTTTACTTGTAAAATGACCAAATAATCACTTATTAAGCAAATAACCTACATTTTTTAACTTATGAAAAAGTGTGGTAGCACTAACTGAAACACCCATTTCAACTTAATATAATAAAAATGGGGTTGCAGTAAATTAATTATAATTAACATAGTTTTTAAAGAAAATTGGGCATGACCCGTTTGCACGAGGTCAATATCCCTGTTTAGTTATAAACCATGATTTGGAATGTAAAGTAAATTTACAAGATAATTCTAAATAGTTACAACAAGTATCATCCATCAAAGACATTAGGTGTCTATATGTACACATCTAAGTGTGTTGGTAGACAGATTACCCGAAAGTATCACAATATTAAATTAATTTTTACCGAATGTCAAGACTTCAATTGTGGTCCGTTTAAACTCTAGGACCATAGACAGCAATCACCTTGCCTTTACTAATCCACCTGAGGTATATAAAAGTGAGGGGTTAGCAAATAAAATTTGCTAAGTGAGTTACTAGATCAATATGGAGTGCAAAACATACAACATGTATAAATGATAAAATGATTATGAAATGACAAGTGCAATATCTTTTAATAAAAAAATGGTGTGGGCATGGCCCATTAATTTGCATAGGTTGCGGTACATGACCCGCTACCCGCCGTTGCCAACAGCTGTGAATCCATGTCCAGCTGCGCAACTCCAACCGGCTTCCATGTCCGGCCACCTACCCGCGAGCTCATTGCGGTATAGGAATTTATACGCACAAACACAAAGTAAGGCGTTTAATAATAATAATGATAATCTGGATATCCAGTGAGGCCAATGATAAATGAGCATAGCTCACAATGGGTAATCAAGTGTAATCATGTGAAACATGAAATGAACGATATTCAAGTACATGAAGGTTAACATATGTAATGAATGGTATCAATGAGGTATGCTGGCCATAGGCCATGATTAAATAACAAACTGCCAACTAGGGCAGTATAATAAAACCAATGCAATGCATCATATAAGAGGATGATGCCAAATAGATATGCACAATGTCATAAATAAAAGTAAACATGTAATTATGTATGCAACACACACATCAATGTTAGAACTCACTGTACAATAGGCTATAATAGCCTTTAATGTTCAATACGGCTCATACGCCGCTTAACGCCCCGAACCGATAATCGGCACTCCTTTCAGCTCCAAACCTATAAAATAATGATATTCAAAGTATTCATAAGCTTATAGTAGTATATTATATGGTTTGGAAGTCACTTAAAGTGTTTAAATGTTTTCGGTTTAAGTTTTCGAATTTACCGACACCGATACGTCTCTTATTGAGTTTTATCGACTTTTGGGTGATGTTTAAGGTTAATTTAAGTATTATATAAGTACAGGACGATCTCATGATGTTATAGTATCATTATAGGGCTTAAAATAAGTGAGTTGGGTAAACAGTGGCTCGACTCGCACTAGTTTCGTATTTTGGCCGTAACTTTTTCATACAAACTCGGATTTAGGTGATTCAAGAGCCCAGACGAAGAGGACACATAGGGCTACAACTTCCATCTTTTTAAATGCTGTCCAGGTCTGAGAATACAGACGTGATTCCTCTGTTTTGTTCCAAACTCGTCTTTTTAACGCATCAAAACACCTCCAAACTTAGTTTTAGGTATTATTTGACATCTATAACTATATATGAACATTATTTAACATCTAAATATCATTGAATCATCCAATTATATATATATATATATATATATATATATATATATATATATATATATATATATATATATATATATATATGTATGTATGTATGTATGTATGTATGTATGTATGTATGTATGTATGTATGTATGTATGTATGTATGTATGTATGTTGTATGTATGTATGTATGTATATGTAAATTCCTTGACTTTGCATAATTGAAATCCAATTCAATTTCTATGGCTTTTTGATGTTTTCTTGCATTTGCAAGTCTAGATTTTTATAAAGCCATAATTATAAATCCTTTACTCACCAATTTGTGATTCCAATCACTATTATCTTGCCATACACATGGCTAGGTTAGAGAAGAAAAAGGAAGAAGATAAACATACCATAGAAGAGGTTTTATACCTTAAGTTTTGATGGATTTGGTTGTGCTTGACTTCAATTCTTCTTAGCAATTTGGTCCAAAAAAGTTCAGCCCTAACTTGGCTCCTTGCTTTCACCATATGCAGAAAGTTATTTTGAGGAATTGAAGATAAAATAAGGGCCACGATTGAGAGGGGGTATTGACCCCAATTTGTCACCCTTTTTTCTTATTAGCACCTTACAAGTTTTTCATTTTGCCAATTTGGGTCTCCAACTTCTTTCACTCTCCACATTTTAATTGTTATCTAAATTTATGTATGCTAGTATTACTTGTACTTTTGGCTTTAGGAACTTGTACTTGATCATATGGGTTGTCAATATACAAGTGCAAAGCATATTGTACAAGTGGTTAAAGCTTGTGATTAATTATTTCTCTTAATAGTTATAATTAGAACATTAAACTATAATTCATTTGGTGATTTAATTAATTATCATTACCTTAAACTACCTCAAATATATGTATATATAAGTCTAGTTTAGCTATTTATAGCTTTGTAAATTAACAATAATATACCTACTTTCTTTAAATGATTATAAAAATCAATTCTTACGTATCGATTAACATAATTAATTCACCAAATTATCGGTGAAGCGTATAATTAGCAGCTTAATTATTATATGAAATTTGAGGATGTTACACTAACGCTAAACGCAAATAATCACTTATTAACGTATGCAATCCAAACACTTTAAACTAATTATTTGCGTTATTGTAACGTGATAAGCTAAGAATCTGGTTCATAACGCAAAACCAAACACCATGTAAATCTAAACCAATCTTATCTAATATAAAACTCAAATTTGAATTTGAATTTATACTTATATTTATATTTAGGTTTATTATATTATATAAGTAGATATTAAGAATTTGATAAATTATTTTTTAAATTTATCCCTATAATACTAATAAAAATTAATTTTTAAATTTATACCCATGTTATAAATGGGTTTATAGACTAGTATTATTATAAAGCAAAACATTTCATGCCACGTGTCACTTCTACAATGCACGAAAAATTCATTTTTCCGCCTCTTTTTCTTAATTTACTTCATTACTTCATTAAATTAATAACATTTCATTTATGAATTAGTAATAAATTAGATGTTGTAACATATTAAATTAATATTTACCTAAAATAAATATCTATCATTATCATCCATAATAATCATAATTAAATCTAAATGCATAAATTTAAATTAGTTGTAGAAATTATTATTATTATTATATATAATAAAGAAGAATATCAAACGTCACGCCTCTACGTTTCACTGAAAAATATAATTACAACTTATTATTGTAAAAAAATAAAAGATTAATAAAATTTATTATTTTTATAATAGATAAATACACTCTATTTTCTATCTTTAAATAATAAAAGATAAGGACAATTATTGTTTTTTCTTGTTTTTATTTTTACTTATGCATATTATATATAACTAAATTTAGTTAAAAATATCCACGTAATATGTGGGTCATAAACTAGTTATAGAAAAAGAAAATAACGGCATTGGATGATGACATTTGATAAATGTATATATAATATTACTAGGTCATGAACCCAAGTATTACGTGAATAATTTTTAAAAAATAAATGGTTATATAAATGCATGTAAATTTAAAATTAAATCATATAAATATTAGTAACTATAAAAATGAAACACCCATTTCAACCTAATATAATAGTTAATGGGATTTTATATGATTAATGCTAATTAACTAGATTTTTTAGGAAAATCGAGCATGACCCGTTCGCACAGAGCCCTTATCCCTGTTTACTTGAAAGCTATAATTTGAAACATACATTAAATTTACAAGATACTTCTATATATTCTACAATCATCATCATCATCCCAAAAGACATTGGGGGTATAAATATTTACATAACCAAAGGTGTTGGTAGACAACTACCCAAAAGTCCCAATGTATACACTATTTGCATTACCAAAAGTTAGGATCCAGTAACGGTTTGCTCAAACTCTAGAAACCTCCTTTCCTTTATCGACACTTCCTGTATTACATGAAATGTGAGAGATGTTAGCAAATAAAATTTGCTAAGTGAGTTACTAGATTGATAAGACGTGCAAGCATACACATGTAATAGTAATGAAAACGATTATAAAATGACAAGTGCAATATCTTTTAATAAAAATGGTGTGGGCATAGCCCATTAATTTGCATAGGTTGCGGTACGTGACCCGCTAACCCGCCGTTGCCAACAGCTATGGATCAATGTCCAGCTGCGCAACTCCAACCGGCACCCGAAGTCCGGCCACCTACCCACGAGCTCATGTGGTGTAGGAATTTATACGCACAAACACAAAGTAAGGCGCTTGATAATAATAATAACCTGGATATCCGGTGAGGCTGATGATAAATGAACATAGCTCACAAAGGGGTTAATCAAGAGTAATCATATGGATGGAGAAGGAATCAAATCATAATAGGAGGTCAATGTGCATAGTTGGGTATCAAGTAAGGTTTCCGGCCATAGGCCATGATCATATGATAACAGTCAATGTAATGCATCGTAGATGCTTAGTAGATATGCACAATGTCACAGTTAAAATGAACATGTAATTATGCATGCAACACATATATCAATACTAGAACTCACTAATATAGGCTAAAAATAGCCTTTAATGCGCAATATCGCCACTAAGCCTCTTTATGCCTCAAACTGATAACCGGTACTTCTTTCAAGTTCCAACCTATCAAACAATGATATTCAAGGTATATATAAGCTTATCATAGCATACCATAGGGTTTGGGATTCATTTGAAGTATTTAAACGTTTCGGTTCAAGTTTTCGGGTTTTATCGACACCGTTGCGCCCCTTATTGAGTTTTATAGACTTTTAGGTGATATTTAATGTTAATTTATGTGTTATATGAGTATAGGATTTATAAGCTAGTATAATCATATATCATCATATTTTAACACCCTTACAACAAGACTTGTCTCTTTTATCAATTACTTTCTTGAAATTACATAATTGAAACCAATTCAAGTTTTGATGAGTTTTTCATTTGTTTTCTTACATTCATCAATCCAAAACACCTCCAATCATAGTTACATGTAATACTTGACTACCATAAACATATATAAATATTATTTAACACCTAAACATCATTAAATACAACTTTTTTCACTAATTAAATCCTTTGATTTAAACCAAAGATTTCCAAACTCTATCACTCAAATTCCATGGCTTTTAGGTGATTTCTTGCACTTGCAATTTCTGAAATATATTAAGCCATAGCTATAATTCCCTAGCTTATCATATTATGGTTCATCACCCACTTGCTAGGGGTGTTACTAAGTTGGGGAATTGGAGAAGAAAAGAGCACACCATGAAAGGATATCATACCTTAGGTTTGATGAATTTGGTTGCAACAATTCAACCTACTTGGCAATTCTTGTCCAAAAATCCAGCCCTAAAGAAAACTCCATATGTATGTGAAAAGTGCAGAAAATTTCAAGAAAAAAGAATGAGGAAGAGGGTTGTCGATTGGGGGGATTAAAAGCCCTCAATTGGCCATCCATGTTACACCCAACCACCCTTCACTCTTGCAACTTTCCACTCCATCCTTAACTCCTCTATTCTT
Source organism: Centrapalus pauciflorus (assembly GCA_020465985.1). Lineage (NCBI taxonomy): Eukaryota > Viridiplantae > Streptophyta > Magnoliopsida > Asterales > Asteraceae > Centrapalus > Centrapalus pauciflorus. Next base: position 853,210 of record JAANYP010000257.1, read on the forward strand.
TGCATTTTTAATCCTTCAAATGCATATATCACTTGTACAATGGGCTTAAAGTGGTATACACTTTCATGTGGATTACTAAGTTACAAAGCATAGAGCACATAATACAAGTGAATAAAGCATGTAATTAAGATTTTAATTTAAATCATAATTAAACAATCAGATCATACTTGCTTGGCACTTTAATTAGTTAGGATTGGTACCTTAAACTTGAGGATGTTACAACTCCTCTCCCACGGAATCATGTTTGGGTGAATAGGTTGGGGTACTTGGTCATCATCTCAGTCTTGGTCTCCCATGTAAGGTGAGCATGGCGATGATGCTTCCATTTGACCAAGACTAGCTCAATTTCTTTATTTCTTAATTTCACGACCTTCGAGTTCACAACGGCTTCAGGCTCTTCAATATATCTCAACTTGTCATCGAGTTTAACTTCACTTATCGGCACAGCCGAATCTAGCTCTACGAGGCATCGTCTGAGATAGCCCACGTGGAAGACATTATGAATGCCTGATAAATCCTCGGGAAGGTCGAGACGGTAAGCCTGTTCACCGATCTTCTCGATGATCTTGAAAGGCCCAATAAATCGTGGTTTAAGTTTACCACTCTTGCCAAATCGCAATACTCCTTTCCAAGGCGAGACTTTTAACATAACATAATCGCCCACCTTGAAATCAATCGGCCTGTGTTTCTTATCGCCATATTCCTTCTGTCGGTCTTGGGCTGCCTTTAGATAGTCCCGAACCATCTGAATCTTATCATGCGTAGCCTGTAAGATCTCAGGTCCTGTTAAAGGCTTTTCGCCAGTCTCTTGCCAACAGGTAGGAGTTAGACATTTCCAACCATATAGCGCTTCGAATGGTGGCATTCCTATAGAGGAATTGATCGGGTTATAATTTATCATGTTTATTAAGCGTAAAAGAGTTGTTTTTAATACAAAAGTGTTATAGAATGTGCCGCTATTGAATAAATTTTGTGCTTGTGCAGGTAAACAAAATCCGGTTTAAAATGGTGAAAAAAGGACAAAATTTCAGAGCCAGGCGCAGAGAGGGGCGCAGCCCTGCGCCCAGACCACGTGCTCGACAGAAGAAATTAATTCACAAAAATACGGATTTTACAGACAGGCGCAGGCCTGCGCCTACGGCTGCGCCCAACCCATTAAAATATTATACGGCCGTTTTTAGGGTTTTTCCAGCTTTTCCTATAAATACAAAGTCATATCTCAGAGTTTCTCATCGTTTTTTGGGAGGAGAAGGCTAAGGAAAAGAACCCTGTTTGAGCGAACACACGTACGAAGAACACACGAGTCAAGCTACAGAAATGGATACACAACTCTTGAACGTTGCATCAACTATGTCCGGCTAGTCTCATCATAATCATTCTCGGAGGAAGCACATCGCTAAGTTTTATTTTATGCACGATTACTTTAAGTTTGCATGGTTTTTATTATTTATATTTTGATTGTAAACGAATGATTATTATTTTGTTGTTGCGTTTCGCAAGATAGTTCGTAGACATTTTATTATTCGTGCCGAGTTAATTGTTAATTAAGACGAGTAATCAAACGTGTCACGCGCTATGCCCAAGATCACGAAACGACTTTAATAATAATTATAACAAAGATTATGTCTATGTAATCTTCATATCGTTTTTATAAATTAAATACAAAGCGAGGTGTGGAATCCGGGAATGGTTATCTTCGCACTTTATTCAATCAAACAACTTTCTTAAGTTTTCTTTTCACAAATCTCGCAATTAACTAGTTTTATAAATCAAGCAATCACCTTTTTACAACCAAATCAATCTTTCTAAATTACTTACCTTACAATGCTAGTCGCTTAAATACGTGTAATTAACCTCTCGCTCTCTGTGGATACGATCCCTACTTACCCTAGCTTCTAAGGTATTTAGTGGTATTCTTGACGGGTTAACGACACTGGCATCAAATTTTGGCGCCGTTGCCGGGGAGCGGTTGCGCTTATTTCACGTATTTTAGTAATTGACTTAGTTTAGTTACTTTATTTGTTCTAGAGTAATTTAGGTAACTTAGTTAATTTATTTAATTTAAATTTATTTGCTTATTTGCTTTTATTTGCTTACTTAAATTAGTTTAAGTTTCCTTATTTTGCTATTATTCTATTTAATTAGTTTTTAAGTTTTAATTATTGCCTTAGTTTATTAAGAAAAAGGGAATCGTGTCGCAAGCATCGATTCTCATCAAAAAGAAAGTAACTAATTCAAATTCTCCATCTAGCCCTCATAGGTTTATGCACACACGATATTCTGGTAGAATTTCACCCTTGAAGTTTGATCCAGAAATCGAAAAAACCGCTAGATCTAATAGGCGAGCCACAACTCAAACGAACGAAACTAAGAATACTGCTCCTAAAGTAAATGTGGAAGAAGAAATAATTAATTCGGAAGACGAGAACGTCAATAACGTTCTTGTTAACGTCCAACAAAACCAAAGACCGATGGGAGACCGTAGAACAGTAGAATCCCATTATAGGCCGGGTGATATCCCTGATCCATCACCCATTCTCTACCCAATTAATGAGAATGAGCCCGAAATTAGGCCACAGCTATTTAGCATATTACCCGTTTTTCGCGGAGCACCAAGCGAAGAACCGTATGAGCACTTAGCTGAATTCACTGCCATATGTAAGGCCAATCATGTTAGGGGGATGACCGTAGACGCACTAAAACTCAGACTCTTTCCTTTCTCCTTGAAGGAACGAGCGAAAAATTGGTTCGTGTCACTTCCCACTGATAGTATAACTAACTGGGATGAGATGAAAAAAGAATTTCTAACCGAATATTACCCAATTAGTAAAACTACAGAAAAACGTAAAGAAATTACTGGATTTAAACAGAAAATTGGGGAACAATTTCACGAAGCCTTTAACAGGTTAAATGAATTACTAAGAACATGCCCTCACCATGAAATTCCTAAATGGATGCTAATTAAAACCTTTTTCGATGGGGTTAGTCAAGAAAGTAGGAATATGATCACCGCTGCTTCAGGCGGAACCTTTTTAGCCAAGGAAGATGATGAAGCTTGGGAATTATTAACCCAGTTAAGCAAAGGTTTAAAATTCCAAGCGGGATCGGATAATAGTGTTGGTGTCCAAGTTATGGGCATAGACAACGCATGGAAGAAGGAAGTTAAATCTGATATATCCGAACTAAGCAAAAAGATGGACTTGTTGATGAAAGGAATGAGAAAGGCTACAGCGGCACAGGTCTGATGTGTCACTTGTGGAGATCCTTCTCATCCAACCGAGAATTGCCCACATACCTTCACGCACGAAGAGTATGTGAACGAAGCTTTTGGCTTTCGGCAACGAAGAGAACGGGAGAACCCATACTCGGAGACTTACAATCCGGGATGGAGAAAACACCCGAACTTTAGTTGGAGGGATAATCAAGACAATGATGCTCCCCCGAAGCCAAGATATGAGCAACCTCGTCAACAAAACCGAGATTTCCAATATGGATTGACCTCAGCTACAAAGGATGATCGGTACTATAAACGCCAAGACCCTAAAGAAGAAAATGAGCCACGACAAGTGTCGGGGAACTCGAAAGAGTTTTCCGAGTTTATGGAATTCATGAAACAACAAACCATGGTGCAAGCGAATACTATGGAGATGCTTGGAAGGCAAATGGGACAAATTGCAGAATCCTTAACTAAACGAGAAGAAGGGAAGCTTCCAAGCAACACCACAGTTAACCCATCGCACCACCATGGCAAGGAAAAGAAATATGAAGTCAATGAAGTGAACGAAGTTAACAAAGTCACTACCCTTAGGAGTGGAAAGGAAGTAGATAATAAAATAGAAATGCCTGAGGAGAGTGAGACTGACGACGAGGTAGAAATTGTTTATGAAGAAGAACCACCCAGATCGGAGTCAAAGGTAGAAACAAAAATTAAGAAAGTAACCTTTAAGGAAGTAGAAGCCAAGAAACCAGTAGAGACTAAAGTTGGGGAAGGGAGTTCCAATACTGAAAGTGTTCCCTACCCAACGGCCTTAGAAAATCCAGCTTCATTCCCTTATGGTAAGAAAGGACCTAAAAACGAAGAGTTATGGGATATTTTTAATCAGGTTAAAATTAATATTCCCTTAATCAAAGCAATACAACAAGTCCCTTCTTACGCTAAATTCTTAAAAGATCTTTGTACTCAGAAACGGAAATTTAAAATAACTCTTCCGAAGCAAATCAACCTCACTGAACAAGTCAGTGCAGTTATCACTAGCTCACTGCCGCCAAAACTAAAAGATCCAGGATCACCCTTGATCCCGGTAACTATTGGCGATATTCAAATTAAAAAAGCACTTCTAGACTTAGGGGCGAGTGTTAATATTCTACCTGGTAATTTATTTGACCAACATGATCTAGGAACCCTACAGACAACAGATGTTATCCTACAATTAGCAGACAGGTCTACCAAAGTACCACGAGGGATGTTATCTGATGTAATCGTTAAGGTCGAAGATTTCTATTATCCAGTAGACTTCTTAGTGTTGGATTCAGATAGCGCTTACAAAGAAAGCCAACCGGCAATCATTTTAGGACGTCCCTTCTTAGCCACAATCAACGCTCAAATCAATTGCAGGACAGGTGCATTAAACATAGCATTCGGGAACCGCAAACTCTGACTTAATGTCTTTAACAATGTACCCAATGCACCATTGGATTCAGAATGCTACATGATCGATTTAGTTGATGATTTAACACAACAACAATTATCAACAATAACATGTAAAGATCCAGTGGAGCTGCTTCTGTACTACAATGAGCATAAGTTAGACAATATGCCCGAAGCTAAGGAGTTCGAATTTGAATGTGTTCAGTTAGTGGATTCTACTCAACCACCATGGACACATAAGATCGAAAAACTTCCGACTGACCTTCCATCATCAGCAAAACCGTCTTTAGAGCAACCACCCAAGTTAGAGTTGAAACCACTTCCATCTCATCTTAAATACGCTTTTCTTGGCCCTGAGAATACACTGCCTGTAATCATTGCCACAGACCTTACTGCTGCACAAGAAAAAGCCTTGTTAGAAGTGTTATCGAGATATAAGGAAGCGGTAGGCTGGACCATAGCAGATCTCAAGGGAATTAGCCCAACGCTGTGTATGCATAGGATTATAACTGATCCAACAGCCAAGCCAAGTAGAGATGCTCAGAGAAGGCTAAACCCTAACCTTAGAGAGGTAGTGAAGAAGGAAGTGTTAAAATGGCTAGATGCTGGAATTATCTATCCGATATCAGATAGCCAATGGGTTAGTCCCACACAGACGGTTCCAAAGAAATCTGGAATCACTGTTGTCGATACTCCTGAAGGAGAAAAGATTGCAACTCGCCCTGTGACGGGGTGGAGAGTATGTATCGACTACAGAAAGCTAAATGCCGCAACCTCAAAAGATCATTTCCTCCTGCCATTCATTGACCAAATAGTAGAGAAGCTAGCAGGGCAGAAATTCTATTGTTTCTTAGATGGCTATTCGGGGTATAACCAAATCCCAATACACCCAGAGGATCAAGAGAAAACGACATTTACATGTCCGTATGGCACATTCGCCTACCGAAGAATGCCATTTGGATTATGTAACGCTCCGGCCACATTCCAGCGATGTATGATGGCTATATTTTCAGACATGGTCGGAGGGTCTCTCGAAATCTTCATGGACGACTTTTCTATATTTGATAAGTCATTCGAAGGGTGTCTCTCTCATTTAGAAAAAGTTCTCAAGCGGTGTACTGAAACCAATTTGGTACTAAGCTGGGAGAAAAGTCACTTTATGGTTAAAGAGGGAGTAGTCTTAGGGCACATAGTCTCTGAAAGGGGAATGGAGGTTGATCGAGCTAAAATACAAATAATTTCATCGTTACCACCACCGACTAATATTAAGGGGATTCGTTCTTTTCTAGGACATGCAGGTTTCTATAGGAGGTTCATAAAAGATTTTAGTGCCATAACCAAACCCCTATGTAACCTTCTTCTTAAGGATGCACCGTTCGACTTTGATAAAGATTGTAACGAGACGTTTAATACATTATAAATGAAGCTCACGGAGGCACCAATTCTGCAATATTGGTCTCAACCCTTTGAGATCATGTGCGACGCAAGTGATCACGCAGTCGGTGCCGTCCTTGGTCAAAGAGTGGACAAAAAGCCCGTGGTAATATACTATGCAAGTAAAACATTCTCTGAAGCTCAACTTAATTACACAACCACTGAAAAAGAATTGCTTGCAGTTGTGTATGCGCTAGATAAGTTTAGATCTTACGTATGGGGAGCTAAGGTAATTGTGTATTCTGATCACAGTGCCTTACGACACCTCTTGGCTAAGAAAGATGCTAAGCCACGGCTAATTCGTTGGATACTGTTACTACAAGAATTTGACTTAGAAATCCGAGACAAAAAGGGCTCAGAAAATGTAGTAGCAGACCATCTCTCGAGACTACCAGTAATCACCACTGATATGCTGGACTCCATTCGGGACAATTTCCCAGAATTATTGTTCGTTGCAAAAGTGCCTTGGTTTGCTAACTTAGTAAACTATTTTGTCACAGGGAAACCCCAAGCCACTGGAATTCACATCAAAGAAAGTACTTCTTCTCTCAAACTAAACAGTACATTTGGGAGGAGCCGGATTTATTCAAAATAGGAGTAGATCAGATTATCCGGCGATGTGTTCCAGATAATGAGCATTATGACATTTTAAATCACTGTCACTCGTATGCATGCGGAGGCCATTTTAGTGCTAAAAAGACAGGTCATCGAATCCTACAAAGTGGATTCTTTTGGCCGACCATCTTTAAGGACTCCTACGAGTTTGTTAAGTCATGCCTACGATGCCAGCAGATAGGAGGTATTTCAAAAAGAGACCAAATGCCTATGACACCAATTCTTATAGTAGAAATTTTTGATGTGTGGGGCATAGACTTTATGGGACCCTTTCCTAAGTCATACGGTTTCGAATATATCTTAGTGGCAGTTGATTACGTCTCTAAATGGGTAGAAGCCGAAGCCACAAGGACTAATGACCACAAAGTAGTTTGCCAATTCGTTAAACGTAATATATTTTCTCGTCATGGAATTCCTAGAGCCATAATTAGTGATGGGGGTTCTCATTTCAAAAATATGTACTTTAGCAAACTACTTAAGCATTATGGAGTAACGCATAAGATAGCTACCCCATATCACCCACAAACTAGTGGACAAGTAGAGGTATCCAACAGGGAGGTTAAGCGAATATTAGAAAAAACCGTGCGACCCGATAGGAAAGATTGGTCAATACGATTAGATGATGCACTTTGGGCATATCGTACAGCGTATAAAACCCATATTGGTATGTCTCCCTATAAACTAGTTTACGGGAAATTATGTCATCTTCCGGTTGAGTTAGAGCACCGAGCCTTATGGGCCATTAAAAACGCAAACCTTAACTTCACAGCTGCCGGTATAAATCAAAAACACCAACTAAACGAATTAGAAGAAATTCGCAAGGAAGCTTATGAAAGTTCTAAAATATATAAAGAAAAAACAAAAGCTTTCCACGATCGAATAATTAAACGAAAGGTGTTTAATAAAGGTGACAAGGTCTGGCTATTTAACGCACGTCTGCGGCTCTTCCCAGGCAAACTAAAAAGTAAATGGACAGGCCCATACACAGTGACTAACGTCTACCCCTATGGTGCGGTTGAAATAATAGATCAAAAAGGTGGTGAGCCATTTAAAGTAAACGGACACAGATTAAAATTATTTGTACAATGGACTGATAATGAAGTTATATCATCTGAGACAATGGTCTTGGAAGATATCACTTAAATACTAAAGAGTTCCAAAAATGTCTGGCTGAAGACATTAAACTTAGCGCTTACTGGAAGGCAATCCAGTGAACTTTGTGGGTATGTTCCATAGAAACCCTCACGAGACTATAACTCGTCCACTCAGGCTACTGAGGGGTTTAAAGGCTTGTTGCACGTGCTAAGTGCAATCGTTTTCACCACGAAAGTGTGTTTTAATTTCGACAGATTAAATTTTATTATGCCTTAGTTTGTTGCTCTTTTAAATTAGTTAGTCAAATAATAGTTCATCCTATACTCTGGTGTACCTATTGTAACCAACTAAGTTGGGGAAAAATTTACCCATTTAAAAGCTGCAAATCCCGAGCCAAAGAAAGATGAACATTTGGTCAAATAGAAGACAAAATTCTGTACGTTGTACGACAATTCGTTAGTTTTTGGGGGGACCAAACGCTACAAACAGCACACACAAAAATCGCCTGGGAGCAGTGCAGCGCACCGGCCAGCGCAGGCCTGCGCCCCGCTGCGTCTGCGCCTCGATGCATTTCTGCGATTTTTAAACCCTTTTTCACCTCATTTGCTTCATTCTCTCTCAAAACCTCCGAAATTTTGCCCTCTTTTTGCTCCCAAACCCTCTGGAACGTGGAATTCTTGCTTGATTCGTGCTCCTCCTTCGATCATCTCACCAATGTAAGTGTTTTTCTGCTTCATCTTTCAAGTTTCTACCAAGAGATGCTATTTTTCCATGGAGGTTTGATGTTCTTGTTTTTACCCTAACTTCACAATGTGGAAGATGAACATATTTCAGAGTTTTATTTGTCATTAGTTATGTGCTACATGCTAGAACCTACACATTTCATGCATCCCTAGCTACTTTCTTAATATAGGGTTTTTCATGAATTTTTCACTGTGATATATTTAAAAAATCTATATTAAGTATAAAATCCAGTGGAGAGACATTATTCTATGCTAAATCTAGGGTGAACACGTTGCTCCATTTCAACTTCATGATTCGTATTGTTAATCGCTCCATTCGTCGTTCATAATCATGCATGTCACGACAAATCTTGCCATGTTTCGTTGCCGTCATCGTTCATGCACATGCACCAACTTCATGAAGAAGGGTCACTACGTTGACATTACTTGCACCTTCATGGAATGCATTGCACTCCACATTTATGTATTTCTCACCGGGTTCTTCGAACTCCATCGAGACTAACATGCTTGTGTGCCATTATATGCATTTAATTGTGCTTAATTCCGTTACTCGTTGCTATATGTGCATAGATGTCACAACAATTCGCCGGAAATTCTCGCCGACGTATCACTCGCACCCCGAGAATGCGTGTGCATACCCCCATCCCGATAAACATCGAGTATCCGTCACCACCACCCTCGCCGCCGGTTTCGGCACCACCCACACATTTCTTCATAGAAAAGACTCTTAAGGAATCCGATTTTAAACACTTTGGTATCATCGAGAGTTTCGACCGGATTGGGTGGTCAGGGGCATTGCAAATTGAAACCTCGTATGTTCATGAGACGGAAATCTATGAATGGATGACAACTCTGATCCGATTAGAGGGGGCTGTAGAACATGATTTTGAATTACGAGGTCGTATCAATGGGAAAGAGGTTGTCGTCTCTAGGAAAGCATTATGTGATTATTTTGACTTTGATACGGACATTCCGGTCGCACGAGAGTTTTGGACGGAACAGGACTTATCTAGTGGGTTGTTGAGACACTCGGAAGGATGGGCTAAAAAGCTAACTGAGGTTTTTAATCTTACGATTGAGCAAGCGAGAGTCTATTCAAAGTACTATCGGGGTGATCTTCGCCCCTGGGCCAAAGTCTTGTGGAAGCTCATTGTATTCAATATTTTGCCAAGATCTGCTAATATGTCGTCCGAACCCGCGAAGTCATACTTATTCATGCTTTGCTCACGGGTAAACCGGCCATCTCTCTCGCGCACATCATGATGCAGAATATTTGGGAGGCAACTCTTGTGAAACCACACATGGAAATACCGTATGGACGTATGCTCACTGAACTCTTTATCAATATGGGAGTTATTTCGGAAGGGGCAAGCCCGCGACTCTTAGGACCCAACGATGTTTGGTTTACACGACACACTATGGCGGGTTTACAATTTGAACAAGTATCGGGCACTTTCTTGATTAGGGACCCCGCGCATGGTACTGTCTCGATCATTCCTGCTAGCCGATCTTTTTACCAATATGACCAACCGTTAGACAAGGGTAAAGCGAGAATAGGTGAGTTTAAGTGTGAGAAAGATGAAGTAAAGTTTGTGAAAGCCGAGGTAAAGTTCGAGAAGGGAGGATCATCAAATGCACACTTATCGGAGAATGAGGTCCTGGAGGCACGCCTGACTGCCATCAAGAATGCAGTCGAAGGACTACTGGCAGCGAACACTGCAGTCCTTTCAGAGGTGGACAAGCGTAAACAAGATGTCAATATTCACGGGATCACGGTGGGAGCTCACTCCCGTTGGCTCGCTAGCCTCCAAACGAGGATAGAGGAGCTTGAGCGGGTATTCGGCCGCCGTAGTTCCCACACCGTCTCTACCAACACCTCTCATCTGACGTCGCCTGATGACTATTGATTCTATACTTGCGGGAAATTCTCTCTAACAAACTATGGTCTTGACTTTTAAAACAATTGCTACTTGGTTTTGTAAATGGCCTTAGGCCATAACAACTATATGTGTGGTGTTCGTGTTGGCACCGTAGACTTTTAGATCTCGTACCGATTGCATGCTATGCCTACTAAACATTTGACTTGCACATCTTTGTTACCTACATATTATTATGCTCATAGACTAATTTTAGCCTCCATAGTGTCGGGGACGACACAATATTTAAAGTTGGGGAAGGAGAAACACATATATGTGTTTAAAAAGTGTAGGATAAATGCTTGTAAACCATATTTTTTTATCGGAAAAAACGTAAATTATCAAACCAAGCATGCACCCGACCAACTAAAAGAACGTAATTTTTTTGAACCGAACAGGCCCCCCAAGCGCAGCCGCCGGCGCAGGCCTGCGCCCAGGGGTGCGCCTGCCCGAAACTCCTTCATTTTAAATACAAAATTTTTTTGCAAAACCCTACAAGAGCACCCTTTGCGCCCCCCTTACGGCTCCTTCACTTTCTCCACATATTTTCACCTAAAAAACTCATTTTTGCCCACAAAAATCACTAAAAATCAAGCTAGTGATTGACATTACGCAAGAAGTAGCAAGGAACTTGAGTTTGCAACTCAAGTTGGGGAAGTTTGAAGTTAAGCTAGGAATCATCCACCACCACTTTAGATTCAACCTCTCTTTCATTCTTCATCAAGAACAAGGTACAAAAAGCTCCACCATTCTTGAACAATTAAGCTTTAATGGAGTTTGAAGATGAATTTTGACTTTTAGATTGACTTTTTGCATGACCACTTATACATGATAATTCTAAGTGCTTTCATAGTGTAGAATAGAGTATTAAGAGAAAGTATGAGCACGAGTAAGAAAAAGACATGCTAGTCAATTTCCGGAAAGTTGGTTGTTATTTTGTGCAATTTGCTTAAATTATTAAGATGTGAAAAAGTGGTTAAATTGGCATGAATTAATTATGCATCTTTATGTTACATTTGATATGATAATTGCACAATTTATCAATTATGGTGCTTTGTTGTGAAAATAGAACGAGTTAAGAATTTTATAATTATATATATATACTTAAGTTGTCGTAATTGCAGATGTCTCGCCGAACTAGACAACGAGTGGGGGAAGGCGCCAGTTCCTCTACCCAACCGAGGGTAGAATGGAACCCGGACTTCAATCTATCACAGCATCCGGCAAATATTCGACGACAATTGTTCATGACAAAGAAATTTTCCGGCAAGGTTTTGGTCGAAAAGAGAGTTAAGAAAGACGAATTCGAGAATTATGGGGTAGTGCGATGCTTCGACCGGTTAGGATGGGAGGCAGTATTGGATCTAGGAGGGGAGCACATTTATCACGATGAGATGGTGGAGTGGATGTCCACATTAAGACGCGAAGAGGGACGATTCCGAGGCGATTTCACCTTAATAGGTCGCGTTAATGGGCATGAATTTCCAATGAATGCACAAGCGTTACGAGAAGTCTTTGGGGTAGATATTGGTGTTGGAGAAGACGGGGCACGGAATTTCAATTATGAGTACAAAACAGACGCCCAACTAGCATTCACTGATCGAACTTGGGAGGGTGAATGGACCACACAGTTGGCAGAGATACTAAAAATTGATTATAATGCCGCGGCTGGATATACGGCGTATGCTAGGCGTGATCTTAGCCCCATGGCGAAGGTATTATACAAGATTGTTACCAACAACGTGCTGCCAAGAGATAGCGATCTGACAAAGATTCGGCACAATGAGGTAACTATCCTTTACGCATTGATGACGGGAGAGCCGAGCCTTTCTTTTGCTTGGATTGTGATGAATGACCTATGGTCAATGTACGACACGAGGGAGAGAAAAATAATCCCTCATGAATGGATTTTATCAGAGTATCTGAGGGCTCAGGCAGCAATTTCCCCCATATCTGTTCCGAGGGGAGTCTCCGGCGCCGTTATTACAGCGGCGATGATACAAAGCATCACGCTGCGCCAAACAGACCAAGGATTCGAGATCTTTGATTCCAACACGGGGAAGACGCATCGAGAGTTATACGGTATAGAAGAGGCAGAGGCTTACCATCAACATCAAGCTGAAAGAGTACATGCAGCCGGGGGAGCTAATGATATGTCCCAGGTCATTGCTCGGTTGGACGCGATGAACCTACGGTTGGGCACTTTTCAAGAGGACGTGGTTGGAAGAATGGACGAGTTCCAGCATGAGTTGGAAACCCAGACTAGCCGAATCGACGAAATCTACACCGGTGTGCGCGCATCATCCTTTCAGAACGCCTATTACAACCAGCAGCATTGGGCGTACACCGATGCAGTGAGAGATCACATGAATTACAATGCTGGGTTACCACATCAGCTATATGAGGACTATCAGTGGCAGAATTTCGAGAGGCTGAACGTTGAGGATCGAACTCCTCAATACTTCCCAGCCTATGGTCGAGTCCCCACCACGACACGCGGAGAGAGCGTGGTGCATCCTGCAACCACGTACCCACCTGCACCGCATATGCAAGAAGACCGAAACCCCTTCGGGGAATTCTTTGCTGGTATCTTCGGACCGCCACCACCACCGCAGTAGTCAGGTCCTTCCGTTCCTCTCTTTAAGTAGGATGAATTATTGTTTTTATGCTTTATTATTGTTTTTTTGTTTTGCATGCATTACTTTGATGGAATAAATGTGTTTCTTTTTAAGAAGATTATGTGAAAAACAGGCCGTAAATGATCCGATCAATTAGCCCGATAACTTTCTATTGTTGAGCTTGCAACTTAAATATGATGATGTTAGTTAGGTCGGTTTCAAGCAAAAAGACGTAATTATCCGAGCTTAAATATAACACAAAGAGTCATAGATGTTTAAAATCAAGGAAGTGAACCGGGTTTGAAGTAGGATACATTGTGTTGAAGCGAGTGATAATTAACATGGATTCCAATAACCGCTAATTATTCATGCAATAAGGGGGAGGAAGAGAACACGAATAAAGCCTCAATTCAAGTATGACCTAGTTGATTCAGGAGATTAAGTCTGAAGGGTACCATCATGCCTAGTCCCCTAAGGCCGACTGGTCTGGGAGTGGCTGACCCAAATCCTGTTACACGGATCATCTAGAAAGTCATGGTAAAACTTGAACGAAAAAACATGGACATTGCATGAAAAGAATAAAAAGAAAAGAAAAATTAGTAGCTCAAGTCGTGCATCGAGGAAAAAGATGGTCCAGTGACCCACGTGAATTCAATTCTGTAACCTTGAGCTAAAAGGATGATAGTGGTGAGGAATTTTTGAACAATTATCCGAGAAACATCACGATATATCTGAATTAAATTTTGTTCGTGTCTGCGAGTTTAATCACATCTATGAAGGCTAGTGTTTGTTTAAATGAGTTAATTATGTTTTGTACGCTTGATAAACCCGATGTTTTAAAAGTCTGATTTTCGTTGCTTGCTCGGGACGATCAAGAATTAAGTTGGGGAAGTTTGATCGGGTTATAATTTATCATGTTTATTAAGCGTAAAAGAGTTGTTTTTAACACAAAAGTGTTATAGAATGTGCCGCTATTGAATAAACTCCGTGCTTGTGCAGGTAAACAAAATCCGGTTTAAAATGGTGAAAAAAGGACAAAATTTCAGAGCTAGACGCAGAGAGGGGCGCAGCCCTGCGCCCAGACCACGTGCTCGACAGAAGAAATTAATTCACAAAAATACGGATTTTACAGACAGGCGCAGGGCGGGGCGCAGGCCTGCGCCTACGGCTGCGCCCAGCCCATTAAAATATTATACGGCCGTTTTTAGGGTTTTTCCAGCTTTTCCTATAAATACAAAGTCATATCTCAGAGTTTCTCATCGTTTTTTGGGAGGAGAAGGCTAAGGAAAAGAACCCTGTTTGAGCGAACACACGTACGAAGAACACACGAGTCAAGCTACAGAAATGGATACACAACTCTTGAACGTTGCATCAACTATGTCCGGCCAGTCTCATCATAATCATTCTCGGAGGAAGCACATCGCTAAGTTTTATTTTATGAACGATTACTTTAAGTTTGCATGGTTTTTATTATTTATATTTTGATTGTAAACGAATGATTATTATTTTGTTGTTGCGTTTCGCAAGATAGTTCGTAGACATTTTATTATTCGTGCCGAGTTAATTGTTAATTAAGACGAGTAATCAAACGTGTCACGCGCTATGCCCAAGATCACGAAACGACTTTAATAATAATTATAACAAAGATTATGTCTATGTAATCTTCATATCGTTTTTATAAATTAAATACAAAGCGAGGTGTGGAATCCGGGAATGGTTATCTTCGCACTTTATTCAATCAAACAACTTTCTTAAGTTTTCTTTTCACAAATCTCGCAATTAACTAGTTTTATAAATCAAGCAATCACCTTTTTACAACCAAATCAATCTTTCTAAATTACTTACTTTACAATGCTAGTCGCTTAAATACGTGTAATTAACCTCTCGCTCTCTGTGGATACGATCCCTACTTACCCTAGCTTCTAAGGTATTTAGTGGTATTTTTGACGGGTTAACGACACTCGCATCAGGAATGATAACTATTATTATAAGTAAATTCCACCAACGGCAGATGGGTATCCCAACTGCCACCAAAGTCAATAATGCAGGATCGAAGAAGATCCTCAAGTGTCTGAATAGTACGCTCACTTTGGCCATCAGTCTGAGGATGATAGGCTGTGCTGAGCTTCACCTTGGTACCCAAGGCATCTTGAAAACTAGCCCAAAAGTGAGAAGTAAATCGAGAATCACGATCAGATATGATGGATTTAGGAACACCATGTAAAGAAACGATCGTGTTAATATATATTTGAGCAAGTCGTTCCATAGAATAGGTCTCACGAATCGGTATAAAATGAGCTGACTTGGTGAGACGATCAACAACCACCCAGATGCTATCATGCTGTCGAGAGGTAACCGGCAACTTAGTCACGAAATCCATAGTAATATGATACCACTTCCATTCCGGAATCGGTAGTGGTTGCATACTACCATATGGCTTCTGATGCTCGGCTTTTACCTGTAAACACACCAAGCATTTCTCAACATAGGATCCCACATCGCGCTTCATTCCAGGCCACCAATACATGGCCTTTAGATCACGATACATCTTAGTACTCCCAGGGTGATAAGAATACTTGGTGTTATGACCTTCCTTCAGGATTACATCACGGAAGCCACCAAGCTTAGGAACCCATATACGGCCTTTAAATGTCTCAACCCCTGAGAATTATCCGAAAGCAGATGAACTTGACCAATAAGACGCTCAGATTTGAGGCCAGACTCTCGAAGAATCTTGCGTTGCCACCAACGTATATCTCTAAGGATAGATGGTTGCACCGTAACATAAGCGAGAATGAAGTTCAAGTTCAGCTTACGGTCTTGATAGACTTTTCGGCTAAGCGCATCGGCCACGACATTAGCCTTGCCGGGATGATAAACGATTTCACAATCATAATCTTTAACCAGCTCCAGAGCACGTCTCTGTCTCATATTCAGATTTTGCTGATCAAAGATATATTTTAAGCTTTTGTGATCTGTGAACAACTTACATTTGGTGCCATATAAGTAATGCCTCCATAGCTTCAGTGCAAATACCACGGCAGCTAATTCAAGATCGTGAGCAGGATATTTCTTTTCATAGTCCTTAAGTTGTCGAGAGGCATAAGCGATCACCTTACCCCTTTGCATTAAAACGCAACCAAGGCCTAAACCCGAAGCATCACTGTAGACTATAAAGTCGTCAGTGCCTTCAGGTAAGGCTAACACCGGGGCACTAGTCAATCGAGATTTCAATTCTTGAAAAGCATTCTCCTGTGGCTCTTTCCAAGCAAACACCACATTCTTTCGAGTGAGAGAAGTAAGAGGGACTGCGATCTTAGAGAAGTCACGAATAAAGCGCCGATAATATCCGACCAACCCCAGAAAACTCCTTACTTCAACTGCATTAGAAGGTGGTTGCCATGAGCGAACAGCCTCCACTTTAGAAGGATCAACAGATACACCCTCCTCGGAGATCACATGCCCCAAGAATTGAACCTATCAAGATTCATATTCAATATTTAGTATACTCATTATATTAAGATTATTGGATACTTATCATGATTCTTGTATAAGATTATGTATTGGAATATATATGTATATATACATATATATATATATATATACACACACACACACACACACACACACACACACTTAAGGTCGTATAGTTTAGTTTTAGATTTATACCTTCCGTAGCCAAAACTCGCATTTAGAGAATTTAGCATAAAGCTTCTCATTGCGAAGAATTTCCAGCATCTGGTGGAGGTGTGTAACATGATCGGATTCCGTCCTAGAGTAGATTAGGATATCATCAATGAATACAATAACCGATTTGTCCAACATAGGTCGGCATACTCGGTTCATAAGATCCATAAAAGCGGCTGGAGCATTCGTGAGTCCAAAAGGCATCACCAAGAATTCATAATGACCGTATCGAGTACGGAATGCAGTCTTGGACACATCCTCCTCGCGAACCTTCAGCTGATGATATCCAGATCGTAGATCGATCTTAGAAAAGTACGAGGCGCCTTGTAGCTGATCAAACAGATCATCTATGCGAGGCAGGGGATATTTATTTCGGACCGTTACTTTGTTCAACTCACGATAGTCAATACACATTCGCAACGTCCCGTCCTTTTTCTTAACAAATAAAACCGGAGCACCCCAAGGCGAGGAACTCGGTCTAATAAATCCCTTATCCAACAGTTCTTGTAGCTGAGTCATCATCTCTTTCAATTCAGAAGGTGCGAGACGATATGGAGCTCGAGCTACAGGTGCTGCTCCCGGTACCAGATCAATCCCGAATTCAACTTGCCGATCAGGAGGCAATCCCGGCAAGTCATCAGGGAATACATCAGCGTACTCTCGCACTATGGGAACATCAGACACCTTTGGCTTTTCAGTTTGCACGTCAACTACATAGGTTATATAGCTCGTGCATCCCTTATTGAGACATTGACGAGCTTTAGCGATTGACATAACTGTCATTTGACCTTTACGCCTCTCGCCATAAATGAACACCTCATTACTGTTCGATGAAGTTAGTTGAACAACTCGTTTATTACATTGGATTACTGCATCATGAGTTGCCAACCAATCCATCCCTACTATGACATCAAATTCTTTCATTTCCATAGGGATCAGATCAATAGAAAAGTCGTGATAATCTAGGGTGAGCTGACAGTCATTATAAACAATTTCCATAGTCATAGACTGACCATCAGCGATCTCCACATCAACAGTAAACGGTAGTAAGGCAGGTATAACAGATAGCTTATGCACAAATGATTTAGAAATAAAAGATAAGCTTGCACCCGAATCAAATAACACTTTAGCAGGCACGGAGTTCAAGAGAAATGTACCCATAACCACATCAGGTGCTTCTCTGGCTTCCTCCGCCGTCATCTGGAAGGCACGGCCTTTGGCTCGCGAGGATTCGTCCCTCTTTGATTGGGAGGGAGCGCCCGGACGTGAAGGCTTATTAACAGAAGCCTTACTTTCCTCTGGGGCTTGGGCCCAACATGCTTTGCTCAAATGTCCAAGGCGGCCACATTTGAGACAATTTTCATATCTTCGGGGGCATTTGGGTCTGGCATGCCCCGGCTCCCCATAGCAATGGCAGACAAGATTGGCCGTATTACATGGCCCCTGATGGGAACACACGCAATGATCACATCGTTTCTTCTCTTCAGAGTGGGCAGGTTGATACTGCGACTGGGGTTGAGAGATAGAAGATGCCGGAATCTTAAATTTCAAAGAGGCCTGCGACTGCGGTTCAGAAGCAGTGCCTGTACCAGGCTTCTTCACGTAGAAGGAAGAAGACTGACGGTTGGAAGTATGAAACTTATCATGTTTGAACTTTTTGGGAGGCGGCGCTTGAGGTTCAGCACGAGATACCTCAAATTCACGTGAAAGCGCA
Source organism: Centrapalus pauciflorus (assembly GCA_020465985.1). NCBI lineage: Eukaryota > Viridiplantae > Streptophyta > Magnoliopsida > Asterales > Asteraceae > Centrapalus > Centrapalus pauciflorus. Next base: position 871,680 of record JAANYP010000257.1, read on the forward strand.
AACTCCACTGCTTCATCATAAGTATCAATCCGTCGGTTCTTAACGAACTCCCGGATCTCTTGGCGGAGGCCCTCAACAAAGTACTCAATCTTATGCTTTTCATCGGCAATAAGACTCTGGGCAAACTGAGACTTCGTATTGAATTCTCGAACATAATCGCTGACACTAAGCGACCCTTGCTGGAACTTGACAAATTCCATCCTAAGCTTTTGAAGAGATACGGTGGGACAAAATCGCCGATTGAAGCGAGTCTTAAACTGCTCCCAGGTCATAGTGTCTACCATATCTGCACCAATGGTAGTGACCACTTCATCCCACCATTGAGTAGCTGCTTCCTTTAGTTTGCTGGAAGCGTATTTAACCTTGTCTTTATCATCAACTTTAGCAACCCAGAATAACCGCTCCATTTCCTTGATCCAATCAATGGCAACAGTTGGATCGATTTTTCCCACAAAGGCTGGAGGACCACAGCTGGTGAAGTCTTTATAACTAAGACTTCGGTCCTTCCTTCGAGATTTAGAGGATTCAGACTTGTCCTTCTTCTTTTCAGCCGAAGACTGACTCAAAGCAGTCTGAACAGCCTGAAAGTGATTAGCTAATAGCTCTTCAAAGTGCTTTGACTGGCTTCCTATCAGTTCAGAAACTTTATCAAGAACGCGAAGCTCTCTTTCATTGAACCCCTCACCGGAGGAATGTCCATAATCTTCCTCTTCATGCTCTGGGCTACTCTCCACATTGGGGTTTGGTTCAGTACGATCAGCCATTAAGCTGTATGATATCAATCATAGACATAGGTATTAGTTAAACAATAGCATGCCTATTAACCTAACCCGTACCCGTCCTAGGCCAAATCATAACTTAGTCTATGTCATAATATTGTTGCCTAGGCGGCCAATACAAGTATCTGAAACCGAGCTCATAGTAGAGTATCGTCGACTATACTCATGCAATGAACATCGGCTCTGATACCAAATTGAAACACCCATTTCAACCTAATATAATAGTTAATGGGATTTTATATGATTAATGCTAATTAACTAGATTTTTTAGGAAAATCGGGCATGACCCGTTCGCACGGAGCCCTTATCCCTGTTTACTTGAAAGCTATAATTTGACACATACATTAAATTTACAAGATACTTCTATATATTCTACAATCATCATCATCATCCCAAAAGACATTGGGGGTATAAATATTTACATAACCAAAGGTGTTGGTAGATAACTACCCAAAATTCCCAATGTATACACTACTTGCATTACAAAAAGTTAGGATCCAGTAACGGTTTGCTCAAACTCTAGAAACCTCCTTTCCTTTATCGACACTTCCTGTATTACATGAAATGTGAGAGATGTTAGCAAATAAAATTTGCTAAGTGAGTTACTAGATTGATAAGACGTGCAAGCATACACATGTAATAGTAATGAAAATGATTATAAAATGACAGGTGCAATATCTTTTAATAAAAATGGTGTGGGCATAGCCCATTAATTTGCATAGGTTGCGGTACGTGACCCGCTAACCCGCCGTTGCCAACAGCTATGGATCAATGCCCAGCTGCGCAACTCCAACTGGCACCCGAAGTCCGGCCACCTACCCACGAGCTCATGTGGTGTAGGAATTTATACGCACAAACACAAAGTAAGGCGCTTGATAATAATAATAACCTGGATATCCGGTGAGGCCAATGATAAATGAACATAGCTCACAAAGGGGTTAATCAAGAGTAATCATATGGATGGAGAAGGAATCAAATCATAATAGGAGGTCAATGTGCATAGTTGGGTATCAAGTAAGGTTTCCGGCCATAGGCCATGATCATATGATAACAGTCAATGTAATGCATCGTAGATGCTTAGTAGATATGCACAATGTCACAGTTAAAATGAACATGTAATTATGCATGCAACACATATATCAATACTAGAACTCACTAAAATAGGCTAAAAATAGCCTTTAATGCGCAATATCGCCACTAAGCCTCTTTATGCCTCAAACTGATAACCGGTACTTCTTTCAAGTTCCAACCTATCAAACAATGATATTCAAGGTATATATAAGCTTATCATAGCATACCATAGGGTTTGGGATTCATTTGAAGTATTTAAACGTTTCGGTTCAAGTTTTCGGGTTTTATCGACACCGTTGCGCCCCTTATTGAGTTTTATAGACTTTTAGGTGATATTTAATGTTAATTTATGTGTTATATGAGTATAGGATTTATAAGCTAGTATAATCATATATCATCATATTTTAACACCCTTACAACAAGACTTGTCTCTTTTATCAATTACTTTCTTGAAATTACATAATTGAAACCAATTCAAGTTTTGATGAGTTTTTCATTTGTTTTCTTACATTCATCAATCCAAAACACCTCCAATCATAGTTACATGTAATACTTGACTACCATAAACATATATAAATATTATTTAACACCTAAACATCATTAAATACAACTTTTTTCACTAATTAAATCCTTTGATTTAAACCAAAGATTTCCAAACTCTATCACTCAAATTCCATGGCTTTTAGGTGATTTCTTGCACTTGCAATTTCTGAAATATATTAAGCCATAGCTATAATTCCCTAGCTTATCATATTATGGTTCATCACCCACTTGCTAGGGGTGTTACTAAGTTGGGGAATTGGAGAAGAAAAGAGCACACCATGAAAGGATATCATACCTTAGGTTTGATGAATTTGGTTGCAACAATTCAACCTACTTGGCAATTCTTGTCCAAAAATCCAGCCCTAAAGAAAACTCCATATGTATGTGAAAAGTGCAGAAAATTTCAAGGAAAAAGAATGAGGAAGAGGGTTGTGGATTGGGGGGATTAAAAGCCCTCAATTGGCCATCCATGTTACACCCAACCACCCTTCACTCTTGCAACTTTCCACTCCATCCTTAACTCCTCTATTCTTTGCATTTTTAATCCTTCAAATGCATATATCACTTGTACAATGGACTTAAAGTGGTGTACACTTTCATGTGGATTACTAAGTTACAAAGCATAGAGCACATAATACAAGTGAATAAAGCATGTAATTAAGATTTTAATTTAAATCATAATTAAACAATTAGATAATACTTGCTTGGCACTTTAATTAGTTAGGATTGGTACCTTAAACTTGAGGATTATTAGATAATATGAAATACACGATAGAATTAATTGTTTTATTTAATAATGTTTATAGATATTAGAAATAATAAATTGTATTTATCTTTTATTTTATTTTAATGTGGAGCATTGTGCGTATTTGTGAATATACGTGTTTCGGATGTGTACATACTGTGGAATTTTTTTAAATTTTTTTCATATTATTTATATGCAAATAATATAAGGCTATTTGTAAAAAATTATACACATTCATACTTTCTAGTATAAAATTACACACCTTCACACTTTTTAGTATCTTAAAAGTCATGTGAACGTGAAAAAAATTTATGTGAACATGCATGTTTTATATAGTTCTAGTGTGTGTTTATGTGTGATTTTTTACAAGTAATTATATATTATTAATTTATGCATGATTATGAGATAAATTTAAAAAAAAGGATTAAAAAAAGGTACCTCCGATCAAAACTAATGATACTCAATTAAACACACACACACGCACACACACACACACACACACACACACACACACACACACATATATATATATATATATATATATATATATATATATATATATATATATATATATATGTATGTATATATAAATATTATTTAGTTTGTGTTATATAATTATCTCTACATTTTATCTCTATATTTCATAAATAATTATGAGTTGTCATTAATCTAGACCATTGATTTCTTTCCATCCAATGGTCCAGAAACTCCAAATGGTTTTCTTATTATATATAGTATAGATAGATTTTATTTTAAGTAAATATTAATTCACTAATGAAAAATTTAAAATCAAAATTTAATGTAATTAAGGTAATGTAGTAAATTTGGAAAATGAATTAAAATAATAGCATAGGTATAATTATTGATTTTAATTAAGGGTATAAGAGACATTTCATAAATAATTATGAGTTGTCATTAATCTAGACCATTGATTTCTTTCCATCCAATAGTTCAGAAACTTCAAGTGGTTTTCTTATTATATACGTGGTATGGTATGGTATAGATAGCATGGATAGATGTGATATTAGTAATTTTGATGGAATCATGGATCAAAATTCAAAAGGTGACCTGGAGGCTGGAGGGCTCAAAGCGATTGGAAAGAAGTAGCTGACGTGGCAATGGACCCACACGTATTGTGCCCTAATTTAAAGATGCACATATTATGATATCTTCCCTCTTTCCACCAATTTTCCAATCGCTGTCTCTCTCTTTGTCTCCCTCCATAAATTCCAACACAGGGAGCACATCTTATTAATCTTTTATACAAATGGGAAGCACATCTAACGGTGCCGCCGCCGACAAGGTTACCTCCACCAGCAATGGCACCGCCACCGTCGACAAAGGCGTCGATTTCGCCAACTATTTCTGCACATACGCCTTTCTCTACCACCAGAAAGATATGCTTTCTGACCGAGTTCGAATGGACGCTTATTACAACTCTGTTTTCAATAACAAACATCACTTCATTGGGAAAGTATGTGTTGTTTCTTCTCGTTGCAATAATACGCGCAAATATGTTCATATAAATCATGTTTCATGCTAAATTTTGTTCTGCAGTACGTTTACTTTCTATGATGCATTTATGCACTTGAAATAATCTTCAAATAATTCTAATCCTATAGAATCATGTCATAAGTTGCAATTTCCACGGACGGAGCACTTATCCGCTTGTTATTTTGTGCAAATGCAGTTACAACTTAGATTGTTTAAAATAAGTGCCTTCTCTTGTTCCACTAGTTAACCCATTCCAGGAGAAAAAAGTACAGTGAAACCTGATACATTCGAGTTTTAGAACTTTTTACACTCATCTAGTCTTGAGGGTAATCTTTGAAGATAGATGTACGTACCTCACATGGGCAGTGGTTTTCAGTAAGTTTTCAATGTACTTGTTTTTTCAAATTCTCAAGACTTGGAAGTATGTGTGGTAATTTGAGTAGCCTCAAAGTCAAAAAGTTGTTCCTTATATATAAAGCAGAACAGGGTTTAAAGAACTTTGTTGGGAATTAGCATTATGAAAGTACATATGGTTTGGTAGCAATGAAACTCTTGAATGCATTTATATTTATATTATAATCATCAAATTGATATATTTTTCCAAGACTTAAAATTCCTCTTTGCAAAATTTGAATCTGAAATTGAGCTGTGGTGCTCATGATTATTGTAAACTGCACACTGTCTTTGTTTTTACACTGAAGGGGTTGATGTAAATGTAACCTTAAAAATCTAATTAATGTATTTGAATGTTGCTCACTCTAAATTTGGATCATGGGGACTTTCAAAGTATTATATGTAACTTAATAAATGCACTTAGATTAACACTTGGAAAGGTCTCCCTTTTACAATATTTGTTGAAGTATGCCACTTTATTCTTGAATATAAGCTGGCTTTCATGGTGGCGACATCAACAAGAAATAAGCTTCATATAGTAGAAGTGGGTTCCATAAAGTTGCACTTAAGACTTACATAAAGTATTAAAGTGTGGTTATGTAAATTTTGTACTAGGGCTCTTGGTAAAATGAACCAAGCTTGCTGATTTAAACGGACCAAGCATGATCTATATCATGTAATAATGTAGTTCTATTAAGTATTACCGACAAAGTATCTTACATGGTTCTTGAATAAATAGTCACTGTGCAGAACTGCAGATGGAAGAGGTAGGGACAGGTATAGGGTTGGTTATGGTAGCTATACATTTTATGGATGGGCTGGATTACAGGAAACCAGAGAGTGGAAGCATTAAGCTTTGTTTTTAATGAGGGAACGTAGTGGAATCATGCTTTGTTATGGCCTACGGGTATATGTGGGTTTTGTTCTATGTTGTCTAGTTGCAGAAGTTACTATGGGGACAAAGATGGGCATTGATCCCCTACATCTCATGCATTCAAAAGAGGACGGTTTACCATTTTAGCCATATTTGTATTGCCTAACAACATTTATATTAATAACGACACAAGTTATCAAAACCAACTCATGAACAAATTTTGTCCAAGATGACCATAAAACTATACAAAGCAACCAGTTTTTACTTTCAATAATGTCTATAGGCATATTCTATTAATTTTTTTTCTGTTTCCATGATGTTATGTTTCTCCGAGTAGAGTATCGCATAAACCTTTGTTTCCACATAAATATGGATACATGTTGAAATTTAGAAAAGTGGGTGCATGTTGATTAAGTACTGCATCCAAATTTATGCGGCGATATTTGGAACCGGAACTAACTTAGTGATTGCCTGGAAAAGACTGTGTTGGATGTAGGAACAGGGAGTGGAATTTTAGCAATTTGGTCGGCTCAGGCAGGTGCAAAAAAGGTCTATGCTGTGGAAGCTACTAAGATGGCTGAGCATGCTCGCGAGCTTGTCAAAGCAAATAACCTTCACGAAGTGGTTGAAGTGATTGAGGGTTCCATAGAAGATATAATCTTGCCTGAGAAAGGTTAGTATTAAATACCTTATTACTCATTTACTTGTTTGTTTGTTAGACACATCTTTCTGCTCTTGATGCCACATTTCATGAAGTTCTATTCCTTTAAATCATATTTCCTTTATTCTAACATTAAAAGCTGATGAACAGTTGATGTAATCATCTCTGAGTGGATGGGCTACTTTCTTCTTCGTGAATCTATGTTTGATTCTGTAATCTGTGCTCGTGATCGCTGGCTGAAACCGACTGGAGTTATGTAAGAATTTTTAATTATCTCGTATATGTTACTGACTTGCGTCCTCATTGTCCATGTTATCAGAACCTTAGCTTTTTTAATCTGACATACCACATTTCCTACATCACAAGCTTCTTTCTATATGTAGGTATCCCAGTCATGCTCGCATGTGGTGGGCACCTATCAGATCAGGATTGGCAGATCAGAAAATGAGTGATTATGAAGGATGTATGGATGATTGGCATGGTTTCTTGAAGGAAACTAAATCCTATTACGGTGTGGATATGAGTGTTTTGACAAAACCATTTTCTGAAGAACAAAAAAAGTACTTCTTGCAGGTTGGAACAATATTTTTGTCCATTACCGTTTAAGTAATCTACGCTAATATTTAAGCTTAAAATCTTGTGCTGCAACAAACAAGGTTTCAGCCTGAAATTCCTAAGTTTGTGATGTTCATCATATTCTTTTTAGATATTCAATATTGTTTCCTTGAAACCAACAAAGAAAAGAGAACTAATGATCATAATGTTTTATGTTGGACGTGCCTTCCCATGCTTTTTTTATACTTGAGAATCAGATCTTTATAAATAAATTTTGTTTGAATGTGTCCCCAACTATGCAATTTGCAAACAGGTAAAGGGTTGATGCCTTAATGTCATAAAATAGCAACATATTAAAATTCTCTCATTTAGGTCAAAATGATTTTTGTGACATTCCAAGTCATTATACTTCCAAAAAGGCAAAGAGCATCCCACCTAGGTCATTTTGGGTGTACAAGTGTCAGTAAAAAGTCTTAAAAAGTGTTGGTGGTCTCCAAATAGACCTAAATGGGACAGACTTTAACGTAAAATGACCTGGAATGTACAGAAGAAAATCATGATTCATGGTGATCTAAGTGGTAGAAATTGTGAAGTATGTTGCTATTTTATGACATTAACCCATAGGTAAATTGTAAATTCAATGCAATTTGGCAATTTTCTAGCCACATCACAAAATGAAACTTGTTCTATTTTCCATCGGACGGAGGGAGTAATACTCTATTATTTTTGAATTAAACCAAATAGTATATCTGTTATCTTTGTGCTTTATTCATTTTTATGTATGCTGTTATTTTGTGGTGTAGAATTCTCTGTGGAACAACCTGCATCCAAACCAAGTAGTAGGAACAGCTGCTATCTTAAAGGAGATTGATTGTTTAAAAGTAACTGTAGAAGACATCCTCAAAGTTGAAACTAGCATTTCATCAACAATCACCAAAGAGGACACAAGGCTATGTGGGTTTGGCGGCTGGTTTGATGTCCATTTTAATGTGGGTTGACTTTTTTTTTCCCTTCTATTCATGCTTTCCGATTATCAAAGGGTCTTGGAGCTTAGCCAAACTCATTTGTGCATGTCTGGTTCTATACTTATAGGGAAGGGAGGAGAATCCTGCTGAGTGCAAGGTTGAGTTGACAACGGCTCCTAGCATAGATGATGGCACACATTGGGGCCAACAGGTTAGTTATGGTACCTTCTAAAGTCACCTGAAGAGAAACTGCTAATGGTTTTATTGATTATTAAAAGAATGAAAGAAAAAGGGAATGCCTTTGCACATATCGTGTATGCTTGTATTGATGTTTCATCTTGTTCTCTTGTGAAGGTTCAAGCTTTGTTATATAATTGTGGGTTTCCTTGCACTATGTGCAGGTTTTTCTCTTGCATCCTCCTGCCCGGGTCAACAATGGGGACGAGGTCCATGTTAATTTTTCAATGACCCGTTCTGAAGAAAATCATCGTTTGATGAAGGTTGATCTTCAGTATGCAATTAAATTTTCATCTGGCAAAATGCTGTCACCTATCAGAAAGAAGTTCTATATAGAATGAGCCGAAACAAAAAGATGCTAATTGACAATTTCAAAGGTACGCTATGAAGATCATATGATACTTTTTGAGTAACTAAGTGGTACAATTTGATTTAATAGGTAACCTCAAAGAAGGGATTTCATGATCAAGACTTAAGGACAATAGGGGACAATTTTATTCTTTCTAGAGAAAAGTAGGTAGATAAAATTCACAAAATTTACAATTAGAATTTAGAGCCTGAATATCTGAAATGAAACCAGTTATGTATCAATTATGGGATCATTTCTTTCATATTGGTGTATAAAATACCTGTATACATACACATCACCATGCTTATATTGTGCTCTTATGTATCTTAATCTGTTAGAATTGACAAATATAAGATCACTTGTTTCGCATGCATAAGTTAAGCACTTTCTTGGTTGCACTTCTTTGTTTTGTCATCGCTTTATAAGTATGTTCGTAAGTTTTGACAGTTGTCTGGATATACGTCTAGCTGTCCTGCCTTCTTGTTTATAAAATGAAATTGTTTTTGGTCTATTTCATTTCAGTTTGGTCATTTAAAGTAGGCCATGCATAGCATGCTGTTATGACTTATGACCCAAGCTGTAGTAGACACACACACACACACTTGGATAATTTGATCTGCATCTAATAAAAAGAATGGCTTTCTTACAGTCCCTTCACAGTTTGCAAGAGTGACAATACAATACGTCTACGATGAGACATTTGCACCATTCCCAGGTACAAAAAAGGTTGAAACCAGCATGAAAATTTTCCCCGTGGGACCACTGTGCTGTTTATTTATTTATTATTATTTTTAAAGACAAGTAACCCCAAGGAATTGAAACCTGTGGAAGTCAAACTCAGGATGATATTTCTTTTTTCATGTAATGTATGGTGTATGGTATCTGGTTTGTTTAGTTGATCTCGTGCTTCATCGAAAAACCTGAGTCGATTGTAAACCTTTAATTGTTATATACGATTAAAAGAGTAATTACTACAACTTTTACTGCATATTTGCATACTCATACTAGTTTACATTATATGAATATTAAAAGAGTAATTGATGACTGAAATTGTTAATACTGCAAATTATCTTTTATTATATTCTTCCACATGCATATGCCTTTTATTACACTTGAAGCTGCTTAAACATGACTGCATTTCCACACATTTTCCAGATTTCTTCTTTACTTTTTAAGTCAACCCCCACTCTTTAGGCTGAAGCAAAGGTGTTGCTATAAACAATTCTTCTATAAAATCTTCATACTTCCATCATTCTTTTCAAGTCTTTCTCAAGGTCTTTAGTGTCCCCTTATGTTTGCTTCCTTCAATCTTGTTGAGAGAATGTATAGATCATCATCAGCCACCACTTTTCGAGCTGCTGACGAGTATTTCCTCAACCTATCGCCACCAAGGAAGTACTCAAAACCACCAGCCGATGATTTGCCAGGGTACGATCTAATCTCTCCAGACGGTACCAAGAAGGAACACAAGTCATCAAGAGAGAACGCCATTCACCTCATCCCCTTTGTTTTGTTTCTTTGTGGTTTTATTCTCTGGTTCTTTTCTCGTCCGATTGGTGAACTCAAAGAAAGTAGTAGTAGCACAATGTAACGTGATTTATGGTACTTTACTTCGATACAACGTACGACCCTTTGAGGTCACAAGTCAAACTCGAACTTGATTCGATTGGCGAATCTGCATTGAAAGAGACAATTAATTGTATGACTTTGTACCTTGTTAAATTAGCCATTAAAATGGATTTAGACTTAAATGTATCTTTATAGAAACTTTAAATCGTAACATATTGATTTTCAGAAAATCACTATATTGAAACTTGGCTCACGATCATATAATATATAGAATATGGTTCGCGTGACTACTTAGAAAAATACAGAGTACCGTGAGTACCTGTTGGATGTGAACACACAGATTTTGGACGTGAACAAAAAGTTTTTAAAATTTTTTTTTCACATTCATTTATATATATATATATATATATATATATATATATATATATATATATATATATATATATATATATATATATATATATATATATATATATATATATATATATATATATATATATATATATAGGGTTCTATGGGGCACCATATGCATCGGGAACCAAAAAAAGAACCAACCACAACCTTTAGATTAAATGATCATTGATGCATCACGCGATGCATATATTTGGTATGCATAGGGGTATTTTGGGAAGAATAAATATAGCTAGTCAAATAGAATTTAATTCTATATTAATTAAATATTCAATCAATACCTAAACAATAAATGCTAATTGATTTTAGTTGATACACTTCCAAAATTATAAAATCTAAACAAATTTTTTTTAAAAAAAAGATTTGATGTCGATGCATCTAATATTTATCATTCAATTCGTGATGCATCTCGGTTTCTTCATCCTCATTTTCGGTCATATTCAACATTTTATTCGTCCCACCATCATGCATCATCAAAATAGTGATGCATTTTCATCGGATTTATCTTCAAAACACGATGCATCTTCATTGATTCATCAAAAATCACGATGCATCTTCATTTGATTCATAAAAAACACGATGCATCTCCATCATGTTGCATCTCGGCCATAAAAAACACGATACATCTTCATTCGTGATGCATCTCGGCCATATTCATCCAAGATGATGCATTTTCATCGGATTCATAAAAAATCATGATGCATCAGATTCGTCTTCGATAAACATCGGATAAACACGATTAATCTTTCAAAAATTTCCATAAAGAAAATGAATATAAAAACAATTATACCTTTAAACGATATCATTCCATCATCATCATTGCGAAATCATCATCATCTTCGTTAAAATGGCACCATGAACCGACTGCTATGCATGGGGCGGTGGTCGCCGACTTTAAAGAGAGGGATGCCAATGGGGTGGCGGCCACCAAGAGAGGGGGTGGTGGCCGCCGGCTTTAGAGAAAAGAGGAGAGAGATAAGGGTGATGATTATCTTCATTAAACTGCACCGTGAACCGGCTGCTATGCATAGGGTGGTGGTCGCTGACTTTAGATAGAGGGGTGACAATGGGGTGGTGGCCGGCCGCCGGATTTAGAGAGAGGGGGGGAGAGATAAGGGTAAGGGAGAGAATGTGGGAGGGATAAATGGAATGTTTGTTATTTGTAATTTAATGATTTAATTACCTAAATTAATTCCTTCTATTTTAAATGTTTCTAAAATATATTTTAATTATAATTAAGTATAAATTACAAGTTTAGCATTTCTAAAACGCCCTTAATGCATTTTTGGTTCCCATTTGGTTCCCGATGCATATGGTGCCCCATAGAACCTCAATCTATATAAAACATTTCATTAACAATACTAAATTATTTAACTTTTAAATGTACGAAATAGTGTCTAGTTAATTAGCTACATTAGAAGTTAGATATGAAAGATATTAAAATCATTTAAAAAAGGTATTTTTTATTTATAGGAGTTAAAATAGGCAATACTTGATTGCAGTTTTACTTAGCTTTTAAATATAAACTACATAATTAACTAAGAGGATTATATATGGAAAATTGAGCGGGAAAATGAAATTTTGATCAGATGAGGAAACGACACGTATCGCTAGTTGTTTTCTTTTATTAATATAGATGGATAGATTTTCAAATGGTGATGTCCAATGAGAACATGACGTATGGTTACTCTTACTATAAGATTTTTTACATAATTTTCTCAGGATGGAAACTTAATCGAAAAGATTTTATATTTTATTGATTTTTACGACATAGGTTTAAGTATGTTTATATGTTTGAAAATGTTTGAATAAATTTAAAAGGTTTAAGCAGTTTACGGACTTTTCTGAAAAAAAAAATAAGTCAAATAATCTATATATTATATCTATAATAAAGTAGAACATATTCTACCACATTTCACTCCCATGTTTTTCCAAAATTTTGCCATGTCTCTTTTCCATAATTACAATTACAAATTTACTAATAATAAATAAAAAAAAGTATTTAAATACTTTCATTTTCCATTTATAAATTTATAAAAGGTAACACTTTGATTGATATATTATTATATTAATTTCACATTTTTATCATAACCAACTATTATTATAACTATATAACTAGAAATAATAATAATTAATTATTGTAAGAACAATATAAGTTTAAAATATATTTTCTGAATTAATCCATGTAATACATGGGTTATAAACTAGTTTACACTAAAATAAGAACAAAATATCAACTCGATCATTTTTACCCTATTATCATACAATTTACTAGTGTTTTTGTATTATACTAGTCATGACGGCCCGTGCGATGCACCGGACGGATTCATTTTTATTTTAATCTTATATAATGTTAGCAAAAATATGTGTTTGTTATGAC